>CM046460.1:2335603-2833103 GCA_025506415.1 Flaveria robusta | reverse complement strand
CATTTATTTTACCACCTCTTCTCAACACTTAAGAAAAAGAACTATACAAAACTGCATCTATACTACATTATATTAAATTCGAGTACGGTGACATTGCCATTTTACACTAACTTTTAAAGGTTTACTGGTAAAATTGTATTTATGAATTTAACTATTTCAGTTATCTTTTACACATGTTGATTGTATGATTATAATTGTTGATTTTAACATCAACCTTCCTATGATTCTTAAATGCGTACAACCTTTTCATATGTTAATAATTTTTTTTAAAAAATGATACCACAAAAACGAGTATTATGTTTAAGTAGGGGTGCAAACGAGCCGAGCCGAGCCCGAGCTCGTATAAGCTGGAGCTCGGCTCGTGAAAACTTAGGAGAGCTCGAACTCAAGCTCGGCTCCTTTCGAGCTTTATTTTTAAAGCTCGAGCTCGGCTCGACAAATACTTTTTCAAGCTCGAGCTCGGCTCGGGCTCGGCTCGTTTATTTATTTAAATATTATTTTTAATATTTTTATATTTAATTTTGATATTATATTTATATTTATATAATTTATATAGAACATTATTCATATTATTTAATTGTTTTTTATTATAACTTTATATATACTAGATATTATTTATATAATATATTAAATAAATTAAATAAAAATATATAAATAAAAAGCTCGTTTAGGCTCGCGAGCCGGCTCGAGCTCGATACGTGAAGCTCGGGTTCGGGCTCGATAATTAAATGAGTTTTTTTTCAAACTCGAGCTCGGCTCGGGCTCAATAAAGCTCGGCTCGTTTCGAGCTTTTTATCGATACGATCTCGAGTGACTCACGAGCAACTCGGCTCGTTTGCACCCCTATGTTTAAGTTAATTTGAGTATCATATTGCTTTAATTTTTTTTTAATAAATAAAATTACATGTTGTGCTACTCGGCGCATCATTTACGCACTCCTCTAGTATATTAACAAGCGTATGCATGTAATGTATGTGCATATATGCATTTAAATAAAACCTGTACATAACATATTTTTTAAAACTAAATCTTACAAATATTGAATTACATGCATTTCAATAAATACATTATAACAAATGGTACAAGCGTTAATCCTCATAGTTCTCAACATATCAATATTTCTTAATTAAACGAACTCCTATACACAAACATATATATACAAATGTATATATAAGAAAATATAAATATAAATAAAATAAAAAAAAAAACAATATTTTTGAATAATATTTCTTAAATTTTCTACGATAAAATAATCGTTCTAACATAATATGTAAGATTCAGTGTACCATAAATGTGACAAGTTATGTCCATGGTTTCGGGATTTTCATATCCGCTAAAATATATTTGCTCGTCCATCGGAAGGTCGAATATTTAATTTTAAAATGACTTATATTGGGGCTTCAAGCAAAATGTCATTTCAAAAACCAGCCCCAGAATTATATGTGAATTGCATTTTATACCCTCGGTATTTTGAAACATACAAAACACCATCAAACTAAAATGAGATTCTTACAACCGTTAGTTACAAGAATGCCAAACTTATGTTACATTTAATTTGATCACTAAACTTGAAAGTAATAGTAGGATTTTACAAAAAGCTTCATATATCATAATATAACTAATGTGAGTTATCATTCTTTGAAAAGTTTATCTTAAAAAAATGATATGGTACGAGGCTTACCCGGATCAGTATCCATACCCATGCCTGATCCATGTCGCCATACGCAGATTTGACCCATCATACACCTGCCCTCGTGGCATGGTGAGACCATGGGGAACACATTACCCAAACAACACCCACTAAGATCATCCGTAGCGTCTCCACCCACGCCTTATCAGTAGCGAACACCACGTCCTCCTTTGAAGGTGCAGCAAGAGAAAGTGAGATTGCGATGGCTTTCCATCCCACTTTTGGGTTTTTTATTTCCTTCTATCCACCATACTTGTTCACGTCACACGCCACTACATCATCGCCACAGTGTGCGGGGTACCCATTGCAGTGGGTTTAAAATGTAGGCCTGCAGTGCCAGGTAGGATTCGCCAAGAGGATGAGGAATGAAGTTTATCTGGCTTGAAGGCAAGCTACATACAAATAATCATCTGACTCAAGATCATCAAATAATCGATTAGACTAGGGTGACAACCACTTCTACACACCTTGTAAAGTTGACCTAGGGTCTCCTTGTCCAATAACTAATGCACAAAAGAATGTTATCAGTGTAACACACCGGAACACCTGAAGGTCCTTGTAGTCAAGGAACAAGACGATGCTAACATTCTTGCACTTTGCTCTCTTGGATGCTTAGGCTGGAAGGTTCTATCAAATTCGATTCTGGATCACACTCTTCCACTTCCATCATTGGACTAGGCTCCTTCTACTAGAAAGTTATGACAAGAGCATTGGTTGGAAGGGTCACACATAGATCAACACAGCGACACTAGGATCGGTAAAGCCTTAAGGGCATGCATGTTCTTTGTTCGCCTTCTTGGTGAACAATTTTGACTGCCTCCAAGTACATTTCTACAAGCAAACAAAAAAAGAATAAGCGGTAAAATGTTCATTTCGCACTTTAGTTTGGCTATGAATGCAGGGTGTCTTTTTGTATTTTATCATAGTTTGGGGTGTTTTATGAAATTTCCCAAAATAGAGTAAAGTAGGAATCAAGATTCAGTGTAAAGTTATAATTTGTCTTTTTAGGCAACATGGCTGACCAGACAACAATAAAGAATGCAAATGGTTTGCAACTATAGTCAACAACTTCATTAATGGTCATGGTCAAAGGAGTAAAGATTACTTGTGGAAAATTAGTCTCTTAAATAAATTACTTATTATGTACAGCTTCTACTATTCTTTGTTTATAGGGCATGCATTTATTTGCGAATATTAGCATCAAACACACGAATAAGGAATGAAGAATCGAAAGGAGGAACACATCTGAAATCCTATTGACATATCTCTGCAGTTTGTGAACACCAGCAGGGATGTTTATGAGCTTGACATACTTTTTTACTGTTAATTCATAACAAAATCAATTTACTTTATTATTCCTGAAAAAAATGACTCATTTACTATTAACTAATCAAAGAACCATATTATTATTTCTGCATGACACCAAAAGGGCAAAGGCTATAAAGAACAAGATCAAAAAAGGTCACAGCAGGGTGCAAGTTCACACACAACTGGGACTTGCATCAGCAAAAAATATCAAATGCAAAACTTACAGAAAAGGCTAATTTAGGAAAAGTGTGATCAAAGTAACATGATTTATGAATATATTTTCTTTTGTTGACCTATTTGCCCATAACATAATGATCCAGTGTCACAATACCAGAAAAGTGAAAGAGGCGGTATTTGAATAGCCTAAATATAACATAGCAATCAAGTGTGACAACACCGAATAAGTGAAGGAGGTGGTATTTGAATAGTCTAAATTTAAACAATTGGATCCTGGCAAATAAAAAATAAGAAAGGTACTTTCCCCCTAGGTCCGTAAAATACATACCACTTTTGAGATTTATTGTACTAGTTACATACATAGAATACAACCATAAACTTTAATGAATATAAAACTAGTCATTACCAAACTTTCTTAGCTTATAAAAGCACAAGACTGTGACCAAAATATTAAAATCTTCAACTTTAACCATTGGTAAGACGAGAAAGAGAGAAAATGGAACCAAAAGGAGACATATCAGATACTTTATTTACCAGTGTCATGTCACTTACCGAAAAATGCCAACAAAATATACCTGAACATTACATTCTTCCACCTTCTCTACGACCAAACCTTGCCCTTATTGACCACAGTTCCACCAGTCTCCCTGTCATTGACCTTTCCATATTGGACTGCCCTGCACACAGGTCCCAACAAATTCATCAAGTTCATGCTTCCTGCAACCAATTTGGCTTCTTTCAGGTATCAATTTATAAGAAAAGCTTGCATATACAAGAGTATAAATGTCAAGACTTATTGGCCTTGCTTGCATGAGCTTTACCAGGCTATACATGTCAAATTTTCACTCTCACATTACCCAAAAAGGAAAAAAAAAATAAAGCCATTTTGGACAAGGTAACAAGGTGGGATGGACATGCGTAGTTGCATCGCTTTTTAAATTATTGTTTACAAAAAGGAACAGCTGAGAAGAACTTTAGACGTAAATATAGTCATGCATGCATTTATCTTTGACGGTAAATTTTTCTCAGATAAAGAACATTGTGTATTGAAGGTAATAAACCATGGAATTCCTACCTCGGTCATGAAAGATGCACTAGACTCCGCTGAAGAATTCTTTAACTTGCCAAGTGATGAGAAGACGTGTTTTGCTTCAGCTGATGTTCGCAAGCCTGTAAGATATGGCACAAGTATTAATCATGGAACGGATAAAGTGTTCTACTGGAGAGACTTCATCAAGCATTATGCTAATCCTATAACAGAATGGATCCATTTATGGCCATCAAATCCTCCAACTTACAAGTAATTAAACTTACCAACCTCTATTCTTCTTCCACCAAACATGGCAAAATTAACGTTGGATTACTTGTATTTCATACAGAGATAAGATGGGCAGCTACGCAAAGGCAGTGAATGTATTACAAAAGAAGCTAACGGAAGTGGTTCTGGAAAGCCTAGGCCTGAATGCCAAATACTTACATGACGACATCAAAGAAGGTTCTCAAGTCATGGCTGTCAACTGCTACCCATCTTGCCCTGAACCAGATCTTGCACTAGGGATGCCACCGCACACAGATTATGGCACACTGACCATATTAAATCAAAGCCATCAAGGACTTGAGATCATGGACCATGACAAAAGATGGCACCCCGTTCCATTTATAGAAGGTGCCCTAATAGTTCAGTTGGGGGATCAATTTGAAGTTATAAGCAATGGTAGGTATAAGAGTACCCCACACAGAGTGATTCTTAACGTCCAAAGGACGCGGTTTTCAATTGCAAGTCTTCATAGTATGCAATTAGAGAAAAAGGTAGGACCCGCACCGGAGCTGGTTGATGAACAACACCCTGTTGCCTACAAAGAAGGGAGCTTTGGTGAGTTTCTGGATTACATTTCCAATAAATCTCTAACAGAAGGCAAGTACATTGACAAGTTGAAGAATCCATGAAAGATGGAACGTAAGTGAAGTATAAAATAAACAAGTACTCCTAAAGATTGGAGATGCATTATTACTATTTCTTCTGCTTTACTTCTTTATAGTTGTATGTCACTACTAGTCTACTAGTTTAGTGACCAGATTATGTTTTATTGATATCCTGTAATTTCTTTAATACTTTCCTTTTGAATACAAACTATTACATACAAGTTAAGTGTCCCTAAGGAGTTGGACCACTAGAAATTTCCGAATGTGGATGCATTAAATATTTCATATGAGTTGCAAGTTAACGGATATTCTAACAAAAGTTCGTATAACCTTTTGAGGCAGTTATGTTGATTAAACCATCGTTAAACAGCCCATTACACAAGAAGAAATACAAACTGTTTGATGTCAGAAGTATAATGCCATTAAACCAGTTCACTAACCATCAAAGTGAAAACTTCCTTCCTTTTCTGAACACTGAAAGAAAGTTTCAGATATTAATTTCTAACAAAACAATATTTAATAGCTCAACTTGATATTACATTCTACATGACGCTACGATGGCACGTGATGACATAGCCACCACAAAGTTTTTGACCTTTCCCTTCAGCTTCTTCAGTAACAGTGTATACCAAAAATAGCTCAATTATCCAATAAAAACAACATTTTGTTTCTACTCTATATCAGTAAGTAGGGTAAGGGGGATGGATATCTATTGTCTATTGTTAAAAATGCCAATGTCACTGTACAACTAGTTCATAATGATAGGCATAAAACAGACTTTCAATTCCTTTCTGTATCAGTTCCTTCCATTTAATAGCCAAAAACTTCAGTAACGAGTAACTTCACATAAATGTAACCTTTTTCTGACATATATTCCCTACACATGACATTTTGTCATCCCCTTGAAATAACCAAAGCATGAGTACAAAAAAATCATAATCATCACTTGTGAGTTGCGATTGATTTTATCTCCCTAATAAAAATACTTTCGTTAACTGCAATGATTTAACCAGCATATTTCCAGATTGCTTAAGCTGATTACGATAAATATAGATAAAATTTTGATCAAATTGAATTCATCCATCTAAGTTAGGTCTATCGCTGCAAACAACAAAATACACATTTCATCACATGTTTGAGACCAAATAGCCTGAGTTTAAACATATAATCATACAAAACAGAACTCAATTGCAGTTTCGTAAAGGCTATGAAAAAACAGAAATGATTGAATCTAGGGTTTTTGATTCTGGAACCTGATAAGAATGATTGGAAAGGAGAGAATCCTCCTCCATGGATTTGATGAAACGGAGATCGAACTTGATGTCAAGGCCAATTTGCATATTGTAATTTGACTTGAGATAAATGGAAATGGTGGAGTGGATGGATTTGATGATGGATTGGGGGAGAATATTAAGGTAAAGAACCTTGTGATTAGATAGACGCTAAAGGCTACTTATAAGAGTTATATTAAACATTATTTTTCCTAGTAACTTAATTTTTCTAGTAATAGTAAATTTTTTACTGTGAGTCTAAATTTTTTAGACAAAGTAGGGTGATGGAAACATATATGATATTTTTTTTGTTATTTGTTGATTATTTTTATTCAAGTTGACTTAAGCTTAACAATTATTAAGCTTTGTAATTATTTAGTAAAAAAAACTATTGAAACTTACCTCCTACTGTTAGTTAACTGAAATCAAATTTTCACTTATTAATATACAAGGCTCATGTATGTCTCGTTTGCTCTCTTTCTAAAAAAAAAAAAAAAAAGAAAATCTAAAAAAAAAAATCATATAAGACATCTAATAAAAGTTATGATTTTAAAGTGACAAGAAAATCTTGGGCGACTTTATTAAAACACTTAAAAGTTTTGTAACTATTATATGGAGTTTGTCCTTTATAAATCTATTATATAATCAGTCACCCAACATATATAATATATTCACTTGTATATAATAACATATCGTTACAAGTATAAGTACAACCGTTGTGATTACAACAATACGTCAATGTTTTTAAAAAATGACAAGTTTGATTTTATATTATTTGAATATAACAATACTATACTTGAATTAAATAGAGTAAAACAATTGATTTTATGATAAAATTTCTAAAAATAATAATTTATATAAAAGTTATTCTTGTCTAAAATCATGAAATAATATAAAAAATATCAATAACGGTTTCCTTTATTTCCATTTCAGTCATAACACATGCCGAGTTAATTACAAATATAATATTATCTTATCTTAACCATTGATTTGTCATGATTAAGGGTGCACATCACTTCACACACTTTTCACGTTAAAAACATTTTTATTTGATCCAATTTTCATATATCTAATATGTATTATATAAATAAGTAACATATCAAGCTCCAATATTTGAAATTACTCGTGTGTCATGCTTAAGATTTAGACATAAGCTTTAGAATAAGCTTAAATTTAAACTCTTGAAAGTTCAATGGGTTAAGTCTAACCTCGATTCGAGTCGTATACATCCTATGTAAAAATGATGGGTCATAATTAGTTGATCGCTAATAACACCTTGTGCATACAACACATGAGGTTTTTAATCTTGTTAGAGAAAATCATGTAAGTACTTGTTTCCTAGATGAATTATATCTAGTCAGGTCATACTAATATCACGTCTATGGTCATATCTATTTTTACTCGATAGACCTTCTTTTTGTTAATACAAACTTAATTCTTGTCAATCGATATAAAACATTTATTATTTTACTTTGACACTGATTTGTCAATTTGTTATGCCTTCAGCCTTAATAGTGAGTAATAGGTCACAGAATTTTTGAAGTTAGTTAAAGAACTAATGTTGATGCTTCATTTCTAGTTTTTTTTTTTTTAAACGGCAAAATTTCATTACGAAGCTAGCAAGATGCTAGAAAAAAAAAACAAGGATTCGGACATGAGTCCAATTACAAATTGAAATTACACCAAGACTCCCAATTAAGTTACACGAAGATACACGAAGATAAATGATTACAAGCGAAGTTACACGAAGATAATGTTGATGTTTCATTACTATTTTGATCATGTTACCATACAACCTTGATTACACAAAGATTATATCGATAACAAACTTATGCTCGTGTTACTCTACGATCTTGATTGGAAGAAGATAATCGGTAATCAACGATTACTTTCATTGACTTTTTGTTCGTTGTTGAGGATATGATGTTTTCTTGTCATTAGTGAAAACATCGTATTACGCTTCCACTATGTTAATCCGTATAACAAGCAATTTTTCATTAATATTTAAAATCTTATTTGCGTGAAGTCCTCACAATGTTCTAAATTAAGTTATATTCTTACCAATTGCCATAGTAGATTCTCTAACATTGGTGTGGGTGTTGACATGATATATGCTTTCATGATACCCTTTGTACATGGATTGCTCAGGGTCACTGCAATCGTTGAACACACAACGTCAATCATGCTAGATTGAGGAGTTGATAGGCCATAGAACTTTAAATTAACGGTTTAAGAAAGTGAACTCTAACATAACCAAAATATTTCTTCGTGTCACTAGATCACTCCTAACCCAGGTGTAGTTAGAATCTTGTTTCGGATCTATCTGTTTAATGTTTATTTGTAAATATGAGTAATACTTCTTGACTTGATAACAATTTAAACAACCAATTGCTGCATCTCAAATGAACTTTATTTCTACTTGATGTGTTTTTCATATATTTTAGTTCCTCACCTCATCCCAATTAATAAACTTCTGTTTACATAGTTGTCAAAGGAAATGGATGGAAAAGACTGATGAATGAGGAACCAAATGAATATAGTTGCTAGATGTTATGAGTTGGTTAAGAGCTTAAGAGGAAAATTTAATTCTACTTTTTAACAAATAAACAAAATACCCATAAAAAATTTGTTATAAAGTAGGAAGAGTTAGGATCCTACTTGGGATGGAGACATAAATTACCTCCTACATCATGAGATAGATATCCTGCTCATAAAGAGAGACTTAAGATCTGAAAGCAAAGAAAAAAAGACATACAAGAAAAAACAATAACACATATACACTAACACACAATAAACACACACATAACATAATCAATAGCAGAGGTCTCGAATACGTGTAATGAGAGTGAATTAAAATCAAAGTACTAAACTTCAAATTTTACAACTTTCTAATAAGAACTTTAAAATCTAAATATGAGCTTTTTTAAAGGCCCATGAAACTTATATGGGTTATACATCAACCTGTTTATTAGACGAGTCGATAGAGGCCAAAAGTCGGCTTGATTTACAGATAGGGCCCTGTTCGAGAAGGGTGATCTCCAATTACAAGGTTTATGAACCTCACTTTTGATAAACAACACACACCAAGCAAATAACACCAAACAATACTAAAACTAATACTACTTACCTTCTCCCCTAATTTCAGCACCAAAATTCATGGAACACCACCCCACTTTCTGAAAATTGAATCTTTCCCGCCTACCAGCTCTTTCCCGCCACCCAGCACCCACTGTGTTCTTATCATGAGTTGTGTGTTCGAAATTAACCCATTTATTAAGCATGTCGTGTAGGTTGAACTAGGTTGAACTGTTTAATAAATGGGTTATATTAACCACCCAAAACCTGATTGCTACCATCCCATGTCAAGAGCCTATTCGCATGTTGATTGGCATGGTTCTTTGCCGGCGACTTCTAGTGATTGTTGTTAACCAATTACCACTATAAGTATAGTCTATATGCGTTATAATTGTAAAAAAAAAAAAAACACTAGTAAATTTTCTCATCACCAGTTTACTGAAGGATGAGATTGATATACAAATGAAATCTTGTAAATCATCTGATCTTTTTCTAATATAGAATGTGTTATTGATGCCAAAATTCCATATGGGTCTCATCATCCCAGGTGAGAATCCTTGCAGAAGAATCTTCTGAGAGCATTTACAAACCTTCTGGATGGAAACGAGAGAAACAGGTTAGTAGCTTCTCGAGGTTATGCTTCTCGAGAAACAACTTATATGCTAAGGTTAGGTATCAGGACAATGAACAGGGAATGCAAGTCTATGTGTTCTTAGAACTTACGGATATCATAATGTTTACTTACCACACCTTGAGTAGGCTTTACAGATTTCCTCAAGGGGCAGCACTCTGTGTGTCTGATTCAATCTTTACCGACACCAAACTCCAAGGCGGCTCATCAGAGCTTTTTGCTTGGTCTGGACCTACCTTTCACTTCTTCGAACCCAGACTCAGCCTTTGGTCCAGAATCAGCCAGGTCTCCCTTTCATATTTAGCGAGAGCATCTTCATATGAGAGCTGGTGGTCGTCAAATATGAGAACATGTTCCTTAAGAGATTGGGAGGCTAGTCAAACTCTGTTTATGAAAATGGCCTTATATATATATCTAGGGTCATTGACATTTAGAAAAAGATCATCTTCCTAAAGAGGAGTTTACCTAACTTTTTTAGGTTGTTTAAATTGCAATTTATAAAATTTTGAAGAAAACCTTATGACCCGTGTTTTCATGTGGAATGATACAAATTGAAGTTTCTTAGCCGTTCTAAGAAGATGGCAACATCAGCCTTACCTAGAGTGATATCTACAGCATATCGAATGGAAAATTAAGAAAAGCCTTGTTTAAGATGGAAACTGGTCAAAAGTCATTTAAAACATATTAGTATTTATAAAAACCCTTGAATAATTTTACCCAGCCATTTTATTTATGAGTCTAGCAATAATCCAAGTATGTTTGATCTTATATGACTATCTGGAACTTTTTATTAAAAATTAATGAACATGACTACATATGAAATGATTACTTCCTATTTGGGTTTTTTGTGTATTTTTATTAAAAACTATGATCACACATATTAAATAAATAAAACCATTGCATGCTCGTCTAATATATTGCATGGATACCATTTCCATCTTTTTGAAAGAATATATAGAGAATAGAAAAAACACTGATGAATAATATTTTGTGCATATTGAATATTTCAATCTTTTTGGAAACCACTTATTCTTGAATTTCATCTGGTTTTTAGTTTTGAATACCAGACACACATAAATAAGCGGTTTTGGTCCAAAGTATTAAAAGAGCATACACAGTTTTAAAGTGGCATACCAGCATAAAGTTTTGATTAAAAGTTATCGAATTTAAAAATATCAACAGGAAGGAAAGAAATTGAATGCATACATGTTGGTGTTGTTGAATGATTTCAGCCTCGAAAAGGGGATAGATGTTGTCTATATATAGGCATCAACTTGGTAGCCCCTTTCTGTGATTTTAGTGATTACAATATAGCAGTGGCTTTAGGAATTTCAGCTCTGCGAAAAGAATTATGCTTTTTTATTTGGTCGAAGCATTTAATAAAATGAAAATCACCAAGTTAACCACTTTGATTAATTGTGCATACCAATTACCATTCAAACCATCAGTGTTTAAATTATAATCACATAAATCACAACACGTGTGTAAGAGGTTGTCCATTTTTCACGATCACCAGCAATCTAACAAAAAGACAACAAAATGGCCACTGGAATCTTGAAAAATATTAATTCACCAAAAACGCATATTTAAAAAGGTAAAATTTCAATAATAGTAAAATATAAATGAAAAGGTAAATCTCAACAGACTTTTGGAGGCATGTTTCATGATTCAGGTGGTCATTTTGTTATATGTTTGATGGGATTCTAACAGTTGCGAGGGAATAAAAATGTGATTGTGTCATGTGTGGGAGATTTACATAGTCATTTTGTTATAGTTCAAAAAAACAAATATGATTTATTATTCAAGTTAAAACAAGATGTTGAAAACCATGGATTTCGACAAAACCACTCCTAGCAAGATAACCATTTTTCTTTTTATAAAATAAGTTAAAAAAAGTTTTTATGTTACTTACGAAACTGTTAAAAGTGATGGAGTATCCCTTTTAACTTCTTAAATTTCTGCTTGAACCTATATATTATATATTTCAGTTAAAAGGTTCTTAGGGCCCAAATAAAAATGGAAAACCTTACTGTAACATGGCTCCCAGGGCGCACACAAGTATTTGAATTTATTAACATTAGGCACGTGAAAGAATAACCACAGAAGGAACACTTATCTGAAATCCTATTGGCTTATCTCTGCAAATTGTGAACACCACCAGGAATATTTTCCAACTTCGACTAATTATAAGATCCTGTCACTGATCACTTGATTATTCCTGCAAAAAGTCAACTTGTTTATATATACGGTATCATATTATCATTATCATTATCATCATCATCATCATAATTATTATTGTTGTTTTTTTTTTGTTTCTGCAGGATATAGAAAGACAAACAAAATAAGACACAGTAAAAATCACAGTGAGGTGCAAGTTCATGCCACTAGTCAACTTGCATCAGCAAAAAAAACACATGAGAACCAACATGAAAGGCTAATTTGGGATAAGCATGATCAAAGTAACATGACTAGAAATATTTTTTGTTTGATGACCATACTGACTAAAGCAAAACAAATCAGTGTGAAAACACTGGAAAAGTTAAAGAGGAAGAATTTGAATAGCCTAAAATTAAACAATTGGACCCACCAAACCAAATAAAAAATGAGAACAATACTTTCCCCCTAATTTCGTAATATTCATTCTGCTTTGACATTCATTGTACTAGTACACAAATAGTATGCAACCATAAACTTTAATGAATACAGAAGTGGCAACTATCAAGCTTTTTTAGCTTATAAAAAGACAAGATTGATGGCCAAATTTTCAAATCTTCAAATTCAACCTTTAGTACGAAGAGAAAAAGAGAAAATGGAAGCAAAGGGAGAAATATCTGATACTTCATTTACCAGTGTCATGGAACTTACCCAAAAATGCCAACAAAATATACCTAAAGAATATGTTCTTCCTCCTTCACTACGACCAAACCCTAGCCTTGTTGACTACATTTCTACCGATCTCCCCATCATTGACCTTTCCATGATGAACCACCCAGCACACAGGTCCCAACTAATTGATAAAGTTCAAGCTGCCTGCAACCAACTTGGCTTCTTTCAGGTATCAATTTGTAGAAAATAAAAAAGTTTGCATGTAGAAAGAACAACATTCATCGGCATATAAGATGACTTGTTGACTTTGTTTGCATGAGCTTTCCAGGCTATGCATGCGTCAATTTTCACTTCTCACAGTACCAAAAAAAGGTAAAGAAAACCATTTTGGTCAAGGTAACGTGGCGGGGTGGACTTACATCAGTTTTGTAAAATATTAATTACAAAAAAGGAACAATCAAGAAGAAGTTTAGACGTAAACATAGTGCATGCATGCATGCTTTTGTCTTTCATACTATATTTTGCTCGGTTAAAGAACATTGTGTATTGAAGGTAATAAACCATGGAATTCCTACCTCCGTCATGAAAGATGCACTAGACTCTGCTGAAGAATTCTTTAATTTGCCAAGTGATGTGAAGATGTGTTTTGCTTCAGCTGATGTTCACAAGCCAGTAAGATATGGCACTAGTATGAACCACGAGGTGGATAAAGTGTTCTACTGGAGAGATTTCATCAAGCATTATGCTAATCCCATATCCGAATGGATCCATTTATGGCCATCCAAACCTTCAACTTACAAGTAATTGAACTTACCAACTTCTATTCTTCTTTCACCAAAAATGGCAAAAATTAACTTTCAGTTACTTATATTTCATACAGAGAGAAGATGGGAAGCTATGCAAAGACGGCGAATGTTCTACAAATGAAGTTAATGGAAGTCGTTCTAGAAAGTCTAGGCCTGAATGCCAATTACTTGCATGATGACATCAAAGAAGGTTCTCAAGTGATGGCTGTCAACTGCTACCCCTCTTGCCCTGAACCAAATCTTGCACTAGGGATCCCACCACATACGGATTATGGTACCCTAACCATACTAAATCAAAGCCAGCAAGGACTTGAAATCATGGACCATGACAACAAATGGCACCCTGTTCCGTTTGTAAAAGGTGCGCTAATAGTTCTGTTAGGGGATCAATTTGAAGTGATAAGCAATGGTAGATACAAGAGTACCCCACATAGAGCAACTCTTAATGCACAAAAGAAGCGTCTTTCAATTGCCAGTATTCATAGTATGCAATTAGAAAAAAAGGTAGGACCTGCACCTGATCTAGTTGATGAACAACACCCTGTTGCCTACAAAGAAGGGAGCTTTGGTGAATTTCTTTCTTACATCTCTGCTAAATCTCTAACAGAAGGTAAGTACATTGACACATTAAAAAACCATGAAAGATGAAACGAGAGTGAAGTATGAAAGAAGCAAGCATCAAAACAATTACTCATGTAGATTGCTTTCAACACAAATCTTATCATTAAGGAATACAGCAATGATAGAGTATATAGCAAACACAACTCCTCTTAATGCCACTACTTACATAAGGCATACTAGTGGAAGAATTAGCATCAGTTAATCATTTAAGCTTCATAACTAGTTCAGTGGTCAACTTATGTTTTATTGTCTGATTTCCAAATATATTAGGTCCAAATGTTTGATTTTGTCTCATTTCTCCTTTCCATATTTTGTTCAATAAAAAATTCTTTCTGGATAAGAACAATCACACACGTTAAATGCCCCTATGAGCCAGAAACTTAACCGCGAAAATGGATAAACGGCGTTCCAGATACAGAATGTATTAATTATTTCACATATGTTAAATGCCACCAGATGCTTTATCAGATGTCTATATTTGATTGGTTAAAGATCCGTCAAACCTAGCCCCACCCTCTTACCGGTCCAACGCCCAACACTACCCCACAACACAAGAATTCATAGAAAATGTTAGATGACGGAAGTACGGCGTGATTCTAGTGGGAGATGGTGACGGTACAAGGTCAAAGTCAAAACTTCCTTTTTCCAGAATCTCAAAACAAGTTGATGGATTCCGAATCCTAACAAAACAATCGTTTCTCCACCAACTTATCAATTACATGCTACATTGCTAATTCCTATTCACCGACTCACCGTATCTTCAATTAAATTCCTAAACAAGAAGGGCGTTAATCATATCAAATCAAATCATCAAAGAAATGACTAAGCCATTACCAATTATGAAGTAGTGTCCTAGCTCCTATGACTTCAGGGATGCCTTTCTTTTTCATATCTACCACAATGCAAAACCTTTGCGAGATCACAATATCATTAATTCTAGTGATCGGTATAAGAGCAGACTTCAAATTCCTTTCAGCCCACATTCCTTCTTCCATATGCATTTACACATTGCTACAAATTTAAAGACACAAAAAAAAAAAAAAAAAAAAAGTTTTCCTTAACAAGTAATATCATGAAAATACAACCCTTATCTGGCATAATCCCTAATCATAACACTTTTGTCAGCTTCATATAATCAGCCCTAGCATAAGTACACACAGTCAAACAACTGTAATTAAGATTCACATCCATATTCAAATCATTATCAGACTCTTTTAGATGGTTGCCAATGGTTGACAATCATAACAGGAGTTGACAAACAGAGTGATATGTCATATTGCAACGAATCAACCATCAAAACCAACAAATATACTAACTACTCGAATTACTAAATACAAATACAGACCAAACTATGATCAATTTCAAATGGCGATCATCCATCCAAATTAGGGCTAGCATTACAAACATCAGAATGCATAATCATCACAAAACTGAGATAAACGCACCAAACTAGTTCAAATCTAAAATAGAAGTCAATATACAAGTTAGAAGATTATAAATTTGCACTTGTGATTTTGAAATTTGTTGTGTTCCAACTTACAGAAATCCTGCATAGGCATTAGCACCTGATAGTTGCCATACTCGTTTATCGTCTTATTGTAACCTTTTGTAGACAGTTTCCGTCATAGGTGCCCCCGTATGGTGCGTGGTTGTATCTCCGGCCGTTGAAGTTCCGTCACCGGCGGCCCCCGTTCGGCGGTGTAAACTCCGATCGGTGAAAAAGCATTGCTTAGGGATTCATATCGGGTCCGTACGGCGGTTTTTGGTTTTCTCGTTGGGCCCGCTTAGCCGCTTAGGTGTACGCGTAACGCGTTACGTCATAGTTCATTCTTTTATTATTATTTTTTTCTTTTAAGAATTACATATGTAGAACTTGTAAAAGCATTCATATTTATTCTTTATCTGTTATGATATCACAATAATTTTCACAAGATTAGTGTTATAACCTTAATAACTTTAAAGAGAATTGCAAGAGCAAGAAGAAGAGAAATGTATAACTTATGAAAGTGTATACAAGAGGTGCATCTTCTCCTCTACATTGAGGTGGTATTTATACTACAAAGATCAATCATTTTGGTAGACAAGGTAAACTATTTTGGTAGATAAGTAGCATAGTAAACTTATCTACAAGTTTGACAAAGAGTTCATCCACTTGCTATGGTAATAATTCATAATACTCCCCCTTGGATGAAACTTTTCAAACTTCAAGAGTTTAAGTACTGCCTCGTTAAAAACCTTGCTAAAGAAAAACCCAGTGGGAAAAAACCTTAGCTAAGGAAAAAAGAGTGCAGCTTATAACTCCCCCTCAAATTGTCTTCTGTAGATCATCACATTGCTTGTACATGCCGCATGCCAATATCATAAACATGTTTTCTAAAAGTTGTTTTAGGAAGTGCCTTTGTGAAAAGATCAGCTGAATTGTTACTAGATTGAACGTATCTCATTTCGACTTGTTTATCTTTAATAAGATCTTGAGTGTATGAAAAGAATCTTGGTGGTATATGTTTTGTTCTGTCACTTTTGATATACCCTTCTTTCATCTGTGAGACACAAGCTGTATTATCTTCATAGATTGGTGTTGCATTTTCATCTTTCTCCAATCCACAAGAAGTTGATATAAGTTGTGTCATAGATCTTAACCATACACATTCTCTTGAAGCTTCATGTAGTGCAATGACTTCAGCATAATTTGAGGATGTCGCAACGAGTGTTTGTTTCTGAGAACGCCATGAAATCGCAGTTCCTCCATTCTTAAATACGTATCCAGTTTGAGATTTTGCTTTATGGGGATCAGATAAATAACCTGCATCTGCATAACCAACCAACCCTTCTTTTGAATTATTAGGATAAAACAATCCTAAATCAATAGTACCTCGAAGGTATCGAAAAATATGTTTAATCCCATTCCAGTGCCTTTTAGTAGGGGCTGAACTAAATCTCGCTAACAAATTAACTGCAAAAGAAATGTCAGGTCTCGTACAGTTAGTAAGATACATAAGAGCTCCAATTGCACTGAGATATGGTATCTCTGGACCAAGAACCTCTTCATTATCTTCGCAAGGACGAAATGGATCATTATCAACATTGAGTGATCTAACAACCATCGGTGTGCTTAAAGGATTTGCCTTGTCCATATTGAAACGTTTTAAAAGTTTCTCAGTATAAGTTGACTGATGTATAAGTATTCCATTATGCATATGCTCAATCTGCAAACCAAGACAATATTTGGTTTTTCCAAGGTCTTTCATCTCAAATTCTTTCTTTAAAAGAGCAATTGTTTCATTAATTTCCTTTTGCGTCCCAATTATATTTAGATCATCAACATACACAGCTATGATCACATATCCTGATGTTGTTTTCTTAATGAAGACGCATAGACAAATAAGGTTATTTGTGTATCCTTTACTTGTCAAATAATCACTCAAACGATTGTACCACATCCTTCCAGATTGTTTGAGTCCATACAAGGATCTTTGTAATTTGATGGAATACATTTCCTTAGGCTTTGAGCTTAATGCTTCAGGGAATTTAAAACCTTCAGGAATTTTCATATAGATGTCACTATCTAGTGATCCATACAAGTAAGCTGTGACAACATCCATAAGACGCATCTCTAAATTTCTAGAGACTGCTAAACTGATTAAGTATCTAAAGGTTATTGCATCCATAACAGGGGAGTATGTTTCCTCATAATCAATCCCCGGCCTTTGTGAAAAACCTTGAGCTACAAGTCTAGCTTTATACCTTGTAACTTCATTTTTCTCATTTCGTTTTCGTACAAAAACCCATTTATACCCTACAGGCTTTACAGCCATCGGAGTAATAACAATAGGTCCAAAGACCTTTCGTTTGTTTAGTGAATCTAATTCAGCTTGCATAGCTCCTTTCCATTTATCCCAATCATGTCTATTTTGACAGTCACTAACTGATTTTGGTTCAGGATCATCATCTCCACTCATGATGTCACTTGCTATGGAATAAGAAAATATTTCATCAATACTTTCCATTTCATCTCGATTCCATAAGATATGTGTGCGACCATAGTTAATTGATATTTCTTTGTTATTTTCATCCAAATCCTCCTCATGAGAGGTTTTGGTATTCAGCGTTGCATCAAGATCATTCATTTTATGGTCAACTTCCTTTTCATGAGTTTTTCTTTTTCGAGGATTTTTATCCTTGGAACCGACTGGCCTTCCTCGTTTCAAACGTTTTTGAGATTCATGAGTCGTTGTGTTATCTATTCGCTTATTTGGAATCTCAACTCGAGCTGGAGCATTAGCAGCTGGTATATGAGATTTAGTAACTCTATTTGTGTCAGTAAATGCATCAGGTAATTGATTTGCAATTTCTTGCAGATGTATTATCTTTTGGACCTCTGTCTCACGTTGTTTAGTTACTGGATCAAGATACAATAATGAAGGAACATACCATGAGACATCATTTTCTTGTTTTTTCTTTTCTCCCCCTAATGCCGGGAAGACTGACTCGTTAAAGTGACAATCAGCAAAACGTGCTGCAAATACATCACACGTTAAAGGTTCAAGATATCTTATGATGGAAGCAGATTCATATCCAACATATATTCCCAACCTTCTTTGAGGACCCATTTTTGTGCGTTGTGGTGGTGCAATAGGGACATACACAGCACACCAAAAAATTCTAAGGTGAGAAATGTTTGGCTCATTGCCAGAAACAAGCTGTAACGGAGAGTATTTAAGATTTGCACTTGGTCTCATACGAATTAGTGATTCAGCATGAAGAATTGCATGACCCCAAATAGACACAGGGAGTTTTGTCCTCATTATTAATGGTCTAGCTATTAGCTGTAGACGTTTGATTAATGACTCAGCTAAGCCATTTTGTGTGTGTACATGAGCAACAGGGTGTTCAACAATAATTCCTACAGACATGCAATAATCATTAAAAGCATGTGATGTGAATTCACCAGCATTATCAAGTCTCACCCTTTTAATAGTATAATCAGGAAAATGTGCTCGTAATTTGATAATTTGTGCAAGAAATTTCGCAAATGCTACATTACGAGTTGATAACAAAGAGACATGAGACCATCTGCTTGACGCGTCTATCAAAACCATAAAATATCTAAATGGTCCACATGGTGGATGAATTGGCCCACATATATCTCCTTGAATTCTTTCAAGAAACAAAGATGATTCCTTTTCAATTTTCACAGGCGAAGGCCTTGTAATTAATTTTCCAAGAGAACAAGATGTACATAAAGGAATTTTATTCGATTGTGGGATCTTTTGATATTTCAATGGATGCCCATGAGTGTTTTTAATTATTCTTTTCATCATTGTAGATCCTGGATGGCCTAATCTGTCATGCCATAAGTTAAGTGTTTCAGGATCACAAAATTTTTCTTTAACTGCCATATATGCCTGAGGCACATTAATGTGTGTATAATGTAAACCAGACTGAAGCATTGGCAGTTTTTCTAATATCTGATCTTTGCTTATGATATGCAAATATTTTTCATTATCAACAGTCCTTGACTGAGTATCATATCCGTTATGATATATGTTTTTGAAACTCAACAGATTTCTTGTTGATTTTGGGGAAAATAAAGCATTTTCTATTATAAGCTTTGTACCATTTGGTAATGCTAAATTACCTTTTCCCACTCCTTCTATCAGGTCTGTAGGGCCTGATATTGTATTAACGATTCCTTTTGTTGGTTTAAGTTCATAAAAATATTTCTTAGATCTAAGTATAGTGTGCGTGGCTCCACTATCTGCTATACATATATCTGCTTCATTTGTTTGATCTTGCGCTCCGGTGATTTTCATTTTAATCTTGAAAGTATAAAGAAAAATAATAAGTGAATAACGACAACATTGTTATATTTGAACAAGAACTTTATTTAATCGAAAGAAAACATTACATGAAGAAAAATACATAATTGAAGATAGAAAAACACTTAATTGTTGCATATAACTATTATGGTTAAGCAACATGTGTTTCAGAGTTCTATGTCAAAGTCTGCAGTGTTCAACTCAACATTGAGATCATTAAAATTATCAACATGGTTCACTTCCTTCTCTTTTCTTTTAATAGAGGCTTGGTATAGTTCACACAAATGTGGAGCTGTGCGACAAGCCTTCGACCAGTGATTTGTGCTACCACATCTAAAACAGGAAGTGCCATTATTTTCGGACCTACCAGCTTCATTCCCTTTGTACTGGTTGGAATTGTTATTTTGTGGGACGTGGTAATGGACTGTTCTTTGATTTCTACCACGGCCACGACCACGTCCACGGTTATAAAAGTTACCTCGGTAATTATTATTATCCTTAAAATAATGGTTGCGATTATTAGGGTAACTTTTATCAAAAGAACCACGACCACGACCTCGTCCCCGCTTTCTTCCAGAGTTTTTAGTAGCAACATTTATCTCTGGAATTGCTAACGATCTAGTGGGGCGAGCTTGATGATTTTTCATCAAAAGCTCATTATTTTTTTCTGCTACGAGGAGAAATGAATTTAAATCAGAATATCTTTTAAACTTTTGCAACCTATATTGTTGTTGCAAGTTTATATTTGATGCATGAAATGTGGAGAAAGTTTTCTCCAACATATCTTCCTCGGTTACATTTTGCCCGCAGAATCTGAGGGTCGAGCATATTCTGAACAAAGCAGAGGTGTACTCGTTTACCTTTTTAAAATCTTGGAACCTAAGATTGTTCCATTCATCTCTAGCAGTGGGAAGTAGAACTTCCCTTTGGTGATCAAATCTGCTTTGTAAATCTTTCCATAAAATATACGGATCTTCACAATTTGAGTATTCAAACTGTAACATCTCATCAATATGCTTATGTAAAAAGACATCAGCTTTCGCTTTGTCTTGTTCGGAGCAAGCATTCCCCTCTTGTATAGTTTCTAAGACACCCATGGATTTAAGATGTCTTTTTACATGGGCCGTCCATGGCATATAGTTTTCACCATTGATATTAAGAGCCGGGAATTCTATTTTGGCAATGTTCGACATTTTGTTTCTAAACAAGAATTAAAAAAATAGTAAGATAATTATTAGAATCCATATATATCAATAAACATTGCGATACAATAAAGCGGTAGAGCTATAAACAAATACAGAAATAAGAAAAGTTTAAATTCTTCGGGTGGTAGTTCAGCAATGGGGATAAGAATTAAAATAAGCATTATGGTTGCAAGTACTAAAACCGGGTGTATCATCTTTGAAATATTGTCTTGGATAAACTTGAGAAAAGAGATGATCTGTTTATTGTAAACGAAAATAGATTGATAGTGGTCAATTTATAGTTTAAAATTATAACCGTTTGTAACGGTTATGTGATTGTTTACAACGGCTATATAACCGTTTATAACGGCTATATAACTCTCGTGTGTGTATATATCGACAATAATTTTTTTAAATAAAATATATAAATGTAAGATTATGTTACAAAAATGAAAATATTAGTTGTATAAATAAGAACGACAATTTAGGATAAGAATAAGACGTTAGTACGAATAAATGTTAGTAAACATAATAAAAAAAATGTTAGTTGTATAAAGTTAGTTGACATAAAAGGAAATGTTAGTTGTATAAATAAAGATTAAGTAAAAGTTAGATGCATAAGTAAATGTTAGTTGCATAAGTAAAAGTTAGTTGACATAAAATAAAATGTTAGTTGCATAATCAAAAGTTAGATGCATAAATAAAAGTTATTTTGTTAGTAGTCCCATGGTTATCAAGTCCATAATAAGATCTCCTTTATGCTTACTTTATTTATATTAGTTATCTTCTCAATATAAGATATTGTATATTATTACTTAATGAAGCCCTTACCTTGATTATTGGATGACTTTGAGCTTTATTGATCTTCTTGTTTAGAGTTTAAGAGCTCTCGTGCTGATAACGTGTTATGATATCACAATAATTTTCACAAGATTAGTGTTATAACCTTAATAACTTTAAAGAGAATTGCAAGAGCAAGAAGAAGAGAAATGTATAACTTATGAAAGTGTATACAAGAGGTGCATCTTCTCCTCTACATTGAGGTGGTATTTATACTACAAAGATCAATCATTTTGGTAGACAAGGTAAACTATTTTGGTAGATAAGTAGCATAGTAAACTTATCTACAAGTTTGACAAAGAGTTCATCCACTTGTTATGGTAATAATTCATAATATTATCATCATATTTATAATTTATCTAAAAATTATTATTTTTAAATTTTATTTTATACTTTTTAAAACCTCTTATATCAATTTCACGTATCTATTATAATAAATAAGTAATAAATAATTAAAAGAGCATGTATCATTTTCCAATGTTTTCGGTTTGTATTATCACGCCCCATTTTCTAGTAAACAATTTTCATTTATGATTCACACAATCTACACTTATATCTTATTTATGGAAATGATTTAAGTAAATTATTTGTTTCCCTTGCAATCATTCACATGAATCTTAAAATCAATGAATCACAGAAAATTTGAATCTCTTTTAACTTTAGAAGGTATTGTAATCTTGCTCATATGTTATCTAAAAAAATCATTTATAGTTTCTATATTTTAATACTAGTTTTAGTAAACCCGTGTATTACACGGGTTGAAAAATTAAAATATTAAATAAAATAAAAAATATATTAATTATTAGACAATATTTTAAAATAAAATATGATTTAAATTATGTATGAGTGAGGACTATAAGTAATAACATAATGAGATCAACTCTTTAACATTATGTTTTTAAATTTATTTTGTTTTAAAAAAAGTATTTTGTTTCAAAAGAAACAGTTTTAAAATTATATTTCTTAAAATTTTCTTATATAGCTCCAAATTTAAATTATTTTTATTTTATAAAATTTTTCTTTTTAAAAATATAAATTTTAAAATATTTCATATTTTTAAAAAAGTTTAATGTTTTGAAAAAAGTTCTTATGTTATAAAAATCTATTTCTCTAAAAACAACATTAATAAAAAGATCTTTTTTTTTATTTATTAAAAAACTATTTATAATTTAAATAAAATAAAATAATATTATTAGTAATTAATGTAATTATTTAATAGAAGAGAAAAGCGGAAAAATTTTAGTGAGAAAGAATGTGGAAATACCATTAATAAAAAGAAATCTTTCCTAATTTATTAAAAAATTATTTGTAATCTATAAAAATTAAAATTATTTAATATTTCTTAATTTAGGTAGTTATTTAAAAGAAGAGAGAGGCGGGAAAAACAAAATTAGAGGGCCTAAAAATGTGACAAGTGTCCTCCCAAGTTACCCTTTTAGTATTATATATAGATCAACTATCTTATTTAATATTTCATTAAGGGAAAACGTCACAGAATAATAACCAAATTTCAAAAGTATTCTGATTTAGTCACTCATACATGTTTTTCTTAAATTGGACCACTAAACGATCAAATCAAGTCATAATAGAATTTTTTTATGTCAAGAAAGTAACAGTGGAGAAGACGTGGGGGTCAGAAATTTTCAATATATAAAATTATATTAAAAAAACATGTTAATTATGAAAAAAATAAAAAAAAAATACCTAAAATTTACGTCAACGTTTAATATCAGCATCAAAAAATAGAAAAAAATATTTTTTAACTGAAACAAGAAGTATAACATGCTAAAAAACATGTTAATGCTTTTAATTTATATAAAATATGAAAACTGAGTGACCTAATTGGAACACTTTTAAAACTTGAGTTATCTAATTAGAACACTTTTGAAAGTTGGTTACTATTTTACAAAGTTACCTCTTTCATTAAAATCGTATAATACACGAGTTTCTAGTATAGTGCATTATATAAATGTTATTCATACAATTTTACTAGTTTAGAGTTACAACATGGTACTGAAATATAAAAACTAAACAAAAGACAACTGTAATATGGTACTGAAATATAAAAACTAAAAAAATCATGATATAATGTTGAAGAATATGAAACCATCACACATTGCAATACATATTCTTTCCATCACAAGCTAAGTTTCTTGTAGCTGCAACTCCGAATTTAACTGAGTTTCTAAGTAGCAATTGTTGAATTATGTTTTTAATTTGTCGCTAGTAAACTTAAGCGAACGTTTGGAACCATTCCTCGCCTAATATGTCATCTCCATTCAATGCAATGCTAAAGCCATCAAAGAGTCTGTAAACATCAGAGAAGAAACTTTAAAGTCATCAAATATACATTTACTTAATTACATAAACTGTCATAGTTACTAACGACACACATGTCTAAATTTTGTTACGGTATATTCAAGGTACAATCAGAGAGAATAGAAGATATTAAGACAAGTCTCATTCCTTCTATAAGTTCGTAATACATACCCTTCCCATCCTTAAAGTACCTTGAGACAATTCTAAGTTTTAACAAAAAATGTAAAACATGTTACTCAGCTAAATTTTAACACAAACCCGTTAAAACTTGTTACGTTATTATATTTGTTTTGACTCAAACTCATTTTGATCAATTAGTCAATTCATGTTATTTGTTTTAAAGCCAACCCATTTAAACCCATCAATTAGGTCATCTTGGGATGATTAGTCTGCTAGGTCAAACAAACAATTAGATCTTTACTATTTACTAGTTTACTGGTACTGTCATAGTTATTGATGGCATACATGTCTAAATTTTCACTGCTTTAAAACAGTGGAAAAGCAGCATCAAGAGAGTGCACACATCCAAAAATTTAAAAGAGATTCATCTTTTGTATAAAAAACTGAGGATAAGGGTATCTCAAAGTAACATTAATCAGTCTCCATATGTCCCAAAATCCCTAAAATGTTTTATAAAAAAATGAAAAAAAAAAACAAGAACCAAAATCCAGCATCTCTAAGTAAGACTTTGACAGATACAAAGCACAAGAAAAAAAAAAAAAAAAGAAAAAGAAATGTACACTTCTGAGTCGTTTACGAATACAAAGGAATTCAGTTATTCTAATACACTTCTGCCATTCTAAAAAAAGTTGAAAACATGATGGCGGGTCAGAATGGCAGAAGAGTGGCTCACTTGCCACCTAAAGTAGGGAAGTGACCCGGGTCTTCAATTTTTGGGGCTTCAGGAGCATAGCTTGATGAACCTTGGTTGTAACGACCACCACCACCTCCACGGCCACCACGCCCTCGCCCACGCCCACCAGAAGTGTAGTTTCTTTCACCAGCAGCAGGTTTCAAAAACTCATTGATGCTGAGTGACTGCAAACAACAAAACAAAATCATATAGATAATATGCTAGAGGTGATGATTTTAAATCCATTTACTTTTGAAGGGACTGGTTATTACTAACAGGTCAAATGGGCAAATTTCAAAAATTTAGACGGGTGAAAGTATCAGAAAATGTATTTTGTTAACCCAATACAATCTCCTAAATCGCTTGGCTTCGAAAAAAAAAAAAAGATTGTAATTGCTAAAAATATTATTTTTTCAGCATATTTTACCCCGACCCAAACTATTTCGACCCATACATACTACACATGTTTTAACCAACCCATTACCCAAGAGAAATGCCACATAGGATGCCAAAAAAGATAACATTATGTCTCTTTTCTTTTAATGTAATACTGTCTCACAACATGACAACATTTTACACACTGTAAAAACAATTACCTTCTTAGCTTTCTCTTCTTTCTCAGCAATGTCTTTACGCTTATCCTTGTCAGTCCCCTATAAAGAATAATTAAAACATACCAGTTAATTAAAAAATTAAAAATGAATATAGACTGAAGCTTCAAAGAAATCAATAAAATAATATTGATATATAAATTTGTCACCAATTTAACAAAGATGTCATCACTACTCTTCTTGTTGGAGAGTTGTTGCATAGATGCAAGCTCTTTATCAACTTCCACCTTTCTTTCTTCAGTCTTAAGTGCCTCTAAAGCTTTTCTCTTTTCCTCAAGGACCTTTTGATACTCTTCAAGAGTCATCTCCTGAATTAAAAATGTGAGTAATCATGCTCATTTAACGCAAAAAAGGACGGACTTGAGTTATATAGTGCCCCTGATTGATCAAATATAGATAAAATTTATAAATTTAGCTAAACATGAGAGTCAAAAGTCAGTCAAAACACAGAGGGTATTCCTCTGCTCAAAGGAATTATAGATTATTATTCAATAGTATGTTTATAATCATATGCAAAAACATTTACTATTTATACAATTCAAAATAATCAGACAGATGTGTAGCCAGGTAATCAACCCAACCCAACCCAACCCATGCTATCAATCACATAAACTACTCATTTACATTTACCTTATCCTCAGGCTCCTTCTCCTCAGATTCATTTGCTGCATTCTCCTCTTTCACATCCTTCGACTCTTCCTCAGTCAACGGCTTATCAGAAACCACAGTTTTCTCCCCTTCATTCAGCACTTCCTCAGTCTCCCTGAGGAAGCATCGTAAACATTACGGACTCAGAGAAAATAATATAAAAAGGATAGGAGAAACTTAACAATGAGCCAATTTGGTTTATCTATTATCACCCAATGGGTCAAATGAGTAATTTCAAATGAAAATAGTTAGCGGGAATACGGGCAAGTCAACTTAAGTACATGCCCGATTGAAAATAATATTAATTTGATAATGTAGCTTTGCAATCACACTTAACGCATTTATTATTTATAGAACGTGAAACTCTGGCCTAAAAAATGTTTGCAAAAAATACCCAAAAAATACATGATGCGACCCAAACCTGTTTTGACCCATTACCCAAGCAACGATTCCCTACTTCTAACTCTCATAAGTATATGAACAATCAAAAAGAATACCTAGTAATTTCATCAGCCTGACTTCCCCAATTCCCGCGACCTGCTCCTTCGCGTTTGAATTCATTCCTACACAACAAATAACAAGTAATCAATAGAGCTCAACAAAGGATGAGCAAAAATTCCAAGCCAATAATCCAAATGATGAAATTAAAGTCTCTAAAATGCATCAAACAGTCTAGAAATAAATAAAAAATACCCATAGCCTGCCCCACTACGCCGTTCATATGGACGACGAGGTCGATCTCCGTCCTCTGCATCTCCGTTAGCAAAACCGCCACGACGGGCACCACGGAAACCGCCACGAGGACCACCATAACCACCACCACGTCTCTCATAACCTTTCCCACCATTAGACTCCTCAATGGCACCTTGATCACCAGAAAACCCTCGGTTATCAAATGAACGCTCATTGCCGTCTGAGTCTCTATTGGCCCCACCACGGCCACGACCACGCCCATACCCACGGCCACCACCACGGCCTCCACGCATGGCTTCATTTTTAGCCTCCTTCACTGCTCAAAAATAATCATTTCATATGAGAATACAAAAAAAACAAACGACACATGATCAAAAACCAACATTGCCTAGAAAGTTCCTCGACTTTTATCAAATGTATACGATCTTGTCATTTGACACTAAAAAAGACTTTGACTTTGTGCAAAAACTGTTTATTTAAATCTATTTTCTTCATACTGGCCAAGTCCACATGAGAACATAAAAATCAACTTCAATTTCACAAGAGAAAAAAGTAAGACAGATAACAAGACAATGACAACAGCTCATTCACTCTTAATATGCCATTATTTAAGAAGTTTTAAAAACTTTATTTACTTAGGCTATTGGATTACTCACTCATAAAGTGTATTTCAGCTCCATGTCGGTTGGTACATATTGAATAATGTTAACAAGCAAATTTAATTACAAGTCAAGCTACATCATTTTATCAAAAGCATGACGTTTTGCACAGAGCTAAAAAATAACATCTTCTTACAACATAGAGTTAAATTTATCCTTTTCATGGAAAAAAAGACTTGCACAACAATTCTTCAAGTATACGAAAATATACAATTCAAAATCAGATGGGATTCCCATTTACTCCAATTAGTAGAAACTTCACTTCAACCATGTCTTCCAACTTCACATTGTTCTTCTTACATTGAATAATTGTCAAAACTTTGAACATGTTACAGGTTACTCAATCACAATGCATATTAAAAGTATCTATCAACATTGGATGCCTGTGTATATCTTTTTCTCAATACGTTAAAAAACAAGTCTATATGATAAGCTTTATACAAAAAGGTGGATGCAATCAAATAAATCTCATGGCGGCAACATTTACACACACAAGAAACATTATTTTAAAATCTTATCGGCATATCAAACAGCAGATAGTATGTATATACATTATACATAACTACTCGATATATGTATCATGTTAAACGTCCATTACCAATTACACAAAATAAATCCTCATTACTTGTATACATTGTCAGTTCAATCCTCTATAATCCAACATTATACTGCATCAATTTTATCAAAAAAGATGTACTTTACTAATTGGGGTCATATCTCTATACTTCTTCACTACCTTAATACACCTCAAATAATAAAGTAACCTGCACGCATAACCAATATGAATAAACAAAAGCAAAACTAATAGACTCACCGGCTTGAGCCGAAGGAAGAGGCTTCGAAGGAAGCTTAGCGGCTGACTTAGCCGGCTGCGCCGCTGCTTTACCGGCCGGTGTAGCCGTTTGCGCCTTCTTCACCGGCGCAGAAGCGATCTTTTGCACAAGCTGTGAAGGGTCATCGTTATCGTCATCCACGAGCAAATCGAAAGGGTTCGCTGTCGCCATTTTTTTGTTCTTGTGAAAGTGAAGAACCCTTCGATGAAAGATTAGTTTTTTGCAGCAGATAACAGTTAATTTAAGTTGAAATTCGCCATGTGTGATTGAGATTGGTTAATTTATAAAACCCTAGAATCTTTTTGATGATAGGATTGAAGGATTATAGGGGTTGATGAAACCCTAGCCGCAATAAGAGAGTGAGTTGAGAAGATGATGATTCAACCTAATCCCCAAATTCACTATTTATTTTTGTCCAAAGGAGCTGGTGTCTGCTAATATTATGTTACACTTTGTGCCCTCTTGCTTTTGTATATTTTATGTCGACCCCTTGTTAGTTATTTAGTGTTAACTTGAAGTAATGGTAATTCATGTATGTGATTTAATGTGTCATTTGGTTTGAATAATGTTTTACGAAAAAAATAAATTTTGAATAGAATCTTGTTAAAACTGAAAAAGTGTTTGCTTAGTGAGATTTTGAGTAGAATGGAATGTAAATTTGAAGTGAAAGAAAAATGAATAGAAATAAATATAGGAAATTTTTAACTTCAATTCCATTTGTTTTTCAACCAAATATTATTTTAGATGGAAAAATTTTCAATTCCAGATGATTATGTGAACCAAATGGGCCTAACAGTTATTGTTTCATGACTTGAAATAAAGTCTTTTTGTAAAAATACATAATAAGATTACGTACATTAGGTTTGAGTTCACCAGATATTTTACTAACCCCACACATACATTAGCTTTGTAGGCCTGATTATGCTTTATGTTGTTAATTCTCTCATTTATAATTAAAATTCTCATGGTTTATTACACATCCTTTAAATTTTAAAAGATAAGGCTAATTTGTAATTGTTTTTAGGAATTTCAAACTAAAGTTGAATTAAATCTTTAATTGGTTAAACTTAAAGTTTGAGCAACAACTTGATACTGTCGAATTCTTGTAAGTGATTCAAGTTATTAATTGAAATTTTAGACATTTAAAAAAATTTATGGATATGATTATATATAATTTACTAATAATATTAATATTTTATACCATGCACATTCAAGACTCACTTAAACTAATAATCAATATATTCATGTGGTTGTGTTTCTTATACCTTATCATGTTAAATATTATGATCAAGGTACCACCATTATGACCAAATGGATTTTGGTTATCCTATCAATATTTAGTATGTTGCACATATAAAATTTCAATTAAAAAGTATCATTTTTTAATTTGGTCTCGACCGATTGTACTCTGAAGGGGAGAGGGGGGGTTGGAGTCGTCCCGGATGGGGAGAAATGCGAATATGAGGCGGAGGGTGGTCATTGGCGGTCGAGATGTTGAAGTGTTGGCTATGGATTGGGGTACTGGTGAACATTTACGAGGGTAGGAGAAAAAAATAGGGTGAGCCGGAGAAATAGACCTAGGGAAAACCAAAAACTCCTCCACCTAATTTCAAGGGAAATGGGTAAACCTAGGGAAACCCAACCTCGATTATCACTTTGTGTCACCTTACAGTGGTTTCTATATTTTTTACAAGTCCAAAGAGATAGATCATCAATGAGATTTATATCATGCCTACGTGATATTAATATGCTTATTTTTATAATGTTTTAAACATGTCATGGCAAATTGCCAATATATACATCAACTGAGATAACTAAGTTTGTGTAGAAGAGTTTGGGGCTTATCCACATTTTTGGCATACATCCAAAATAATGAAACTACTACAATTATAATAATCAGACTGACCTATAGATGACATTTAAAAACACAAAAAACACATCACCACTCTCCCATTTCACAATCACAATGCACCTTTTGAATCATTGTTGTTATCATTATTTATAATTTTTAATGGATATTTTCATGCAATTTGCTTTATAAAAATTACAGCACAAGATAGAAATATTTTTAGGATTTTTTATACAAAATAAAATGCTCTTTTCATATAATTTGTAGAAATTTTAGATTTTCTTATCACACATATCAATAACAGCGATTTTCTAAACACACAATATCATTAACAGCTGGAGAACTTTATTCATCGATGTCACTAATTTCCAATGGGCATATATCTATCAAGTTGATTATATTTTTTAATTCAGATTAAGTAGGGGACAATTCAATGAAAAAAAAAATGCATTATTGTTTCATTTGCAAATGCACTTAAATTTTGAACTCTAGGAAAAGCGCAGATGCACTTGGACCATCTCCGTTACAAAATTTCCATAGACAGGTTGGCTGGGAAAAGAAGTGCAAGAGTAACTTGATCTGAATCTAGTTGAGTTTTTTCAGCCTATTCTGAGCTAGTCGAAAACAAGTCATAAGCCATAAGTTACATGAACAACACCTACAATGAATTAGTTAACAAGCCTAAAGACTATGGCTGTTCACATTCTGGTTCAGCTGGTTTTACTTGGACCTAACAACTAACTACATTTGAATAACAGTAAAGAAAGTCAACCGTAACCTGAATTAGCAAACCCACTTAAACTGTTTGTTTAAAACGGTTTGAAACAGCTTTTTTGTTTAAGTTTCAAAACTGTTAGTTTGTATTAAAACTATTAAAATGACAAATATAATTCATGAATATTATTATATAGATGTTTAACTCTATGCTCTAAAAACAAAAATAAGTAAATAGTGTTAGAGACAAACAGCCAGTTTCAACTTTCAAGTCCAAAACCGTGAACCAAACGATTAAACGAGTATTTCAAACAATAAACCACAAACCAAATTGCAAAAATACCAAACAGCCAAATTCCCTTCGGTTATTCGCTTTCGTTTGGCCGGTTCATTGCTTTTGTAAACATAAAACACCCCTAGTGAAGCCATTAAAATAAGTCGTGTATATTTTCCAAAATAAAGATCACACAAAAACCATCACATAATTTAGAAACTAAAACACAATAATCCAGTAACTATCATAATACGCAGCCAAAATAAACCAATACATCATAATCAGAACACTTGTATATAAACCGCAAGAGAATCATGAGGACACCAAAAGATGCACTGCTCAAACTATTGCGGCTGATAGATAGCTAAAACTTACTAATAGAAGGCTTTTAATCAAATAAACTGAATCCCATATCATCATCACTCTCTTCTTTGGGCTCTTCCTGCACAACCACCGTTAAATAGAAACTCGGCATTAGTAACTAAATCAAATAAGCATCTTTGTACGTTGAAAAAGAAAAGAAAAGAAAACAAGCATCGTTACGACGCACCTTCTTTTCCTCTGGAGGAGGAGCGGCTGCCGCTGCACCTCCACCAGCAGCAGGGGCAGCAACAGCAGGAGCACCACCACCACCACCACCAGCACCAACATTAACAATGAGATCCTCAATGTTTTTCTTCTCTGCAAGTTTGGCAAACAAGTTTGGCCAGTATGATTCACATTCAACATTGGCTGCTTTCAAAATAGTGGCAATCTTCTCAGCCTGCAGTGACAAGTTAACTTTATTGGTCACCAAACATTCTTGATAATAATGATACGGTCCAGGATTAACAAGACTATGGATATTTGTATGAATATAACTCTTAATGTATAGGCAACAATCATGTTTGTAACCTGTAACGCATTCCATCACAGAAACAAAAGATCAAAGATAGATGCTGACAAAATCCATAAAAATTACTTGAATTTTGTTCAATCTTTTACATAACATACAATTAACACCAAATTCACTGACGAGGATGCAGAATTTCCAAATATAATTAGGTTTACAAACACGAATAATATCTTCAAAACATATAGAAAGCAAGTGAGATCAATAGCTTAAGTGTAACAATTCAACAATTACTTATGTTTCCATTAGAATCGTATATAAATTTACATACACTACAAAAAATTCACACATAAACGAAGCAGAAAACACAATTATGTCAAATTTTAGAAAGTTATCACCAGAGATCATATTTAACAATTCAAATGGAAAACTACACGCACATCTTCAGCTACTAAAACAAAGAGACGATAACGAATGAAGGAAGAAACAACAAAGCAAAATAAGAAAAACTGATCACCGTGATAGGGATGCCATCGTCGGAGAGAATCAAGGTAGCGTAAGTGCAAGCAAGCTCTCCGATCGACATGTTTCTCTGCAAAAACACGACATAAAAATTTCAGTATCATCAGAGTTAATCAATACGTATCTAGAAATTAACAAAAACGCGATCTCTACGTCTCTACCGATATCAATCAGAATTCAGAAGTAGAAAATGATGGTCGTACGTGTGATTACGAGAAGTTTTTTCGAGTGTGATCTCGGAAGTGCTGCGGTTGGATGGCGATCTAGCGAACTCTAGGGTTTTTGTGATTGGAGATGAGCTAATGGGCTCAGAAGAGAGAGTATGGGCTCAGTTAATTTTGTTAGGCCCGCTTAATTTTGGATATGGGCCAACTTAAAAATTAAAAAGAAAAGCTTACTCGTAAAATCATAAATTGACCAAGTTTTCTAGGTTTTTTAGTAAAGTCAATCAAACTTTTTTCTTATTCGTTAATTCACTTAAAAACCTTTTTCCTACTGAAAAAATCATATTGGAGTTGAGGCTTCGTCTATGATGAGTTTGTGTTAATTAATCGTTGTGTATTATTAGAAGCCGATTATACGAGCGTGGGGTAAAAAAAAAAGTGTTTCATTAAAATCAATTAAACTCTTATAATCGTTCAATTTAAGTCAAACTAAAATATATATAATCACTAAACACTAACCAAGACCCGTGTGTGTTTAATTTAAATCACTTAATTATACATTATTTTAATATTTTATTAAAGAAATCATAAGATTGTAACACTTATAAAGGTGAAGTAATCCTATTTAAAAACAAACTTTAAGCGATTTACTGGATCGATTATAAAAATTTATTATTATTACATGGATTTTAGGTGAAAATATTAGTTTAAGGTTGCTCAAACTGTTTAACAAAAAATTGTCATCCGTCACCTAAGTTATGACAATATTAGTTGCTGCTATTTTTTATTGTGACAATTTCTGATTTGTCATTAAGGTAATGTTTGTTGTGACTGTGAGGACAGCTTCTAGGCTAGAAGCTGAAAAACAGAATATACCTCAAGATAGGAAAGCCAACGCTCAAAATTGCATATGCATCTTTAGCTTTTGTTTTAGTTTAATAGCAAAGTAAGGAAAAAGTGTTCGATCGAGTGCAATCTTGTGGTTTTGTTAAAACTTATAGACGACGAACTTGCGATGAAACGCTAATGAATCTCGAGAAGAATTTGTGTACTTTTTCATGTTTGTGATTCAAAAAAGTCGGTTTTAGTCGCATACACGCTTTTCTCTTTTTGGTGTCACAAAAAATCCTATTCCACACCCCAAATCCTACTATAAATTTGATTCTTAGATTCTTTCTTAATCATCTTAGATTCTTTCTAGATTAAGAAGTAGGGAGAAATTGATAAACTACACAAAGTTCAGATGGTTTGTTGACGGTTTTTGACCTCCTTTCATACCAGGCTTTTAACTTATAGGGTTACAAACCAGTTTCAACTTCTATGGTTAGTTTTTGCCCAACCGATTTCAAATAACAGTTTTGGTTTGAAAACGGGTTTTTTATACAACTCTAATGTTACCTTCTAGATTATTATATACAAAATAAGTAAAACAAAATTTCATCGGTTAGAATTTTTAGTTTCATCAAAGGTAATAAAATTCCATGTTTCTCAACATAGGTGCTCTAAACCGAAAGGCTTGATTATTAAAATTTCATGTTGGCCAACTATATTCTCATCAACTAAAAAACGCGTAAATGCTTCCCGTACCTATTAGGGTTCATTGTTGGATGCCAATGTTCTAATTGAATTATATTAACATATCTTGTCATTATCAATCTAGATTCTGTTCTATCCTGGATATGATTATCCTTGTTAGATGTTCATTATCCAGAAATTTATAATCCAATAAACCGTTTTCTAAATAATCTTATGATTAGCATGCAGATAAGTAAATAGCACACATCCTAAGCAACCTTTGCACCTTTGATTACTTATCCAAACACTAATTGTCAATCATACGATATTATTTCTTTAGTTCTTTTCTGTAAATCTCATGTAAAACCGGTTTTTTTTTTACCAACTCACATAACCTGCCTACTAGAGGATTTCAATCTTCGACATACAAGCGTGAGATCAACTATTACATATCCGGATACCGTTTAGTCAAATGTCTTTTGGTTTCTCGTGCAAAGCTTAAACCAAATTATAATAAGTTTTATTATTCTCATGTTAATTATATGGCCGTTATGAGTTTATTTATGCATGGTTTAATTTTGAAATAATCCATATCATTTTATCATTGTATTTTATGTTTTATATCGTTTGGTGTTATTTTGTTATTATTTTTAATGTATTAAATTAATTAGTTGTTATTTTATAATTATATTTTACATACTAAAAATAAAAAAAGAGTATTATTTCACCATTATGCTTTTTTAGAATTAAATCATTTTAAATAAATATAATTGTATTCAGAAAACACAATAATAAACAAGTAGATACACTGAATTGCACAAAGTCACAGTGACGAGAAGAAATCAAATGAGCTGAAAAAATAATTTTTTTAATATTTCTGAATTAATATACTATACTCGTTTTAAAGATAAAAAATAGACATTTTTATGGTGTAAATTTTTTAAAACAATATCTTATATAAAACTTATGAATGTATAAAAATACAGGGAAACACGTGGAAATTCAACAAAAGTGGTCTTGCCTTATAATATCCTTTAACAAACATATATTTACAATTTGATCTTAGCCATTGATTAAAAAAATTGATAGTTAAAATTACGTTATTACATTTTTTAGATATAATTTTTTTATTTGAACGATTACCTTTTATATATTAAAATTTGTTTATCCTCCTATGTTGACTTCTTTCTTATTTAACACTCTAAGGTACCATCCGGACTCTCTCCCTTCCACATAAAAAGAGTGTTAGATCAAACCTAGAGAAAATGTTTTATCCATCAAACGTCGTGACGAAAATGTCATTGGCCTTGTTGGATTGATAATAATAATGATGATAAAAAAGTTTTTTAAATTTTAAAGGAAAATGAAGTTGTCTATTTAGAGTTGTGAGAAAAATAATAGTAAAAGTTATGCAATAATAAAAAAAGTGATTTTTTATCTCTTTTTTGAAAGTGGGAAAAACAATTTTTAATGAGTGCAACAGTCACAAATGAAAAGTGTTTGACTCACCGACTCGCGGTCTTACAACTCATGACACCCTCTGACCCTTACATGGGGCAATGTGGTGCACCCGTGAGTACGACTTGACCTAGCCTCTCTCGGTCACCATTCCCGGTTAGTATACCACGTGCTCTTTTTAACTTACAACAATTAAAAACCAATTAACGACTTATTATGCGTATTTAACTAATGGTTGTGTATTGCCACACTATAAAGATGATACGCAAACTAGTATCAAGATAGAACGTGGTGCTAATGTGTTTGATATAAAATAAAAAACATGACTATTTTTTTATTTTTGTATTTATTATCGTGTACAGAATACAAACACACGAGAAAGGAACTTAGAACTAAATCTCGATAGAATTGCTTCACTAGAAGATGAACGTTTGATATATGACAAGTGATTATTACACAATAAGCAAATGATTAGGGGTATACTTGTGCGTGATGTAAAACCATTTTGAGTTGTAAACTTAAAATGATACAGTTTGTTTTTTTAATAAGAGTTCGAGCTTATAACTGTTTGTGTAAATTACTTGACTGTAGATTAGTCATAAATAAACAGTTTAAATGGTAAACTGTCTTGACTCTATATATAAGGTAACGAATTCAAATTTTGTAATTGACAAATAATGATATAGATTGAGGAGTTGGAGTCTTAATAAAGAAAAACATAAAAAACAAATTGTTTTGTAAATCTAGTGAAGCATATGATAGATAACATAACGTATACCCGTTAAAAAGAGCAAAGAAAATGACTGAAAATGTGGATATTTAAAAAGCTCGAATTTGAATATATATATTTTAGATTTTAGATGACTACCGACCCTGAACCACGTTTAAACTGAAAAGTACAAGTCAACTCTTTCAAACCTTATGATACTCGAAAAGATAGTGAGCGCCGACTATTTTACGCGCCACAAACCCCTACAAAAAGGCCACGTGGCCTATTTCTCAATCATTGATAGTGAAACGTGAATAAATAGAATAATGTAGTCTATGACTATATTTTATTTAATAACTCCTTTTCTTTTACGGCTAAAGGAAGGTAATATTGAACATGAGAATTCTAGGAAGCAGCTAGAAACATAAATAAAAAAAATACAAAAACCAGAGTATTAGAAAATCAACTATACAGTTTATATAGAAACAATGGAAACACCTTTGATTCCATTAAAGATCCACCCGTTTTGAGTACTTTTAATCGATATACAGAACCAATTCTTGATCTCCTATACGATGTTAGCAGCCACGATCCGTTTATTGTTGCAAACTTTGTCGTTTTTAATAACTTTTAATCTACTTTTAAATCAAGCTAACTTGTATACTACATAATTTGAACCCTCGACCATCAAATGATGAAACAAACATTATACTCTCGGATACCATTATGTCAAATATCGGCTGGTTAATTTATGACTATATATGTAAAAATTTCAAAAATGACGTTAGATTTATAAGGCTATGATGTATGGACGTCTGCATTCTCATTTTTTTGTGTCGAACTATTCAACATTTCACCCATTATCAAATAGCGACAAACTAATCTTCACGTTCCAACTGCTCTCTACCTTTGAAAATGGATTGCATAACCGCCACCATTCACTCCACCATAAGAGTTACTATTTAAAATATGTATATGATATATATGTATATATATGACCACTTGAGCAGAAGATCTCTCTACCCGCCCACTAGTGTGGACCACGCTCTCCGGCGTGGTTAACCGTGTGGGTTTTACGTCAAATCAGCGTCATGTGTGATGCGTGAAGACTGTATTAATCAGGCTTACACTGTTGTGACATCAATCTTTATTTTTTTCAATTCCATACCACTCAACTAAGGAAATTAATTATTTATGTTTCTTTTTATATTTAATAATAATAATAATAAAAATAAAAATAAAAATAATAATAATAATAATAATATCTTTTAAAATGTCACATAATAAATAAAAGTTAAAACTAAATATAAGATTAATATTTCATAATATATAAAAAAATACTAAAAATTTTACGTAAGACTAATTTAATAGATATATTAAAATTAGAAATAAATAATCGTAAGATTAGAAGTTCGGCTACGAGATAGTTTTTAGATCTCTAGTAACATAAAAAATAATGCCTCGTCTACCTTCTATTGAAGAATGAAATGGTCTAAAAGTGTTTTCCAATAGAAGTCTTGTATCTCTCATTATCAGATGTTAAAAATTAGAATATCACAACTATTGTGAGTTTATGAATAACTTCTGATAGAGTCTATTTTATTTATATATCTTTACTAAAAACATGATAAAGAAAATACATCTCTTTAATGGAGGAAGATGGGTCGAGATGAGTTCAGCTTGAACCCAACATGCCTATTAGCGAGCCAAACTTTAGTCATCAAGATTTTAACAAGCTAATATCAAGTAGATTACAACATACTCGGTATCTGGCTTATAGATGTTTAGGCTTGATATTTTGAAAATATTTTAGGATTTTTATTATGAAGAGCAAACTAAAAAGGTGAAGGCCATTATTTTGAAAAGAATAATGTCAATAAATCAATGATAGCGAATTGAAAGAATTATTATCCCTTTATGGAAAAAACTGCAGAATTCACTTTTCTTTTGAGAGTCCCATCACAGTATGTAAGTTTAATCTCAAGTACAACAAGCGCACCAATAACTTGTGGTAGGGACGACTAGTTAACTAAATTTGATGATAAATTAACAACGAGTATTTCTTAAAAGAGAAAATTCGAAAGAGTGAGTTAGGGTTGTAACTAATTACCGTAGGTAACATCGTTTGATTAATTTAAATCACTAAGGTAAAGTTTAATTCACATGGAAAATATGATCGAAAGATAAGAAATTGTTTCCTATATAAACATTCAAAAGGTGAGTTTGGAGAAAAATCATACTGAGTGTATGAAAGATTCAAGATATGACATGTGTGTGTTTGTGAGGTTACTGTGAGCTGAGGATGATTCAAGTCATTTCTGATACACTGATATAATGAGTTTGACACGTCATTATAACCGTATACTTTATTCGTATGTCATACTATAGAAGTAGACACGCCGTTGGTATTAATTTACATACCCCATTATAATATTTTTGATGCACCATTATTGTTAATAGTGTATCTAACATCTAAAAAAATATATCTTTTAAAATGTATAACAACCATTATATTCGAACTACATACTATATAATCAATTACTGTTATGTTGTCGTTTTGGACACGATATAAAAACGAGTCTTTAGTCTAAGTGTCGGACACATTCAGGCAATAGTTTGAGATATACTCATGTTCTCCTTTGTAAAGAGTTTGGCACCTTTATGTTTTACAATCGTGTCATGCTCTATATCAAGGCCGGTCCTGAGAATTTTAATGCCCTGGACGAGCTGGAAAAATTTGACGAGTTTTTGGATGGAAATAACAACTTTTTAAATCTTCAAGAGCTAGATGAGGAAAAAAAATTTGTTTTTGAATAAAAATAACAAAATGTAAACGAACCATATGAAAATAATGACAACTCATTCTTTATATTATTACTATACACCCTAATGCGTTTGTTAGCAAGTGAGTTTGAAATTTTAAATGTCACAAATTAGTGTTAAGAGTTATGATTTTGTTTAAGTCTAGACATTCAACGCCTCAATGTTATTAAATGAATTGAAAGAAATGACAAAAAAGAATAAGTGAAAATTAGGTAACTAACCATCAAATCAACTAGCATTACCACTAAAATGATGTTCAAAAAAATAATAAACATTACCAAAATAGCCATTAAAAATATTAACAAATTATTTACCATTTACCAATAAGAAACCATCACGTATCCCAATCTCAATATATAATAAAAGAAATGGGTTAGCCATGTGAGGAGATTTTAGGCATTAAATTATCACTCGCCAACATTCTCAATAAGACATTGTCACGTCTCGTTTTATTAGTTTTTTTTTAATTGAAAACAAAATTATAATTTAAAACTGATTTACAATTCTTTATTATGAACTTAAAATTACAAATATGTATGACAAGTTTTTTTTTTAATGGAAACATAATCAATCAACTATTAAACCCCGCCCCCCCCCACACCATTTATGCATGCTTTTATTGAAAATCAATTCTAAAAATTTATTATACTTTTAAAATACTCACATTCATCATTAATATATTCAAACAAAATTGATTTATACAAAAAAATAACGTCCTTTCACTTCTTATTGTTACTATGCATTTATTTTTTTATAATTTATGCAAATTAATATGTTTTAACATAATTTTAACTAATTCATAGTTTTTTTGTTTTGAGTTTATACAAACGTGCATGTTATCTAAGACAAACTACTAAATTATAATATTTGTTAAATATTATAAGTCAAACCGTCAATTTGTTAATTTGCATCATTTTATTTTTAGTATAAACTAATATATAAATTTTGTAAACACAAACATTTTTACCGTATACAATTTATAAGAATAATCAAGTTTTAAATTATTATATTTTTCATAAAATTTTCAAATACACTAAATTGAATTTATCATTCAAATAAGACTAACACTTTACCTTACTACAATATTATATATTAAAAATAATTATGTTAAAAATCATTTTATTTATCATACTTTGTTTCGATATAATAATTATAGACTTCCATTAAATGTATTACAATAAATTTTTTAAAAGTAACGTACGAATTTGCAGCCATTATTTATTTTTCATTTGTTACGTCTATAACATTTTAATTTTAATATTTAAAAATCACATCCCTTAAATTTTTTTAAAAATAGTTATTTTAATAAAATAGTTTAATACTTATGCAACTATTGTGGCCTTTATAATAGGAAATTTAAAATATGAAATCTCATTACTATAATTTTGATGATTATATATTTTAAAAAATTAACTGATATTAATAAACAACCAAAAAACTCATTATTACTTTTTATTTATATTGTAATAACCGTAATTATCCATCAATTTCGTCAATATCATCCTAAAATATCATTATCTCAAAATAGCATTTGTGACTATTAATTATCAGTTGATCTAAAAAATACATTCACTCGAAATATCATATTTTAGAAGTATTATAAATATTTAATTTAAATTTTGAATTTTACGTAACTCAAAGATATTTTATTCCCTACATAATTTCTCTAAATAATCGACAATATTATTGGCAGAATTTATACTACATGTTAAATGTATTTAATGATAGTTTTATTTTTTCAATTAACGTAACACACGGGTCGTTAGACTAGTCTCACGGTATACGCAAGAATTTTCCATAGAATCTCATCAGTATTTTAAAAAGAACAAAATATTTATTACATCTCACCAACTAAGCAAAGTCTTTTTAAAGAAATCTTCCCATTTTTTCTATAAAAATCTCGCCAGCTAAGGAGATTTTTTCCAAAAATCTTGCCAATTCTTTTTCAAAGATAACAAATCTCACACGCACCAAAAAAAACAAACACCTCATTAATTGGAATCTCGCATTGCTTTATTATTTTAAAAAATCAATTGAATATTAACAATTTTTAAGCTTATCATAAACTAAGGAAATAATGTATTCCACAAGTTAAATAAATAAAATATTAAACAATTTCTACTCTAATAAAAGTGTAAATGAGAGGACACGTGGCACACCACATTCATTAGCATCAAATTTTTTCCGCTTCTCTCTCTAATTTAGTAGATACTATAATTATCGATAATATTATTTATTTTTTTATAGACTAAAATACATTTTAATAATTAAAAAAGTATGTTTATTGATGTTATTTATAAAGAAATAAATTTTTAGAAATTTAGAATTTTTTTTAAAATATCAAAATATTTTAAAATTTGTGTTTTTATAAAGTAAAATATTTATAAATTAAAAATAATTAAAATTAAGAGTTATAATAGTGAATTTTTAAAGAGGTTTGTTTTGAAACAAAACGCTTAGCTTTTTAAAACAAAAAAGCTTAAAAAGTTAATATCATTATTTTATTACTTATATCCTTACTAATACATAATTTTAATTATATCATATCTTATAATATCATTTTATATTTAATAAAATTTTATTTTATTTAATATTTTATTTATTTAACCCGTGTAATACACGGGTTACTAAATCTAATTTGTAATAAAAAGTTATTGATTGTAAAATGATATATTAAGATATGACATGATTAAAATTACATTTAAGTAAATATTATAAATAATAAAATAATTTTATTATTTTTTAACTTTTGTTTTGATTTTTTTATTAAAAAATAAACATTTTGTTCAAAAACAAACCAATTTAAAAGAATGTCATTTTTAATATTTTTCGTTATTATAACTCCGTATTTTAATTATTTTGGTATATTAAAATTTCATTTTTTTAAATACTAATTTTAAAATATTTTATATTTTCACAAAAGTTTGATTTTTAGAAAAATATCTTATTTTATTAAAGTTTGTTTCTTTAGAAATTATTTATAAAAAATATGTTTCATAATTTGTTAAAAAACTATTTTTAATCTAAAAACAAATTAAATATTATCATTAGTAGTTACTTTAATTAGTTTTCAGGAGAGAAAATTAAGATTATTAGAATTTGAAGATCTAAAATTATGCCAACGGTCCACCAAAACTATTTTTTTATAATAATAGAAATGTGATTATTTTTTTAAGTCTCCTCACTATCTGAAAAAAAGCAAAACGATTATTCTAAAACAATTATTTCCACTTTTAAATAAATTTCAGTTCACAACATAATATACTTCTTGAAAAGATATATTAACCAAATTCAAAATTATTATTAAAAACTGATCTCCGTATAATTTTTTCTGAAATCTTTTCACCATGAAGGAAAGCAATATTTATTAAAAAAAAATAAATCACACCACTTGTAAAAAAAAAAAAAAAAAAACTTTAGTTTAAAAATACTTTTAAAATAAATGCCATTGATAAAATAAATGCCATTTAAAATAAATGCCATTGATAATAATTCATGTTTAAAAAAATACTTTTAAAATTATAATTAAAAATAATATTACAAAAATTAGACAAGTTTTACGATTAAATTTTATAATTATAAAAATAGGGGGAACTAAATAAGTTTGTAAAATTTTTATTATGGTGAGATTTAAAAAAATTACAAGCATTTATTAGTTTTAATTTGATTAGATAATTATGTATTAAATATGAAGATTTTCTTTTATACGAAATACATAAAACGGGGGCGAGATTTTTTCTATTTGTTTAAAAGGAGCGAGATTTTTTTTTGTTTGTTTAAAAAGGGACGAGATTTTTTCTGTTTCTTTTAATAGTTTTCCCTAAGAAAATAATTTACATCACTAACTAAATTAATGTTACGTGCAAAAGGTATGATTTATGATTTGCAATTTAGGAAATATTAATATTTAAAATAGATTATGTGTACTTGTTGTTTAGTTACAATGTCAACTAAATATCATGTAGATAAAAATCGTTTTACTAAATATTTTTTAAATCAAATGTAGTGGTTAAATAATGTTTGAAGCCCATATTAATGCAATAATTTAAAAAAATATGTTTGACGTCCGTTAAAGACTTAAAACCCTATGAATTTGAAAGTCTTTTTAATTAACTTGTAATGATGTTTGAAGTTTAATTTGTCTCCATATAATTATATTTGAATTTTTCAAAATACTTACTACTACGTATAGTGACAAGACAAAAAGCAAGAGCAGTCATTTTAGGAGTAATGTCAATGATAGTGAATCTATTATCCCTTCTTTTGGTGGCCCTACACAATATAAATTTCATTCGAGTACTTTGATCTACTAGAATGCAAGAAGCCCCACCAATAACTTGTGGGGGCAATTTAAATATGTTTAAGACTATTCATTCACGATGGTTAACTTCTTATGAATTTAATATGGATACTAATATATAGATACCCACTTAGATTAATCGACACCCCCCTATACGTCGCGTATAGGTCCATACGCGACGTATAGGGTCGAAAACACTGAAAACGAGAAAAATTCAGGGGCACGTGTCAGAGGGTTATACGCCCCATATGGGCTATACGACACGTATAATAAATTTTGACATTGAATACGAGAAAAAATTCAGAGGGCTGTCAGAAGGGTTATATGCCCGGTACCCTCCTATACGACGCGTATGGAGCTATACGACACGTATAGAAATTTGGGATGTTAATTTATAATTTTGAGGTGTATAAATATCCATACCTTTTAATATATCTAGTGTCCATGAGTCAATAAGTGATGTGAAATGTACTATTTGCCTAAGATTTTATAACGTATAGAAATGATTTGTACAAAATAAATAAATCCTGCAATGAACTCACATTTATTCTTCGACAATCATAAACAAATAGCAAAAAAGATGTTTGATACTTATAGATACACTCGTTAATTATGTTTGAATGGTGAACAAACACCACTTTTGAAATTAACTTCTAAAACTCATTTATTGCTTAATTTGTGAGACTTAAATAGGTATCATATTCAAATCATTCTTTGTTTTACACACGCGATAAAACCTTTTAATTTTTATAACTAATAAACTACCAGAGTTCATAAACAAGAAAAATAAAATATCACAATGTCAAGTGGGATTTTGCAATCTATCTACCCAAATAATATTACAATTTCTTTATTTATTTCTACTAACAAACCATATAAACGAGTAATCAAGAATACTAAAAAAATACTTTTCATTTGCCGTTTATCCTTCTCAAACATACACTCATTCCGGTATACACCAATAACCCACCAATACGTCATCACCATAGCCTCATGATCAGTAAGCAACTTATTTTTCTTAGTCAACACCAAAAAAACCATCTAAAGCCTAAGATACAAATGGATTTGGCAATGGGAATTGAAGTCCAAGTCTAGTCATTTTGCTACAACCACCCAAATTCTAGATGTAATCGTACATAAAGCAAAAAGGAAGATGCCTAGTCTCACACACATCGCCACATGAAGAGTATAAAAAATTAAACAATTTTTCTCTTTTTCAAGTATAAAAATTTGCAAAAACGAAGGTGAATAGGAGTATCTCAAAGCCACACTTCATTTCAAAACATAGTACTTTTATGAACTTTTTTTATTATAGTAGAAAGAGGAATAAGACTTTTGTCATCAAAATTCAAAATAGAGGACACAAAACGGTTTCACGCCCCAACGCGTCTATGAACCCAATCACTATCATCAAACCCGCAGTTTCACTACGAGTATGTTTGATAACCTTAACCCCCGCTGGTTTGTTTAATTAGTAATTTGATATTGTACAAGCTATTTACCTTTATTTTATATTTATTTTTCATTATGGGAATATATATTAATATGTTTAAATAAAATAACGTGATCATTTTTAATAACTTAATACAAGCTACAGTTTTTTTAAACAATTATAAAAAATGCTTCAAATCGTTAAACTGTACCGTTTTGGCTAGTTTTCTCGGTCCAAGCGACCAACCTGTTTGGATTGTCATTTTTAATGCCTTAGTGGTATGGTTTATAATTTTCATCAAAACCAATCCAACAAATTTTGAAGTACAATTGTTTATCTTTTTTTGTCTTTAACCGTCATTAGATTTTTTAGAGTAAATAAATCTGCGTACTTTGAACCTTCATTCTTTTATTTATGAAACACACTAGGTTAGACCTGGTGAAGTAAATCTAGCTTATTGAAATAATTAGTTTCATACAAATTTTGTATGTTTAATTTTATCAATATTAATAAAATAAAAAAAAAAAGTAGATTTTAATAATCCAAATTATTGACTGTTAGTCAATATTTAATTTTAACTAACAATTTGACCGGTATTAATCTCAACCTTTGATTTTATTACTAATAACAATCCCAGTTTAACTGTTATTTAATTTCATTAGTTTTTTATGACGTATCACGTGACGTCGTGACGTGCATCGTGATAAAATAAGAAAGGAAAAGTAGATTTTAATAATTCAAATTATTGACTATTAGTCAATATTTAATTTTAACTAACAATTTGACCAGTATTAATCTCAACCTTTGATTTTATTACTAATAACAATCCCAGTTTAACTGTTATTTAACTTCATTAGTTTTTTATGATGTATCACGTGACGTGCCTCGTGATATGGCATGTGACATAACGTATTACATAGTTAAAATAAAAAAATATAAATATATTTCTCAATTTTTGCGTCTCTTTGTCTGCTATCTATTCAACCAGCGACAAAAGCATAACATTGGAGACAAATAGACGCAAAAATCAAGTGATATATTTGTATTTATCATTTTAATTATGTGATACACCATGTCACATGCCACGTCATGAGCAACGCCACGTGATACGTTATAAAAAACTAACGTAATTAACGAACAATTAAACTAGAATTGTCATTAGTAACAAAATTAAAAGTTAGGATCAACAGTAGTTAAAGTGTTAGTTAGGATTAATACTGGCCAATAATCAATAGTTTGGATTATTAAAATCTAATTTTCTAATAAGAAATGATAAACATTTAGAAAATTATAAATGATAAATAATGAAGATTAAAAATGACAAACTTATATTTTAGAATATGATATAACTAAAATGCTACCAATGATCCTTAGCCCAACTGGTTAAGGTGAGGTACCCATAACATGTAAATACTGGAAGGTCGTGGGTTCAAGTCTCACTCTGAGCAAAAATGTTTAGGGTTGAGCCAGTGGGTTTTCTCAGCAATGAGTTTCCCCTCAGGTGCGGTCTCGGTTGGGAAACGAATAGGTGGGCCTGATTAAGCTAACGCCTACTTTCCGAAGCAGGGTCGCACATTTGCCGTTAAAAAATAATAATAAAAAAACTAAAATGCTATAATTTAATAAGCTTTAATAAATTATTAGAATAACAAGATTTACATTTAAGATATTTGATTGTTTAATTTATTATTTAAAACCCTTATTATTTATTAGGAGAGAAATAGAAAAGAATTTAGATTTCATGTCAACTCTGAATATTTATTCACTAATATAGATTATGTATTAGAGATAATAGATATTATTTAGATATAATAATAGATATAATTTAGTTAACCTTGGATCTCTTTTGGGACACTATTGCTTTTACGTACCATTAACAACGTGAGTAGTTTCCTAAATTATTCCAAAAACAAAGACGAGCTGCGTCATCTTTAGAAAGTTGAATTTATTACGCTATCATATCCACCCAAGTGCTTCTTTTTTATGTGATTTCCAGGATCATTCACCAAACACGTTGGATTCGATTCTATCAGAACACAAGTTATTAATGATAAAAAGTTGGATTATGAATAATAATAAGCTGCCTAATTAGAGATATATTCCATTATTGTTGGACGGAAGTTGCCTATTAAAAAGTTTTAGTTGTTTATTTATTAGAATAAATCTCAGGTATTGCGAAATTAAAAAATAAAAAATAAAGAAATCTTGACAGTAAATATTTGCGTGTATATCAATACTAAATTGTTATAATCAAATTTAACTAACTATAATCAAAGATTTGACAGTATATTATATGTGATCCCAGATTAACGGTGAGTAGGAAATGTAGATTTGGATTTCCCTTAATATTCTTTTGAGTTGTGTATAAATTATCTTCAGATCAAATTAACTTCCATATATTTAAAACCCTTTTAAGAAAACTGTAAGCAAGAAGACAAGAGCAAATATAAAATTATGTTATGAAAACATATATCATGATCATATATGATATAGTAGGTAACACTAATACAAACCGAAGATCGTTTTTTTTATAGATGGTGAATCGTCACAATATTTTAGTTTGTGGATATAACTATCGGCGTCATCAATTAATTTTTAGTAGAAACTCCATCAGTGGTAACTTCGTTACTAATGACGACAAGTTACCACCGATGAGTAGTAAACAACATGTGGAGTTACCATTGCTTGTAGTTATGACTAATCAATTGCCACTAAGAGTCCAATTGTAGATGTTACTGTTGCCAAACCATGTTGCTACTTATAACCAAGTTGTTACCGGTTTCTATGTAACTTTCCATCAAACATATTATCCTCATGGGGCATTGCCCCTTATACCTCATTAGGAGCGTTGTTCCTAGAACCCCACCATGGTGGCAATGCCCTTTTGAAAACCCAATGTCCATCAAAGTTTTTAGGTGCCAAAGTTTTTAGGTGCTTGAAATCACAACGATCTTGAACAAGTATGTATCACACATTCCATCTTAAATTGATGTTTATCATACTTTTTGCTTAATCTTAAATTAATCCTGATTAACCAAAAGCGACCAAGTTATCGCTGATGATCAAAAAAATATATATAGAACCCGCCCTGTTATTTTTATAAGAAAAGTATATTGTATGATAGTAAAAAAATCATGTTTTTATACATTAGCATTCACAACATAGATAATACTTCTGGTGATACACAAATTAAATATTATCCTTTTGCAAAACTTTTACGTTTTGGATATCATAACCGATTGTAATCCTTTTACTTCTGGTGATAATACTTTAATGGCTGGTGTATCCATCATGATCTCATTCTATCTTCTTGTTAGATATATCCATCTTTCTACTACTTTAAAAGTTGGCTATTTAGTGCTACAAAATCTCATTGAATTCACACTATAGCACTTAAACCTGTCAAATATGTCATATGAAAGTGGGAAATGTGGATATACACGTTTGATATGATGAAATAATTTATGGTAATTTTCGTCTATAGCTAAGTATATTGTTGTGATTTTCCTCTATGGTACACAAAGCAAATATATGATACGTGCTCGCGTAAACATTATATGTTCACTACAACACAAAAATATTATTGTGACGAATGAAACCATGCAAATCCACAACAAAAAACTACTTGTGGCGTAAAATTCGAATTACAAAAAACTTCATCACTACTTACAAGTCACAACATGTTTAAACTCGTCATACGCATTAGAACCATGTAATATTTTGTCCCTAAATCTGAGTCAAGAGTTTTTTTCACAAAGAACGTGCGATAAAATTGAGCTATCTTTGCACCAAGTACGCAATGGACTTTTCGTCGTCACTCACTCACTATTCCATCGCTATAAACGTCTGAATAATTAAAAAAAAAATTATTTGTTTTTTTATTATTTATTTATAAATGTTCCTAAGACTCGCATATATAATACAATATAACACTTAAGTTGGTAGCACATTGGTAAAAATCATAGTACTACGAGTTTGAAATTAATCTGAGATGATAACTACTCTATTTTTTACAACAAACTTAAAGCTTTTAAAAATAAATACATCATACAATGTGAAGTTATGAACTCCTTCCCTTTTGGCTGTAGAACACACACTTAACCTCCGTAATTTCCTATAGAGACGATAACTACACTTTTCTCCTCAAATCTTTGAGCACGGTTGCCCCTAAATTAAATAAAAAATCCCGTTCCAGATTTTAAGGGCAGAAGTGAGCTGTGAAAATTTCGCTACAATATTTTCGTTTTGTTTATTGTTATAACAATTATCGTCGTATTATTAATTTTTTATATACAAGTCATTCGGTTTAAACTCTTTTCATACGTCGTATTATATGGATCCATATTTTATTCTCGTCTTATGCCCAATGTCTTTTAAAAATTCTCGAAACCAATTCTAACATAATTATTTTCTTTCCCCTCCCGTCTCGCAAAAACTAATTTGAGCTTAACTGAAAACCAAAATTAATCGCACTTTCTCTATTCCTACTCTTTCCTCCACGGACCTCTGACTCCAATCGAGTGCTCTAACCATTTTGTGATTTAACATTTTAACGCGTACTATGATCCGCACGTGTGGTTATATAACTATATGTCTATATCTCATCTCAAAATTCATGGTCGGAGTATATTACGTGGGTCCAATCAGTATACTTCAACTAAATCTTTCAAAATTATTCACATACTCAAGCACTTACTCAACTACCACCGTCCTCCTTTTTCTCTCTCTACATCTCTCTCACACTACCAACTATAAAATGCTTCTTTAACATCCATATATTATGTGTCAACTCAACTAAATAAGTTACCACTTATCACACTTCATCCAACCTTCAAAACACACACAAAATAACATACACGTATAGAGATCATAGACACAACTTAACACTCATGAAGGGTGTAACTCGCATGGTTAAACCATGCGAACTAGCCAGATCTACAGCGCATGTGGTTGAGATCTCACGGTGCACCAACCGCGCCAACCAACGAACCAGCCACTTACGTGTCAAGGGTTCGTGGAATAGTGATTCTGGTCGAGCGCGGGTGGCGCACCGTGTGGCTAATTTGGGTCAAAAGTGGAAGGAGTACCAAGGGATCAAGAACTGGGAAGGGTTGCTTGATCCCTTGGATGATGGTCTCAGGAATGAGATCCTCCGGTATGGGGATTTCGTCGAGGCGGCGTATCGGTGTTTCGAGTTCGACATGTCGTTACCGGAGTATGCCACGTGTAAGTTCACGAAGAATGCGATGTTGGATAGATGTGGGTTAGGGGGGCGTGGATATAAGGTGACTAGAAACTTGCATGCCACGTGTGGGGTTCAGCTGCCACGTTGGATTGACAGGATGCCAAGCTGGACGTCGAAGAATTCCAGCTGGATTGGTTACGTGGCGGTTTGCAACGATGACAAGGAGATCGCGCGTTTAGGTCGTAGGGATGTGGTGATCGCCTATAGGGGAACTGCCACGTGCCATGAGTGGATCGAGAATCTACGTGTCGGGTTGACGTCATTGCCTAATGACGTGGCACCTGAAAGGAAAAGAGCAATGGTACAAAAAGGGTTTCTTAGTATGTACACGTCAGCAACCGCTACGTGTCCAAGTTTACGGGACATGGTGCGGGAGGAGATATCAAGGATCATCGAGACATATGGCGACGAGCCCCTTAGCGTGACGATCACCGGTCATAGCCTTGGTGCGGCCCTAGCCACACTCACGGCATATGACATAACCTCAACATTTAAACACTCGCCATTGGTGACTGTTGTCTCCTTTGGCGGGCCACGCGTCGGAAACAAAAGCTTCCGATCACATCTCGAAAGCAACGGGACTCGAGTTCTCAGAATCGTGAACTCAACGGACGTGATCACAAAAGTCCCAGGATTCTTGGTTGATGGTTGCAACGACGTGGCAACACGAAGAATCGGGTTGCAAGGATGGCTACAAAAACAAGTTGATGCAACCGATTGGTTCGGGTATGCTGACATAGGCAAAGAGCTTCGGCTTAGCAGCGAGGCGTCACCGTACCTAACTAAAAGTGACTTTGCCACGTGTCACGATCTGAAAACTTATCTCCACTTGGTAGATGGTTTCGTGAGCTCCTCGTGTCCGTTTAGAACAACGGCTAAAAGATTGTTAACCGTTGCGAAACACGAGAAGCAACAAATTTTGGTTAGATAACTAGAAATATCGTAATGAAGTAAATTCTGATGTTACGAAAAGTGTATAGATTTAGTGTTGCACAAAAGTAAGCAAAATTCCTAACTGGTAAATAATAATGATTCATACTAATTACTTAAAATTAGCCGAGTGATTAAATGGAGAACTTACTTCTGAATTGAATATTAACCAGTTTTAGAATGCATGCACATTTATTGATATTAGCCAGTTTCTTGCATCAAAAGCAACCGATTGACTTGAACCACAATAAACTTTTATGCCCGTTTCGTTAATGAAGTTTGTAGATTTTGTAATTTGTAGTTAAAATTAGAAGTGTGAAATTAATTCCATCATAAAGTGTGGATGAAAAAATCCCTATCATTTATTGGATTTTTGAACATTCCTTTCACTTAGTAATGGAATTTAAAAACATTTCTTTAGATTGTCACAAAACAACTTGGTAGCTAATGCTGAGAGCCAAAAAATTAAAAAAAAAAAAAAGATTATGAATTGATGTAACTAATTTGAAAGTATGAGTAGATAGGTGTATGAGTCGCAATTCAAAAAAAATGTCTAGGGTTGAAACCATAATTTTGAACGGTCAAGTCAGTCTCACACACACTAAACTATTTCTAAATACACACCAAATGCTCATAATAAGACTTATGGGGCGTTCGGTTCACGGAATTCATAGGAATTGAAATTGGTATTGAAATTGTATGATTTATCAACCAAAATTATGTTTGGGTGAACAATGAGAGGGTATGTTTTACCTTAAATTCCTTTGATTGTGGGATTTCAATATTCCTTCCATCTAGAGAAGGATTTTAAATCCTACAACCAAAGGAATTTTAAGGTAAGACATTCTTTCTCATTGTTCACCCAAACACAATTTTAATTGACAAATCACACGATTTCAATATCAATTCCAATTCCTATGAATTCCGTGAACCGAACGCACCCTTAGAACGATCACTACGTGTAAGGGCCATCACCCACGTAATTGCTCTTATGTGTTTTTATTTATAATAATATTTTTAGAACTTAAACGGGTTGTTTTGGTATGTTTTTGTTCACAAGAATATTATTAGAATTAAGACTGGTTGCCTCCAAATTGTCCTTGTGATATTGTGTTTATATAACGATTTTGAGCCAACACGGACACGTTTCACTACCGGGATGTCTTCCCTCCCCTATGAGTCTACCCATCTTGAAACCCTACCTTCACACCCCTTCACCTTTACACCATTGCGGTGTTTGGGAAGCACATTTACCGCTTTACTTACTTGGCAAATGATCAGAACCACATAACGTCTAGCCTTACAACTTAAAAGTGCCCCGTTGAATAGGGGCATATGATAAATCAAACATAGACGTGCAAAAATTTAAAATAGACGGTGGAAATCAGTAACCGGTCACCGAGACGAATAACTCAAGGAACTCTTTAATCGCCGAGCATTTTGAACTTTATTTGGTTCTCAACGCGCACACCCTAAAACGGACTCAAAACCTCCGCTTTTTCACAGGCATCATTTTTCCCTCTATTTGCATCTCGATTCCGCCATGGATGCACTTGTATCTTCTCGATGTCCTTCAACCCCTAAATGGAACACCGAAAGGCCCTTCCTCACTGGAGATTACCACCAGGTAGATCTTCTTCCATCGTATACGGTTGAAATCATCAAATTCGCTGTAAACGAACACTGTAATCTATGCTTGTTTTTGCAACATTGATTCAGGAAGTGAAATCGACATCTGTATTGGCTGATTCGAAGGAGAATTCAGTGGATATTTGGTATTTTTACTTCTCTGTGGACTGAATTTGGTCGTGCTGTTGGATTTTGCTTTAATCTCTCTTATTGCTACTTTAAGGAAATTGATTATCTGTTTAAACTTTGTTTGTATAGTTTGGAATCTGAGAAGCCTATTGGTTGCTACAATGCTTCACTGCAGGTATGACTCTGCAGTTGATTTTATGATCGGTTATGCAGTTTTTGACATTTTGTTAAAATTGTTGATTAGGGTAGCACTTATTATCGTGTCATACTATAGTTATCTGATGTGTTTCACCTGCAAATTTATATAATGTTACTGGCTGTTGATTTGTGATTGGAGTTTTTTATATATGCGCAATGGTTTTTGGTTCATTACTTGCTCACATAGTCACATATCGTTAAAATCTTTGCGATGTCAGCTTTGGGGATCTCATTTGCCACGGTTTCTTTTCTTCGTCTTAAGTTAAGCCATATGGACTTTGAGATCTTTCTCATATGTTGATTTCAATATATGTTTAGACGGTAAAGCAGATAGGTCTTTTTGATTCTCGTTCACCAGAGGGTACATTTTGGAATGGATACAACTTATGTGGAATGTAACATTTGAGCTCATGATAGAATGTTCATGATTTTCAAGAATTTAGTTATAGTATTAAGAGCTCAGGCTCTTTCTAGTAGATACTTAAATCTTAAAACTAAACCTCTGAGGTAATGGATAGACATTGGATTAAGATTTGATCATTAGGGTTTGATCGATTCGATGGAGGTCTTTTTTTATTGTTGAAACTGTAACAGTGGCTTTGACCACCTCTCATATTCTTCCTCTTCTTGGTTTCGTAGCTACAAAGTAGGTAGGTTTTATGGGACTTTTTTGTGCATTAACATGCACCTTGGGACACCTATCATTTTTGGAATCCCGAGACATAGAGGATGCAGCCACTCCTTTGGTTGGGTGGCATGGATTGAGGTTGACTTGTTTTGTTTGCACAAACACTCACCTACCTTAAGCAGAAAGTCAAGAAAACTAGAAAATAGAATATGATTAAACTCTTATTGTAGCTTGAGGATCCCCATCATCAAATACCTCATCTGTGGAGGAATTACATTCACAAGGTGTAAAATAGACACTTCGATGTGAGTATAAGAGAGTTTGGTGATTAATATGATGACAATGATGGGAGGTTACATGTAGAACTACTTAACTAGGACACTGGAGTGCTTAAAAGGGTTCAGGTATATGAAATGTTCTAGGTATGTATGCATTATTATATGCCATCTTGGTTATTTAATAAGTAATAAGTAATTAACTATGTTTAGATAAAAGAGTACTATTTGCAGACTTCATATTTGATGCAATTGCATACATTGGAGATGAACCAAAATTTGCTGTAACCATATTCTTGGAACAACACACTGAATTTGGTATACAGTTCGATGCATACGATGAAGATGCCCTAAGGAGCTTCATAAATTCATGAACCTTTTATAGATGAAATACGCTGCCATTAGATTTCCCAAGTAAGATGGACCCATACAATTGGAGAATTTCTTGCAATGTTAGGGTCATCTAATGGTGCAAAATTGAGTCAAACATTGAAAAGACACTTTTAGTGATCGGTAACTAATATAAAAACATTATTTTAGTTTAACAGTTTAGAAAACGACGGCATATGCATGTCCTTTTTCGTTTTTTTATCTATTAATTGCATAAATAATCAAATTTACGAAACAGTTTAATATTAAATTATTTGATTATTATTAGTTTATTACTTTAAATGGCATAAGTACATTCAAGGACAGTTGCCTACAACATGTTTATTACAACAGATTATTTAATTATGATTATTAAATATCATATAAGTTTCAAAATGCACTTCCGAAGTCTAAACACCCCCTGAGTCAGAATGTGAGCCAAGGGTGAGTGAATTAATTTAAAGGGTAATGGTAGGCATTTATTAATGTAATGGACTAATGGTTTTGTTACATTACTGCATACAGGAACTGATTGTAATTGACGATCTTCTGTCTGCTTTAATTGGTATTGATGGGCGATATATTTCCATAAAAAAAGTTGGAGGGAGTGAGGACTCTTACAGCTTCCATGTTGCCGGATCTATGGATTTGGCACTCCAGGCAAGAATGTTCACATATTTGGTCATTTCATATGTTTTGCACTTTTCAATACCAAATGCTACCACCAAGCTCACACATGTTTGTGTATACTACGTACGTTTGTATGTTCATGGAAGTTTTTGAGTTTTGAAAACTATAATGTGGGAAGCAAATGCAGGAATCAGCAAAGCGGATATTCCCTTTGTGCAAGAGCTATTTGCTCATTAATCAATTTGTTGAGTCAAAATCCCAGTTCAAGTCTGGATTGGTTAATCATGCCTTTGCTGCTGCACTCAGGGCCCTCCTCTTAGTAAGTTTTTATATCTGATGCTAATTGTTGCTAAAATGTACCAGCAAATATATTCTGTTGTTTTATGTTTGACCTATACATTGGCACCATATATAATTCCCTATCTTTATCAGGATTACCAGGCTATGGTGGCACAGCTTGAACATCAATTTCGACTAGGAAGACTTTCAATACAAGGATTATGGTTCTATTGTCAGGTACTTCTCTATTAAATTTAGCATACACGTTTTTGTGTATTTGCAGCTAAATGCTAATTCAGATAGAACTGAATGACTCTTGATGATCATGAACCCCATCAACTCCATATTTACCTGTAACTGGGCACAAATTGATCAGAACTAATCACAACTGACCCACAATCAGCATTCATTAGCTTCTGATGTCAAGACTCCCAAATTTTGATCGATCGGAAATATTTATTGTGCATTATCAGTGTATATGTTTCTGAGAAAGTGGTGGACCTGCCTTTAGTGTACAATAAGAATTTGTGCAAGTCAAAGTTTAAAAGAACGGAATTGAGCCTCGAGGCGTTTTCCTTTAGCCTCACGAGGCGTAAGCCTCGAGGCGAACTGAGGCGTAAGGAATTTCATCATCTAAGCAAAAAATAATCAATTTGATCCAAATATTCAGCCTCCATATCTCAAATAAGACTAGTTTCAGTCCCAAATTGACCTAATTTCAATCCCAAATATGACACTTATTGACCTAATATTTAGTCTCAAACACTCTGCATAATATAAGATCATTCTATCATCAAATTAACACCATACTAGTATACTACCAGCAAAAACATGATAAAAACTGCACAAAAGATTAATGTTTACTCAAAACTACGCCTCATTCCCGCCTCACCGCCTCACCGTTTTTCGAACCGCCTCATCCTAAAAGGCGTACGTCCCATCTGAACCGCCTCGCCTCGAGGCTTACGCCTCTGACTTTTTTTTTAAAGCATGGTGCAAGTTATATTCTTTTTTTTTTTTTTCTCAAGATTAATATTTTATAGTTTATTATGTTTGTAGCCAATGATGGGATCAATGCAAGCGTTGTCACTAGTGGTAAAAAAGGCCTCAGCATATAATTTTGTTGGTTCAGCGGTTCTTAACCTTTTACAGGGTCAGGTAAATTTCTCAACTTTTGACTTCTTTCACCTGTTCAGGTTTTTTTTTTTTTTTTTTTTTTTTTTTTTTTTTTTTTTTTTTTTTTTCACTTTAAATCTATGAACAGGCCAAGGTAATGGCTGGTAACTACTTGGTGAGGTCACTGCTGGAGAAGATGATAGACTCTGCAAATTCTGCTTATCTTGGCATACTAGAAAGGTGATAATCCCCAATACATATTTCATGACCCCCTTTTCTTTTCTATGTAATTTTTTTAATAAACCCATTAAGTGATACACAATTTATTATTTCGAACATCAAAATTGTCTTACTCTAATTAATATATGATAAGATGTGCAGGTGGGTGTATGAAGGAGTTATTGATGATCCTCATGACGAGTTCTTCATTGCTGAGAACAAATCTCTTCAAAAAGTAGGATCTCGCCCATTAGTAAAAAGTTATAAATGCTTAGTGTGTGTTTCTGACAAAGAGTGATTTCTGTAGGAGTCTCTCACCCAAGATTATGATGCTACCTATTGGAGACAAAGATACAGTCTGAAAGATGATATTCCTTCCTTCCTTGCAAATTCGGCTGAAACCATTTTAACAACAGGGAAATATTTAAATGTCATGAGAGAATGTGGCCACACTGTTCAGGTTATGTTTTATCTGTATTTAGTCAAGTGGCTAAAATAAAATAGTTAGGCAAAAAGGGGAAACATTTCCAATGTGTAGTTCGAATGCTCATACAACCTTGTAAATCGTTAGTTCGTATTATCAGTTTATTAAAGAAAGAAAAATAGTTTGTACAATCTTGTTTGAAGTACTTATTGTTTCAATATTGGACAAATTGGGTCAACACAATCCTACCCTGCCCTTTTGAACATGTAAAAAGTTACCCATTTTGACCAGAACCTGTGTTTGGCTTGTTGCACAACTTCTTGAAACCTATTTTGCCACCTCTTATTGCTGAGAGTTTTATACTAGCTTCTCTATAGGTCCCCACATTGGAGAATTCCAAATTGATCAACTTCGGGTCCAATGATCACTATCTTGAATGCATCAAGTCTGCCTATGATTTTGCTAGTGGCGAGTTACTAAATCTCATGAAGGACAAGGTGCGATTATTTTATTTCAAATATTATTCCTGACTACTACTATTTTCTAGTACGTGTTTCGCTGCAATTACAGAAAATGACTGGTGCTGTGATTTGTTTACTCGTTTTACTGCTCAAACTATATTTGCTGTCATTGATAGTATGACCTCATTGGAAAGCTACGTTCTATTAAGCATTACCTTCTTCTAGATCAGGTATGTGCTTAGCAACTATAGCCTTACTGAAGTTACTTGATTAATGGTGTGTTCCAATTATTATCATCATGGATTTTTGAATCTGATTGCATTATTTTTGGCTTAGTATACTTTCAGCTATGATTAAACTAGTTTTTTGGCTGACTTGACTTACAGGGTGATTTCTTGGTTCACTTTATGGATATTGCCCGTGATGAACTTGCTAAAACACCAAATGAGATCTCTGTTGAGAAGCTTCAGGTATTTATACGCTTACCTTGTCTTATGTTTATACTTGTTGATTCATGTAAACTTATATATATAGGTGTTTTTGTATATGGTGAACATTCATAAATATGACACATTTGGACTGACTAAGTTAAATGTGGGTTTAATTTTCAGTCTCTCTTGGACATTGCACTGCGTTCAACAGCAGCTGCAGCAGATCCTTTGCATGAAGACGTCACATGCTCTGTGGTTTGTAACGTTTAGACATTGTAAAAACTGCAGCAAATATTTTGTTAATGAGGCATTATGACATTTTGGTTTCAGGACACATGTTCTTTACTGAAGAGATTGAGCACCCTTAAAGATCTACAAACAGGCGAGACAGTGGCAGAGACTGAAGAGCCCTTGAGTATTACTGGTGTTGAAACCTTTTCTGTTAATTACAAGGTAATGCCACCTTTTCTTTCTTTGTCAGCATTCTTCCCATTCAGGATACATGTTGCTAGGGACCCACCTAATAATTAAAGGCTCTCCTACAACTAATGGCGTATCTATAAGTAAGGTACACCTATACCCAAGGGGATTTGTACCTCCTAAAATAATAAAACAAAATAATAATGGAATGGGAATTGGAATTCTTAAAGGGGATTTGAACCTCCTATCTTTATATTTTGTGCTTCTATAGCGGACAGGAACTCATTGTAGGATTTCCTACTTAATATGAATTACATTTGCCTAGCAATAGAATATTACCGGAGTAGTGATTTATTATGATCTTTGATGTGTGTGGAATTTTAATATAGACTATTCCCTTTGCATCCATTTAACAACTTATAATTGACTTTGTATTAAATCAAAACTACTATGATTCTCGTACAATCTTACAGCAATTCTTTTTCTTGAATGCTTGCAAGAAATATCTTACTTGGAATAAAATTAGAACTAATATGGTTCTTGGTATCGTTACTCTCCCCACTTGACAAATTTAACTTTATTTTATGGGAAAATTTCATATATCCCCTCAAAACTTGAATAATATCATATTTACACATCCTAAAAGATCACGATATCAAATATACCCATTATCATAGTTTTGACATTAGTCCCTTTATCTTATGTTGGCATTTAGGTTATGAGAATTTGAATCATAAGGAAGAGAAGGGTATAATGGTCATATTATAAATTGTATTTGATGAAATAGGTAATAAGAAATTTAAATTTCTGAATGGGTATATTTGATATTAAATTTCTTGGTTGGGTAAATATGATATTATTACCAGATTTTAGCATTTTAGTGGCATATATGAAATTGACTATTTTTTTTAAATTAATGGTAAACTAGCTTTGTGTTAATTTTATTTTTGTTCTATTTCAGGTTCAATGGCCATTATCACTTGTGATATCAAGAAAAGCATTGACAAAATATCAGTTGATCTTTCGGTTTTTGTTTCACTGCAAACACGTGCATCGGCAACTTTGTGCAGCATGGCAAGTACATCAAGTATGAGACTAAACATAACTACCACAAATTGTTATTATTCAAAATCCTTTTTCCATGGTTTGTGTTGTTAATTATACTTTTATTGTTGTAGGGTGCACGAGCACGTGATATGCATGGAACAGCAATATCTACATCTTCAATATTGTGTCGAAATATGCTTAAGTTTATAAATAGTCTTCTTCATTATCTAACATTTGAGGTAAGTTGAATGTTTTGCCTATAATCTGTTATGTTTGTAAGTATTTGAAATCTTCTTTTGCTTGTTTTGTAATAAATTTCAATAAATACATTTCAATTTATGAATTTCTTGGACATCATTGTGGTATTTTGATTGAATAGCCGTTTTGTATCTTCTTTTTAGGTTCTTGAACCAAATTGGCATGTTATGCATAATAAACTTGAGAATGCAAAGAGCATAGATGAGGTATGTGTTGATTCCTCTTTACTCTTAAAATCATTTATGAAATGTCTGTAAAATTTTTGTATTTCACCATTTTTATATCTAACTTTTTTTTGTGTTTTTCTTCTCATATCTTTGTTCCTTCCAATTAAGTTTCTAGTTCCTCATATGATCTCTAATCTAACCACATATTTCTATGAAAATAGGTAATCCAATATCATGACTTCTTCATGGAGAAGTGTCTCAAGGAATGCTCACTTCTTTCACCAAGCCTCCTCAAGGTTAGCAACTTGGCATCAATTCTTATTGATATTGAGCTCCATTTTCTGAAATTTAAATATATGAATCTTAAAATTAAAATGAAGAATAAAAATATGAAACTAGAAATGACTCTGAAAAGAATGACAATTCAAGTTATTTTATGGTGAATGTGCAGAAATTAGAGAAACTAAAACTTGTATGCCTTCAATATGCTGCGGCCACGCAGTGGCTGATGAACTCCATTGAAGTTCCAGAAGACACCAACGATCCTTCCTCTGAAAGTTGCAAGATTTTAATGAAGCTTAGGAAGCCTTCTAAGAAGCCCAATTCACCCACCCAAGAGTCATCAGTCATTCAGTGTGTCCTGTAAACATCCTCCTCACTCTTTTTTAATTAATTAATTATTTGTTTGTTTGTTTATTTATTCTGGTTGTCTAATAATTGAGCAATTTGCAGGAAATTTGAAAGGGAGTTTACTTCTGAGCTTCAGAGTTTAAGGCCAATTTTGAGCAGCAGGGCCCAAGCAGAACCATATTTGACTCATCTTGCACAGTTGATTCTTGGTGTTGGTATGGATCAGCAGATGTAGATTTGTGTGTCTGTGTGTTTACATGTTCCTCTGTAAAATTATTATTCTTAATTTTTCATATATTGAAAAATTAACTTCAGTTCTTCATTTATTACAACATGCATATCATTTGTGTCTAATAGTAATTGCATGCAGGAAAAATTCTATCACAAGATATATAATGATAAGCACTGCTTAGAAAATCCACATAGCAGGGTTAGATCTTTGCAGCAGTGTAAAGAAGGTGAGATGTTTCCACTTTGGGGTGGTTTTAGTGGTGATGTGCTGTTGTTTTTCGTCGTCTTGAGTCAGGGGCAAGCCTACAATATCAGAACAATCCTGTAGGAGTTGAGAAGGTCTATTGAGTCGAAGCCCTGTAACACTGTAACAGCCAAGTTAGTAATACATATACAAAGGAGGTATGTGAGTAAATATCACAACAATATAAGCGTATATAGTGTTGCCATTAGAGGCAAGAGGGACAGGAGACAGGAATGAGAGCCCTCATTTTTATTCTCTTGGTTAAGTCTTTTTTTCTAGGGATGATACAGGTCAAACTCTTAAGGAGGTTGTCTAGAATAACGAATCACAAGTTCATAGAAGATTGCATTAGTGTCTGGTCACGAGCACTTCATGGGAAAGTCATGATCATGACTTGGTGGCCTATAAGTTGGCCTAAACTTGTGTTTTGAGTATGACTTGGATGGTCACGTCCGATCCAACTGTGACCTTGGTCGTGACTATGTCCAAACTTGTTTTTCAAGAAGAAATTTGTAGACATGCAGTATTACTCAGTTATGACTTGGATGCCTCGTGATAAATTGTGTACCCCAGAAGTGTTTGTGTGTACTTCTTGGGTTAACTGGTCAGGATTTGGAACCACACCCCTTACCCTTAGGCTAAACTAGTGGACCCATTATTGTAAGTGATTAAAAGTTTAAATGTCACATGAGGCCATATAGGATGGTTCTATGACAATATGCTATGATATCTTATATACAAACACACATTAATAGTTGTCAATTAGATGTGTGCGTTTGATGTTGTTTTTCGTAAAGATATTCCTTTTATCTCTTAACTGGTGTTAGGTCTTGGGTGCGACCTAATGAGATCTTAATAGGTGTATTTAGGGTATCAAGCCATATAACTTATAATGTGATATATAGGTGATTTACTGATGATAATGACAATTGTCATTGTTTGTATGCTTATCTAGGTTGCAAAAACTTTCATTATAGGTTGATTATTGTAAGATCTACATCTGACTTGAGCCGAAAATTTTATAGATACTACCTTTGTAAATTTGAAGTATTACAATCCTTTTATTAAGGCCAAAAATACAAGGATTTGGTACATCAAAATGTCGATTTTATCATTGTATACAAGAAAAAAAGCACTTATCTTTTTAAGTATCTAACTTATTTTTATATTTAAAATATATCAAGTAAAATTTTATGGCAAAATAAAATAGTGATTTGACAAACCACTTCATCGCTTGAAAATTATATGTTATGTCATTTATTTGCTATAAATCCTATAATAATAAGACATAAATTACATAAGATCAGAAAATATAGCATTTTCATATACAGTAATAAAAATATAAAAATAAGTTAATCTTTTGATGTAATTAACCAAAAATATATAAACTAAACCAATAACTTTTCTGGTGGTTTTACCCTGTTACTTATAAACATGATTACGTGAACTGAACACACGCCAAAGTCCAAAACCGATATTATATGAGCCCAAGTAAAATGATTGGCCCATTTTAAAGTCCACAAAGATCCGCTCAAAATAAATCCAATTCTCATTTGTCTGCTTCGGTTTTCCTTTTCTTGTAATTTTCTAATTAGAAAGAATTCTTTTATTGGTTTGCCTGTATAATCTAGAATTCTAGATGAAACACGATTGGTTCTATCTACCGAATAGATTACATAATTTTGTTTTTCCTCAAAATTAAGCTAACAATATTATTTAAGCTTAAATACATATAATAGAAGAGATCTTTTAATATATAATTAATTATGAGTAGAAAGCTGTAAAAACCTTACAAATTCGTAAGTGATGTATACTTTTTTTTTTAAATTTTATACTAAGAGTGTAACGTATACGTATAATTCACTCTCTTACCATCAGTTATTATATCGGTCAAAATCATTTATAGCAGTCATAGTGGATTTTTTATCCATATCTATATAATTACATTAAAAAACATTACTTTTTCTTTGTTCTTTTTCATTAAATAATACTTTTTATTCATTTATCATTAGCTTTTTCTCTTACATCCACTTACAATCATTTTTTAAAATATTAAAATATTTATAAATTAAACAGTGTTTTCTTAAATATACTAATAAACAGTAATATTTTTTTTTCAGCTACACTCATAACACTTAAAATCATTTATTATAATATAAAAAAAACACTCATATAAATTTAAGAAATCTACTCCGCTCTTATAGGTTTTATGTGAAACAAACTTCATTTAATAGTATTTTATTGCCTTACATGATTTTTGTCTTCTTTTTCAAATTATTATAGAATTTTCAGAGTACGGAATTTTGGATTAAAAAATTTATAAATATTAAACAGTGTTTCCTTAAATATACTAATAAATAATAATATTATTTTTCTGCTACACTCATAAACACTTAAAATCATTTATTATAATATAAAAAAACACTCGTAAATTTAAAAAATATACTCTGCTCTTAGAGCATTCACATCAGGTTCCATATCTTTATCCTTATAATTACATTAAAAACACTACTATTTCTCTCTCCTTCTCAATTAAATAAAATTTTTTTATACTTTTATCATTATATTTTCTCTCCCTTCTACTCACAACCACTTTCAAAAATATTAAAAAATTTATAAGGGTTGAACAGTGATTCCTTAAATATACAAAATAAACAGTAACTTTTATCTCTCTTCCACTCACAACCATTCCTTAAATTATAAGAATCATACTCATATAAATATAAGAAATTTACTGTGAATGCTTTTATAGGTTTTATGTGAAACAAACTTCATTTAATAGTATTTTATTGCCTTACATGATTTTTGTATTCTTTTTCGAATTATTATAGAATTTTCAGAGTACGGAATTTTGGATCGAATGGTAAAACGAGGGTTGGACAAACGCTTCTAAATCGCTCATGAAAAGTCGTGAAGCGAAAAGCAATGCCATTATAGGGCCCACATCCCCGACAATGTACCCTACAAAATGTACCATAGATACTCTCTTCTTTCTTTTTTCTCTATTGATGACACAAATGTTTTATGTTATATCTATGTATACACATCCATATTTAATAAAATTTTTATTTGTTAATCTTTATATTCACTTGACAAGCTAAGAGCATTTATAATAGGTTTTTTTATGTCTATGTGAGTGTAATTTTTTCATTTAGGGAATAGTTATGAGTATAGTAGAGAAAATACGTTACTGTTCATTTGTATATTTGATAAATTATTATTCAATCTTTATAAATTTTTGAATATTTTTAAAAGTTGTTGTGAGCAGAGAAGAGAGAAAAAATAATGATAAAAGTATAAAAGAGTATTATTTAATGGGTTATTGGATTTTAATGATCCCAACTTTCAGTTATTGGCCGGGATTAATCCCAATTCAGTAAATGATTATAGACGCTCCCAACTTTAAGTTTTTTTTTCCCTCTAACGATCTCTTACTAACTGATAGTTAACCCTGTTAGTTTAATGGTTATTGAATAAAAGAGTATTATTTAATGGGTTATTAGATTTTTCTGAGTTGGGATTAATCCCAGACAATAGATGAAAGTTGGTACTAGTAAAATCCAATAACCTTTATTTGATTGAAAAGAAGAAAGAGAGAATAATAATTTTTAATATAATTATAAGAATAATGATAGGAAACATGATGTAAATGCTCTAACAAAGTGCCGTTCAAATAAAAAAAGAATGTTCTAACCAATTTCCAATCTGATGAAAAAGTGTGGAATATATATTGTTGGAATATAGTTATGATGGGTATTTATGATATGTTAGGCCTATTTTGATGAATATTAAGGTCCTAGCTGGGTTTTAGAGTTACGACGAATCAAATTGGCCGAGTTTAGTTGGTCGATAAGAGTAATAGGTATTGCTTGGCAGGTTGAACTGATTTATTGTTATTTTTAGATAATTTGTTTGCATTATTATGTAAAATGATAAAAATGATTCATGATTGTAACATATTTTAGAAACATATATACATAATAAGGTCAGATGGTCGGTTCGAATTACGCATCCAAATCGAAGTTTCAAGCAAGCATAACCGTTAAACCATCAAGCCTTGAAAACTGATCCGTGAACTAAACTTTTTGAATTTTAATTTAGTAAAACCGACCAACTTGCTTCAATTTCAACAGCTTTTAACACCTAGCTAAAGTTAATTGTTTATTTCACATGAATGGCAATGTTGCAAAACATGAGCATGTGACTAAGATTTTGTAAAACACGTCATATGGACACAAAGTCTCTATTCATGCTTTTGGGTGCTCAAAAAACATAACCACATTATCACACATCATCTTCTCATCTTCTCATTAAATAAAACAAAATGTAATTTTTTAAATCTTAGAAAATTATGATACTATCACGTGTTATGTTTTAACTGAGTAAAAGAAATAGTGTTTCTAGAGCTATAAAAGCATCATCATGTTAAATTGCTAACTCATGTTGTCACTCATATAAATGTCAAGTTACCATCTATCATATTTTATTAAATCGACATCAACCTTTGTAGACCATCTATTAGTTTAGTCATTTAAAAAACCTAATAGTTTAGTTAAATGACTATTTTAGCTTAAAAAATAGTTAAAAATGGCCAAACCCGTAACATCTTTAATTTCTGTAACTTTATTTGAATCTATATCTATACTACATAATAAAAAAAAAATTAAAAACACATGACAGTCTCTGATGCCTTTTTATTTTTTGTTTAGTCTCTGATGCCTTTTTATTTTTTGTTTTCCCTCCTAGATTTCTATATTCATTTCAGAATATTAGAATATGATAATGTCATTTATTTAAAATATTTGATTATATATTTTCCTGATTTAATAAAATTTATACTTTAAATGAAATGGTTTTTTTTTGAAAAAATTATTACGAGATCATTATATGAATTCCTTATTTCCTTTATTGCATTTCTTCATTCCATTGATCAATATTATTCTTATTCATATATACAATCAAATGATTTTTAGTTATCTAATATCTATCTATATTAATATAAGAGAAGGTATATGAATTTATATTAATAAAAGAAGGTTTATGAAATACACATGACATAATTGTAGACCTCCTAAAATATATTTTTCCGCTTATTAAATATCACATTAACTACTAATGATATTATATAATTATTTTTCATATTAAAAATATTATGTTATTAAATTAAGAAAGGCATATTTCTATGAATGCAATTTTTATAGAAGTATTTATTTTATAAAATTAAAATTTTTTAAAAAAATTTCAAACTTTTTAAAAAACATAAAATATTTAAAAACCTGTGTTAAAAAAAAAATAAAATTCTTATGAAACAAAAATAATTAATATTGAGATTTATTATAAATTTTTTTTTACAAATGACACTTTTTAAAAAATGATTTGATTTGAAACAAAATGCTTAAGAAACTACTTTTTTTTAAAAAGGGCAAAAAATTTTTAAACAAAAGTTTAAAAATTGATACCGTCCTTATATTACTAGTACGTTTGTCAATCATATCTTATATCAAAATATCGTTTATATTTCGTTAATTTTTCTCAATAACTATTTAATATTTTATTTATTCAAAACGTGTAATATACGGGGTACTAATCTAGTCATAATATATTCCAAGATAATGGTGGTTTAGGATATTATAAATAGGTTTTGTTTATATGCGCATATAATTATCACACACATTCCCCTTTATATATTCTAACATATTTAAAGAAAATAAATATTATAAATAAATTTATTTTTATCAACCGTGTAATACACAGATACTAACCTAGTAACTCTAATATAACCATACCATAATCAAATCTTTTTTTTTTTTTAACGACAAATCTACTCTACTACTATACTATACCAAATTACACCATTACTTGAGACATAGAGTCAAATCTAAATATACCTGCTTACCTACCACCACTTGAATTAGGGACATAGAGTTAAAAACATACACCTTAATTTTCTCTAATGGCTAGACTAAAAGTCCAAACCCCCAATTATTTTCTTATTATTGATGTTATTTTAGGAAGAAAACACAACATCATATGTGTATTCAAACGGAAAAAAGCAAAAGAGGTTGAAAGATAAAGGTAAAAGCAAAAGCTGTTGAGTCATGCTAATGGCAGCACTTAACCTTCTGCATTCCTTTCGTTTATCACACACAGCAGACCTACAAACCCTAGATACATAAATTCAGCTCGTTACTCGAAGATCACCATCATCATCTTCTTCTCAGATCCCTTTCTCAACGTCTCGCATTCAACATTCTCACCCAAATTTGCAATCAGCACTTAATTTCGATTTGATCAAGGTACTTTTGCCGTTAATCGGAGGTAATAAGTTTATGCATAATGTCGTACGCTAGGGTTTAATCTGTTGTGGTTGTTGATTGTGAAGTGATCTTCTGATATTAGAGGCATTGTAGCATGCTTAATTGCTTATAGTTTTACGATTATGGTTTTTCGGTTTGCTGGTTTTGTAATCTACTTTTGCTTTTGGTTTTTTATCTGTTAATTGCGAATTAACGAAGTGATGGCTTTAATTATGTTATTATTATATGTTTGGGAAGCATGATTGTGAATGAAGTTAGGGATTTACAAAAGTTGTGTTTAATTATTTGTTAGTATGGATTCTAGAAGCGTTTTGTACTTTACTCTATGATTTCGCACTATGTTTTTCATCGCTTTTTGCAAATATTACGGTCGTAACTTTATTGACTGTCGGAGAATGATTGATTAAAGCTGGAGATTGATTTATTGACGCCGGAGATTGATTGCTGTTTGTGTGTGATATTGTAGCTTCTAACACAAGTTTCTCTAAAACTTGCAGGCGTTTATTGACATTTACAGACTGATTCATCTTTTGACTGAAGCAATTCTGATCTGAATTGCATATACATGCATCAGATTTGGTATTTTCACTATAGATTGGTTATCTGGACTTTATTTTAGTATGATCAATCATTTTCTGTATGTATACATATAACATGTGTGTGTGTGTGCGTGTGCGCGTATAACTATGAAATTGATGATCTGCTTTATTATCTCAAATGTTTATGCCTGGTGTTAATTGTGTTCATTTTGGCCTTTCAGAGTTTCAGTGTTTACAGTAGTGGCGTGTGATAGTGTACATTATGCAAAAATGAAAAGGATTCATGAATCAAGAAAGTTTCCGGTTCACCAGCAATCACTTGATATGAATAAGTTATCAAACACACAATACAGTTCGGTAAAAGATGACAGCAATCTTCACTATTCTGCTATACCGGGGTCTGTGAGGTCATGGAAGGGGAAAAACTCACTTCATGATAACAGGGAGATTATGTTAGATATCATTACACTAAAAGAAAGTGACGATTCTATAGATGATGTTGGTTCTACATCATTCTCGGGAGCTAGTCATCCCCCAGAGCCCGTTGACATTGATCTCATGAGCCCAGTGCATGTACCCATGGGCCAAAACAAATCACCTAATCCAGAATGCTTGCTAAAAACCTTGTCATTAAAGGGGCCGTTTGTAGAAGATTTGTCACTCCGGGCTTCTGGAAACAAACAAAGCCCGTTACCTAGTCTTTCGCCTGAGAGCTCTCCATTGCAACAAGATTCAGAAAAGGAGTGTGTTTGGGATGCTTCCTTACCTCCTAGTGGTAATGTAAGCCCACATAGCAGCATTGATAGCACTGGTATTATCACGGCTATGAGTATTGGGAATAGCTGCTGTACAAGCAACGGGGTTACAAGTGATGGAATGCTTAGTGTTGATCGGTTTTATGGAAGTACAAAAGGGAGTATTCGAGGGGATTCACTGGAAAGTGGAAAAACGAGTATTAGTCGAGCAAGTGATAGTAGCGGGCTAAGTGATGATAGCAACTGGAGTAATTTCACTGGGAGTGTTAACAAGCCTCACAAAGGGAACGATCCTAGGTGGAAAGCTATTCTTGCTATTCGTGCCCGAGATGGGCTTCTGGGCATGAGTCATTTTAAGTTGTTGAGACGGCTCGGTTGTGGTGACATTGGTAGCGTGTATCTTTCTGAGCTGAGTGGAACCTATTGCTACTTTGCAATGAAGGTGATGGATAAAGCATCCCTCGCTAGTAGAAATAAATTGTCACGATCTCAGACCGAAAGAGGGATATTACAACTACTTGACCACCCATTTTTACCTACCTTATATTCCCATTTTGAAACTGATCGGTTCACTTGTTTGGTCATGGAATATTGTCCCGGTGGTGATCTTCACATGTTAAGGCAACGCCAACCTGGAAGACATTTCTCAGAACATGCAGCAAGGTATGATATTTATGAAGCCATATTACAGGCTGTTTGCTAGTTTCTGTATTTGTGTAATACGAAATTAAACCAGATAATCAAAATTTTTTTTTTACTTCAATCAGGTTTTACGCTGCTGAGGTTCTATTAGCGCTTGAGTATCTCCATATGCTTGGAGTTGTATACCGAGACTTGAAACCTGAAAATGTGTTGGTACGTGATGATGGTCACATAATGCTGTCTGACTTTGACCTTTCTCTAAGATGTGCAGTTTTGCCTACACTCGTGAAATCATCTCAAAATCATGATACCTCCAAACGACAGTCATCATGCATCGAGCCCACATCAGTTTGCATCCAACCCACGTGTTTCCTTCCACGTGTTTTCACTCCAAAAGCCAAAAAAAGAAGCACTTGGAAATCCCGAGCTGACCTCACCCCACTGTTTGGATCACTGCCTGAGCTTGTTGCAGAGCCAACCGCCGCTCGGTCCATGTCATTTGTTGGGACTCATGAATACCTGGCGCCTGAAATAATCAAAGGGGAAGGACATGGGAGTGCCGTAGATTGGTGGACGTTTGGGATATTCTTACATGAGCTGTTATATGGCAAAACCCCTTTCAAGGGTTCAGGAAACCGAGCCACTTTGTTTAATGTGGTTGGGCAGCAGTTAAAGTTTCCTGAATCACCAGCCACTAGTTACGCAAGCCGGGATCTTATCAGGGGACTGTTGGCTAAAGAACCACAAAACAGACTTGGAGTCAAAAGAGGAGCCACTGAGATCAAACAGCACGCCTTTTTCGAAGGCGTGAACTGGGCTCTGATTCGCTGCAGCACCCCGCCTGAAGTGCCGAGAGCTGTGGAGATGGAACCATCGCCACCTGCGAATTTCCGGGAAGCCGCCCCCGCTGTAGTGGGTACTGATAGTAAAGGAATGATAGGTATGGAGACTACGTCTGGGGGTAATTATCTGGATTTTGAGTTCTTTTGATCCCCCTTATATAGATTTTTGTTCATTTGTTATGACTGACTGTTTAAGTGGTTAGTTAATCTCAATGTTGTATGATGATGGGTCTTTGCATGCGACAACTGTTGTGTGTTTTTATCTGCTTATAATGCTAGTTCACTTTCTTGGAATGTTTTTAACATTGCGATTGTAATGTTTTTAAAAGGTCTATAAGAGAGCTCGATCATACATTGGGGGTTTATATGTTAGCTTATTCATGTATTCGTGACGCTATAACTTTCTAATGGTTTGTGGAGATGCAAATCATGATCACCTATTGGAATAGCACCAACACTTCTAGAGAGAATTCACCCTTGTGACCGGCTAGATCGATGAATATGTAAAACATAACGTCTGTAGCCTCGTCGTAAAAAGGCAATTCTTCTTGTGACTATCCTCTCTAATGTGAGGATAAGTATCGACGAATAATAGGATATAATCAAAAACTGTAAAAGAGAGTATTGATCAACTAACAAATGAATTACCTATCATCATTTTGTATATATACCTGGTACTATTGTTCTGTCGTTTGATAGCTACAACCAAAGATGGGATTGGTGTTTAATTAACAATACACCACACACAACTTGCTATTTAAATGAATAACCGTGGGTGGACCTAACACACAATCTTGACCCGGTGGGTCAGGATATGGCATAAACCGATCCGGATCCTTGGGTCTGCTATCATATCTCTTCAAAATCTGACTATTATGAGTTTTAAATTTGATTTCAAGAGGAGTTAACTACATATAAAGGCATGTTTGAAAATAGAGCGTGGATCTTGTTTGTTCAAAACATGCATATGTCAATTTTACAAGCAAAGGGTGTTGCCTGTTTCCCCGTAGTTCTTGTTTTTATTTTCACATGTTGTTGTAAATAGTTTGACACATAATTCTAAGTAGTTTAATTCACTGTTGTAATATGTAGTACTTTATATCATGTTAAAAACAATGTAATATTTATCATGTTTCATATTTTGTTTAGCGGCTTCAATGTGATTGAGTAGTATAACTGAGTGTGACGATGAGTTCATTGAGACCATCTTCATTGTGGAAGAAAGAGGGCGCCTATGGTCCGATGTAGAAGAAAGAGGATGCCTATGGTACGATGTGGAAGAAAGTGAAGCTGGTTTGGAGGATGTGAAAAAGATAGATTCAAAAAGAAATTGTCTAGACGACCAAGATTGTGAAACAGGAGGAGAGATGAGAACCCGTGGAGTAATAACAATGAAAATATGGTGTTATGCAAAATAACCGATTGATACTTGAATATACTCAGATCTTATTAAATCCAAACAAGATGATATAAAACATGAAAGGATACACGAATTCAAACACTTAGATTCATGATAAACAACAAATAAAAAATGAACAAACACTGAATCCTAACATGAACTTGACAAGATGAATACATCAAAAAGAATAAACCAAGAACCCTAGTTCTAGCAATATGAGGACTTTATATAGATTGAGGGAAAAAGAGTCGAGGATGCATGAAAACCAAGGTCTTATAGACAAACAAAAAAGCACTAAACTAAGTTGAGGGAAAAAGAGTCGAGGATGCATGAAAACCAAGGTCTTATAGACAAACAAAAAAGCACTAAACTAAGGTCTTAACTCCTTTGATATAGATTTGATTCATGGAAGAAGATGATGATTGTGTTGTGAAAGGAATGAAAGAGAAGGAAGTCACATTCTTAATAATAATGAAAAATCAAAATTGGAAATCGTACCAGTAGAGAAACAACACGACATCATAAGGAGAGAAGCTCCAGAAACTCAAAAGGCGGCCACAGAAGCCGATGGACAAGCAACAGCCAGAGCCTCGAAGACCGCCATGCAACTACGGTGACGCGAGAGACGGTACCACCACCGCACCCCAGAACCACAAATCAGGTGAGCCCCATTTGTCAGTCTATAAAGACGATCGGTTAGAAGACATGGCCGACACCTTCATCTCCCACTGGCGCGGGGCACCACGTCCGCACCACCTCTCTCTCCGGACTTTTTTTAATCGACTTTCTTTTTCCTTTTCGAGAGGGTGAAAGCACACATGTATGAAGAAGGGGAAGAAAGCTGTCAGTAACTAAACACGTATGAAGATTGCAAGAAGATACGTGTCAAACAACCAACTACACTAACCGTCCACCATAGATTCTAAAAATGAATGATTCAAATCTTTTAAGGTGGTATTCATTCACTTCTAACTTTAAAAGATAGATAATTTTTGTTAAAATATTAATAACTGTTGAAAGTATGCTATTTAATATTGCAAACCTTATACAAAATTAAGAGTTGCTACACAACTATATGTGACATGTTAATATTTTTTTAACATAAAATTATTATATTAAGTTGATGATTTCTTTTAAAACTTTTTAACTCTTTTACATCAAGAAGAATATATAGAAAAAAATGGAGAATTACATTCCCAAGCCTTGTGTAATGCACCAGCAGATGCTGTAGTTTGTAGAAGTGTAAACACCAATGAACACGAGACCACACTTTCTCCAAACCCCTAAAGTCCCTGATTCCGATTCCAAACCCTAATTTCAAAATTCAAAGATCTATTAAAGAATAAACTTTGTTAATCTAATTATCAGTTCATTGCAAGTTGAAGTTCATCATCATGGACATCGAGCAGAAGCAAGAAGAACTCATCGAACACTTCGTCAATCAAGCATCCAATTTGAAGGGTTCTTCTCTTGCAAGCGTCATCGGTGAAGCCACTTCACATCCTTCACTCTTTGCTTTCTCCGAGATTCTCTCCGTACCTAACGTTATTGAGGTCTGATTCTTCGCATCTTCTATAAGATAAATCGTATGCTTGATTTTGCTATTAATTTGATGTGAATTTACTTCTTTGGTTGATTGATCGTGTTTAGGCATAGTAGTTTTTGTTTATAGAAGCTAAATGAAAGGGATTTTGTTTTAGGGCTATTGTATTGTATAGCATTTTGTATGATTAATATGTTTTGCTTGAGCTCTACAACACAGTACGAATTACGCCCTGATTATGAATCAATATTTACATTTTGGAGAATTGCACAAAACTAATGGCATCCCTAGTGTTTGAAGAAGCAAATAGATTGTAGATGGGCCAGATGGCATAGGTACAAAGATAACTGGAAGTTGTTTAATTGATGATTTTGTACTATAACTTTTAATTTTCTATTTCTTAAAAAATGAAAAGGGGGGGGGGGGGGGGGGGGGGGGTGCTATAGCCCCTCCATGGCATCACCACACAGCAAGTTACCATTTTTTTTAGTACGCAAGTGAAGATAGACTATGTTAACTGATTGTATGATTACTCTTTCTTTGATTGGTTAGAACATCCATACTTTTGGGCACATGATTTGGTCTTTAGCTAATTTTGAACCTGGGACTCCTTTTTTTGTTAATGTGTTGTCAACTATGATTTTATTATTATTTAGTGGAGTGACTTTCTGCTGCTGTACCAGCGTATCAATCTACCATCGTAAGTGACAGCAGATATAATATGTCTCATACAAAATCTAGATTTCTCTTGCGTCATATGGTAGTTTAGTGATGATAAAATGCACGTCTCTAGATGTCTTGAATCTGGACAATTATAGTGGACACATTACAAAATTACTAATAAATGAAGTCCTTTTAAGCACTGAGGGGATTTACCAGAATTGTGCTCTATCTATGTCATTTCTTATTGTGGGTTGATTACGCACTCCTGTGGGTGTGGCATTATGACATCTGGTTCTGATCATGTTTCTAATGATTCCATCCACTTGCAAGCTTTTGTGGTTGGATAAGGATCTGTTCTGGTGACATTTCTTGCAGGGATAATCACCCAACTACATTTTTTAGCTTTACATATCAATCTTTATAATGTGTGTGGAAAACCGTATCAAATGGCCCATTACATCATAGACCAGACCACTATTTGTAGGGCATGCTCATGTAATCGTTTGCATTTTATTATATATGAGATGCTTTGATTATTGCAAATACTTTTGGATTCTTAATTATATTGATTCTCTCCTTTATTGTAATTTGATTATAGGTGTCCGATTACGTCATCATTTGATCTCTTCTATGCAAGTACGCCAATTCTCTCATTTCTCATGTCTGATCTTATGCAGCTTCAAGGAACAGAACATTCTATTTACCTTGATTTGCTTCGAATGTTTGCTCATGGAACATGGAGTGAATATAAGAGTATGTTTCTTAGTTGTATTTCACTTTTGCTCCATATAATTTGTCTATTTATTGTTTCACTTGGCATGGCATGCATTATTGATATTAAACTGTTGCACCACTTGCATCTGAACTTTGTATCTTTTCTATCATACATGTTCTTGTTATCATTTTATTTTTTCTTTCTTCCGTAGCTATGATCAAATAAGAAAACCTCAAGGATTTAAACATACTTCTCATGCAAAGAAGATTATATACTTGCTTATAATATTTAGAGTTGCATGCTTGGGGGTCTATCCTATGGAAGCTGCATTTTTAGATTATAATGTTATTGATGAATTAATGTTTGTTTGTGTAAACTATTCACCTGAATCACTTTTTATGATACATTATCCAATGGGATAAAGTTTTATATATCTATCATTTGTAGGAAATGCTAGTAATCTTCCACCATTGGCGCCCGACCAGGTTCTCAAGTTAAAACAACTCACCGTGCTCACATTAGCTGAGGCAAACAAGGTAAACTATTCCCGCTTGTAATTAGCCTTGCATCAGTGGTACCGGCAATTTAACGAGTTTGATTAATGCAATCAGTTAAATGTATGAATACAACTAGAATTGATGACTGACGGTTGTGATAGTCATATCTCATTCTGACATTGACATCTGTGTAGTGTAAATAATGTAAGCTTGAAGCTGTTTGTCCTCTTGAGCACGACTGATATCAAGTAATAATTAAAGTCAATACTTGAATTCCAAATTATGTTCATTGGAAATTAAATGCACTTATAGTAAGAGTGTGGTCTGACTCACTGTAATTCTTAATGCTTGAGAGGGCAAATGGTATGACTATATATCGATATATGCATTCCCGACTTTAGTGTCTATTTGAAATTAACATTGAGATTGATGGATCTCAAGGCATATGTCTCTGCAAATACTCACGCATTTATATTTTCAAGTTTATCTGCTTGTTTCCACTTATATCATATTCTCAAGAGGACTGATATGAAGCAGGTTAAACGGAAAAATAATAGAGTTCTTAGTGACTAGCCGTGGAAATTGTTTTTGGGCCTTAAGTTGAATTCACTTTGGGTTAGAAGGGTAGTTTGTGACAGAGATGTGTTTTAATCTGTAATCAATCTTAGGGGGCTAAATAAATTATATGATAATGAAGTTTCATTTTCTTTTTTTAATGCTAGGTTGCTTTTTTGTGTCCTTCAATTTTTTACTCTTTAATTTATGGCTCCTGTTAGGTACTCCCATATGATGTGCTGATGCAAGAATTGGATGTTATAAATGTCCGCGAGCTTGAAGATTTCCTGATCAATGAGTGCATGTATGTGGTGGGTGCTTCCCGTGATTATAATCACATGTCTCAATTTATATTGCCTACCTAAGTGAATAACTTTTGAGTGGTGTTTATTAAGCTTTATATACCTTTGATGATTTTCCTTGTTAAATTGGTGTTATATTTGTTTATCTATCTTAATAGGGTATCGTTAGGGGCAAGCTGGATCAGTTGCGAAGATGTTTTCAGGTGTGAAATTGTATCTAATTGTATAGTTCATTTTTGGTTATTAATCAGTAAATTTATGCATACTTTATTAATTTTCATGTCTTTTTTTTTATTATTTGTCATTATTATAGGTGCAGTTTGCAGCTGGGAGGGATCTAAGGCCTGGACAATTGGGGAGTATGATACATACATTATCAAACTGGTAGGCTTATTCATGTTCTCTGACTGTTATTTGTGCATTTGGTACTAAATTATAATATTATTTTGTCTTGACATGTTCTCGGCACCTCATAGGTTAAGTACATCAGATAATTTACTCATCACAATTCAAGATAAGATAAAATGGGCTGACACGATGAGTGAGCTGGACAAGAAGCATAAGAAAGAAGCCGAGGAAAGAATGGAAGAAGTGAAAAAGACACTCTCCCTCAAGGTCAGCTGTATATATTTTTAACATTGCTTTTGTGTTTTCTTTTCTCCCTGTGCGCCGTTTTACGCCATTTTCAAGATTTCCATTTTCTTACATGTGGGAATGACGAATACAAGATTGTGGTTCCCATTTATTGATGCAAGGAGATTAGAGATCTGAGCCACAAAACGTAGTGAAAGGAAGTAAATAATGAAACATTAAATACACCTTAAACGTTAAAATGCAACGGTTTGACACCATTCTAACTATACAAAACATGTATTCCACTAAAAAAATTCACCTTTTTTTTAATGTTTCATTATTTCATTGCAAGTCTGGCGTCTCCTGTAATTTTGAGCCATATTTGTCTATGCATCTTACTTACTTTGTGGCAGAAGTCGCAAACTGTTAGCAGGAAGACATTGACTTCCGAGGGCATGAGGAGATGTTCCCCCAACCAGCTGGAGTGATGGATTATGATGAAGACCGAAGCCGACCTAAGAGGTAGGTCACCACATCTTTTTATGCACATTACTTTGTGAACTTTAGTCTTTTTGTTCCTTTCATTTGCTCGCTAACTACCAACATTTTGTACCATTACATGTGGTTCCTAATATATTTTTGGCAGGAGACGACACCCGTTGGGTTAAGGCGGGTAGTGAGCGATCAATCTTACGTGACGGGTATTGTTGCATAGGCTAGCTAGTTTTCTCAACGCGTTACACCACATGGTACACCTGCTTCCGTAGAGAGAGATGAATTTTTTGAAGTTGTGAGTTAAAACTACTATGAATTATAATTTTGGAGGAATCATTTGTTTGTGATGTTTATGGACCGTGTTTTAAATTATTTTTGGTGTGGGTAATTTCTATTGCTTCACTGAGAGTAGGTTTATTTGATATGACATTTTTTATGATCTCTGGCATGGTGTAGTGACAAAGGTGTATGTTCTTATTCTTGAAATGGTTTGATTAAGCGAGTAGATTTAATTTGGAGTATGGTTGGGGTTGATTAGGGCTGTTAAAACTAAAATCAAATAAAAAGACCACTTGTTTTTTTATAGGTTTTATTGTATTTTTAGTGGTGAACAAAATAAACACAAAGTTAATAAGAAAAAGTTGTTGTAATAAGAAAAAGTAACCACTTGAAAGTTACATAATAATATCGATTACCATGATTACATTTATAAGCCTCTTGGTTATCAAATTAATAATAGAAAATAATGTGTTTATAAATGTGGAGGTATCTCACTTGTTTGATGTTTTAATTTTGAAAGAGAATGTTTTAGGTTCAAACTCAAGCATGATATAGTTTGTCTTATTTTTTAAATCGTAGTAGTTTTATTTAAAACTATTGTTAAAAACGGTTGAACCTAAGCAACTAGGGGTGCATAACCATAGATAAAGAACAAACGTACATCTTAATGGATCGAGATCTCATTCTCATGAGACCATTTTTAAAAGGGTTAATAGATATAAATACTTTCAACTATTGGGAATTGGCCGTTGACACCCCCAAGTATAATTTTGGCGAATATAACTCCCAAGTAAACACTTCGGTGTCTGTATCATCCGTCGTTTGTCAAAACCCTAACAAATGAGCTGATTTATTTTGGTGATTGTGTCAAATAAATCAGCTCATTGTGTCATATACGTTCATTGTGTCAAGTTCATAAATTTTACTGTACGAAATTTAAAGAAGAGAGTATTAGAGCATCCACAATGGGACATTCTTGGGCATTTTTGGAGTCCACGTGGCCATTCTTCATCTCTCTCTCTATTGTGTGGCATCATTTTTAAGAAAAGCATTCTTGTGGATGAACACCAAAGAATGAACAAAATATCAGATTTCACATGTGGGTGGGGCCAAGGTTTGGGAAAAAACATATTAATACATATATACTATTTCCGTTCAAAAAAATACATATATATTATTTCAAAACATTATCTACATATATTTTCATAAAATAAAAAAAATTTAAAATTTATAGCTTTTAATATTTTCATAAAATAAAAAAAATTTAATTAATCATTTATATATTTTATAAGATAAAAGGTTGGTAATTTAAATAAATTAAGGTAAAAGATGGTGATGATGTGATAATGTTTTTGGGTATTTTTGGGTTTCCTTATTGGGGGGTTTTTTAAAGATTTTAAAGAATGAGTACTTTTCTGATGTGGCAATTGACTAGGCATGTTTTTATATGTTTTTAAAGCTTGCTATTGGTGATGCTCTTATATAGCATTTCCTCTCATATATTCTTTAAAGTGAGAGTTTAGTAATTTTTACTCAAAAGATATTTCTAGACTTTGATTGTTAATAGGTTTATTAATATATATTTCTTAGACTTTAGCGTTTTATGTTGTTGAAACTTGACGCCTAATCAGATTTTGATGATAAATAACAAGTGTTAGGAAATCAAAAATCAAATCGACTAAAGAATTGCCAACAAATATTAATAAAACCCACATTTAATTATATATTTATCTATTGGATTATTCATTTTTATCAAACATACACCAACAAAATTCATTTTGGTGCTCAACTACATGTTCCTATACAAGATTTATCATGATAAAAAAGGACTTTCTAACAATTCGATCCATATAGTCGACTGAGGAACGCCACATTTATTTTATTCGTTTATAGTCGAATAAAGACTTAGGTTGGTACTAGAGGTGATCGCGAGCCGGTCTTTTAGTTACAAGTCGGTTCACTCCCTCTGCTTTGGTAGTGAAATGGTCCGCAAGTATTGGATCTGGTGCTAAATCACTTGATATTTTCTTTTATCAGTGAATTTATATATTTGTTCATAATATAGGACTTAAATAGTTAAACCCTATGATTTAGGTAAGATGCATCATTCTAACATCTTGGTGGTATCATTTGACTACTTTGGTACTACATCAATCGGTAATCCTCCAAATCCAGATAGCGATGGTGATCACCGCCGTCCTCCGCCACGGTGGTCATTGGTGGCAACTCCACCGTGTTTTCATCCAAAACACTCCGGCACAACTCATCAAACACCTCTACACTGGTGGTCGGTGGTGGTTCCACCGTGGTTTCACCTAAAATCTGCTCAAATATCGATGTGTCGATATGCAATTCCCAATTTAAACCTAAATCAACCTCCTCCGCCGCCGCAGGTGGTGGCGCCACCGTGCCGGAGGATATGAACTCATCGGAAAAAAGTGTATCCAATTGGAAATTCCACACAGATTCACACTCACTACTCACCTCCTCCTCCGTCGTACCGGCGGAAGTTGAGTGTTGATCCACCGCGGCGGAGACCAGCTGATCTGTTTCGTTTTTCTTCCGTCGTTTCACGGCAGACGTGGTGGAGGACGACGACGGTGCCGGCGGAGATGGATTTAGAGATTGTAAGAGCTGAGAAACTACCTTAGGGTTCCGATCATTGGAGCCGATCAACAGAGGGAAATTCAGCTTGGCTCGTGAGCCGTGGAGCTCAAACGCGGCTTTATCATACGCCAGCGCGGCTTCCTCCGGCGTATCGAACGTCCCTAGCCACATTCTCGTTCTCTTCTTCACCGGATTCGTCACCTCCGCCGCGAACTTCCCCCACGGCCGCCTCCGTATTCCTCTATATCGCCTCCAATCCACCGGCGCGTGTGTCTCACGCGCCGGTGGTTTCTTCTTTGAGGTTTTGGTGTATTCCGATTGCACCGGGACGACAACGACATCGTCTGAATCGTTTTCCGGCGAGAGAGAACCACCGGTTGTGGTTTCCGGTGGAGAACTTTCTAGAATGTTATGGAGATCTTCGAGAAGATTCTCCGGTAAGTGGAGATCCTCTTCGTTTTGCTGATCGGAGGTGCAGATTGTACCACCGTGATCGCCGGAGAATGTCTGAAATATTGTCATATCGTAGGAGTACTTGTGTGTGCACTCTTAGCACTGATATTATGGTTATGGGGTGTGTGTGTATATATATACACTCGTATGAGTGTTGCATCTATGTGACACATGCATGGAGATGAAGGTGACATGTGAATATAATAATAATAATAATATTATTATTATTAATCACGATAACAACTAGTTTTTTGTACGCTCATACAAATCAGATTATATAAGTAGGGTAAGATCCATAATGATTAATGAGATGTTGAGTTTATAAAAAAAGTTTTGTATTAGGAGCTGTTTGATAGTTATTTTAAAAGATTATATTTTAATGGTTTATTAAAATAACTTTAACTTAAATGATTAAGAGGTAGTCATTCATGCTTAAGGTTACCTTTTTAACTATTAAAAAATTATAAACCATTAAAATGTAGTATTTTAATGAGCATTAATAAGCTATCAAACAGCCTCTTAAACATCGTGGATGTGGTCATTTATATACATTCTAAATGAGATGAAAAGTTTAAGGTTAAATAAGTTTGGATGAAAAGTACCAATTGGATTTGTTTGAAGATAGTAAAAATATATTTACAACAATACAAAGTTAAAGATAATTAACCATCATTTTTACTTTGTTTAGCATTGAAAATTATTTTAGATTTACTAAGTGTACCAACATTTTCATGGTATAAGGACATATACAATGTTCGATCTTAATAACATCTAAGAACTCATCCAATCACTCGATCATTATGCATTAGGTCATCCATAGTGGGGCGTTATATGATGCAACATCAGCTTCTATCATGGTTGAACATCGTGCCTGGGGGAGTGATGGGCCCTTTCGTGATCCACTACTATACACATGATGTAAAATTTGTGTTTTTTTATTATACTTTTATTTTAACCGGTCACCAACCACAAAACTATAGGTTATCATCCATTTTTTAATTAAAACTTGTATTTACACAAATATCATTACATTCGTTAGTGTGATAATAGTTATTGTCACACCAACAAACAAACACTTGACTGGTGACGAGTAGGTTGGGAAAAATAGATGTTTTTAAAAATTAGATAATATAATAAAAACAAGGCAAATTGGATTTTAATAATCCAAACTATTACCTATTGCCGATAATAATCTATACTATTAATTTGGCCGCTAACACTCCCAACTATCACTTTTATTACCAATAACAATCCCAATGACATAATTTTCAAAATTTTACACTCGATTTGGACTCGATTAGGTTCGCAATAATAATTATGAATGAAATGAAGAAACATACAAGTTAAATTGAGACTAAAATATATACAAATCGAATGTAAAAATTTAAAAATTATATAACTGGGATTATTGTTGGTAATAAAAGTAAAAGTTGAGAGTGTTAGCGGTCAAATTGATAGTTTGGATTATTATCGGCCAATACATAATAGTTTGGATTATTATAATCCAATTTGCCTAAAAACAATAGGTGTATGAAAAATATCATGAATTTAAAGGGTAAATTTACAGGACAATTGTGCTTTTTGTCCTTAACCAATGTCATGATAAACGTTTATTCTTAGTTTATTATTAATGTACTCGTAGGCTCGTAGCTATTAGATTATATTGTATAACTAATGGTTGCTTAAATGGTTATTGTATCATGTCACTCGGATCATATATTATAAAAAAAGATTAGGTTAAAAACTTATGTATTATTAAGATTGAACTGTTAAGTTTTATTAACAATAACATTTAGATTTTTTAAAATAAACAATAATAACCTTGACTTACATTATTTTTTGATCGTAAGACATAATACTTAACAATCAGGATATTGCTTAAGGACATAAATAAAAAGAGTTAATTTATTGTATCAAATATAAATATATATATATATATATATACATCCGTGGCATAGTCAAAGCCTCTTGAGTTACCTAGATTTTAAGGTTTTGATTTCAAGTTTCATACTAGTAAATAATGTCATCCTGAAAAAATCTCTATATTAATAAATAAAAATAAATCCGGACACTTGTTATCATTTTAGTGTATCTAATAATTAGTTTCCCCGCTTCTCTCTCATCTTAATTATGAATACTATAATAACTATTTATTAATTAATAACTATTCATAATTAAAATTTCAAATATGTTAACTTCAAATTTTCAAATTTGTAATACATGTTTTTATTCAATTCGTATAATACACAATATTTAAGATATAATTTTTTTATATTATTAACCATGTAACAGTAAATTTATTTAGTCCGTGTATTACACGGGATTGTAACCTAGTAAATATATATACACACACATTCAATGCTTAATCAACGTTACAATTTAAGTCGTCTTTTATACGTTACCACCAAAATCACCCAAGTTTTAAATATATGAAATTTTTATAATTATTTAAATTACCTGAATCAATTAGAAACTTGTTTACGGCCTTTTTCTCTACGATTACCGCCTACACCACTTTAAGGTTTAAACAAAATAAATTAAATAACAATGTTATTTTAATAAATTGATCCTTAAGAAATATAAAAATTTCACAACAATGAAATACTTTTAAAATTTTAATGGTTTTATTGTTAAAAAAGTTTAGGTGCTTTATGAACCAATAAATAAACTTGATTTTTTTTTAACACTGTGTTTACTCCTATCATTTAAACTTACCCTTGTAAGGATTTGAAACCACATGTTGGAGCAATCATCAATTCACTAAACTACAATCTCATAGGCAAATAAATTGATTAATAATTGTTGAAATCCTCCGATTTTAAGATTAATATGTCTAATAAATATACTCAATTCTATAAAAAAATGTTAGATTGAAAATTCTATTGTATCTTAAACACATTAAAATACGTTTACACATGCTTTGTCATAATCATTTGATGTCGTCAGCTCTTAGAAAAAAGATTAAATAGAATAAGAAAAACAGGTACTAAATGAACGGAAGAGATGTATTCATATATTAAAATTAAAATTTGGTAGAAACGACCACCTTTTTGTCTGTTTGCAAGGGGCATTGGCATAGCAATTGGTCTATGTACGTTCTTTTATGTGACAATTGGAGAGTAATTTAAACTCTCAATCAGTTGATTGAAAAACACTCTGAACATGTTTTGATATCTTAACTAACATAATGCTGCCATCGGATCGTTTTAATGACCAATAAGATAAAGGAAACAAACATTCAATCTCTTTCTGAATTTGATACATCTTGTGTTGGGGAAAAGTGCTTACACCACCATAACTATCGGAGAATGTAAGACATAACACCACCGTAAGACCATTTGGTTTCACGCGTTAACGAAGACCATTGCAATTATAAACCGTTAAAACTTTTTACATCTCAACAAACGACGACAACAACTCTATAGCTATCAGTTACTTTTGATGAATTTATCATCGTAGCTCCTCAAACACCAACTCTAACATTTGATGATAAGGAGAGAGTCCTAGATCTTCCAGTAGTCAGATATAGAGAGTGCCTATGTAATTAACGATTTCATGCTAGATGTAATGTTACTAAAATAAAGCTTAATTCATAATGTGAGATTCTTTTAGGTACATGATACAGGATCGGCCTTGAAGATTAAAATATCTTTTATGAAAAAGAGAGAACAATTAACTAAAAAAACTAGAGTTCACAAAATAAGTTAATTATAATCACCAACAAGAGTTGTATTTAATCAAAACACATAATATTTATAAGGTCTAAAAACGCAAGAAACAAATTGCTAAGAGATAAGTACCAAAAATAGAAGACAACGATAACTAAAGAAATTAATAAAATTTGTAATTAAATTTTAAAAATTACAAAATGAAATTTTTAAATAAGAAATAATTGAGTTACGTATAAGTAAATAATTAAAGTAAAACAATGATAATATCATTTTTAACTTAATTTCTTTTTTTATGATTGTGATTTTTAAGTTGTTTTTTAAAATATTTGTTTTCAATTAATATTTTGTTTTTTAATTTTATTTAAAAAAATATCCTTATAAAACTTTAAAAAACTAGTTTGTATTTTTTAAAAAGATTTATGTTCTAGAAAATTTGTGTATCTTATATATTTTTATAAGTGTTTTTTCAATATAAAAATTCTAGTTCTAAAATTTTACAATATCTATTTTTAAATTTGAAAATGATTCTAAATAATATAATTACTATATATAATAATAACAATTATTATTATTATTATTATTATTATTATTATTATTATTATATTATTATTATTATTATTATTATTATTTATCAAGAGAGAGACCAAAAAAAAAAAAAAAACATAATATGTTGACATCTTAAAATCTTCTTTTATTATAGATAATAGATTTAATTGTTAAATTTTTTATTTAATGTTTTGGTGTGTCTCTAAGTTCTAGCTCTTTGCTATATAATGTTTTATATATTTTTAAGGGGCATTTACATATTTCCCCCCTCATAAGATCATTAATTACGTATTTCCCCAAGTTAAAATTTTAATTACATATTTCCCCTTTCTAAAACATATATATTACATATTTATCCATTCACTAAAATTAACTAATTGAAAAACTATTTATTTTTATATTTAATATAATATTTTTAGATATTTCGTTTTCTACAACCATCAATTACATATTACGAGCCCTCTGCGTAAATAAAAATATTAAAATTACATCTTCGAATTCAAAAGTTTAAAACTTTATTTTAAAATAACAATCACCGATAATCAAATTAACATCTCTGTATACAAAAAATTATTGTCAAAATTTTAAACAATTACAATACTAAAAAATTATATGAAAATTTCATAGTAAAAATAAGGGTAAAATTTTCATTAAATGGTTTTATTTTTATGAAATAGATATATATGTAATATACATGTTTTAGAAATGGAAAATATGTAACACCGCATATAATTTAATGAGCATATTTCCCATTGATTATGTGTATAAAGATAAGATTATAATTTGTTGTTTCGTTTAGAATGTTTGTGTTAAGTTAGAGATGAAGATGGACAGAATGAGGGAAAGATTTGGGGACGGTTTGATAATCTTTTAATGATTTTATTAAAATAACTAGATTTATTAAACCCGTGTACTACACGGGTTGAATAAATCAAATATAAAATATAAATAAAAATTTATTAATTATAAAATGATATTTTAAGAGAGGTTATGATTGAAATCTTTCTTATTACAAATAGAATGAAAATTATGTTTCAAAACAAACATTTTTAAAAATATGTCATTTTTAAAAACTTTATTATTATAACTCTCAATTTTGATTATTTTTTGTTTATAAAAAATTACTTTTTAAAAACACTAATTTTAAAAGATTTCGTATTTTTAAAAAAGTTTGATGTTTTGGAAAAATTTCTTATTTTATACAAATTTGTTTTTTTAGAAATAACATTAAAAAGATTATTTCTTAAATTATTAAAAAACTAATTTAATATAAATAATTTAAATAATATTATTAGTAATTAATATGATTATTTAATAGGAGAGAGAAGCGGGAAAAAACTTGATTAGAATGAATGTGGTGCTGCCACGTATCCATCCTAGTTACCCTTTTATTAGAGTAGGTAGATAGATACCTTTAAATCAATAAGGTGCAATTTGTTTTTTAAAATGTAAAATGTTTATAGTCTGCGGATCATATCTGCAGACATATGTGAAATAAGATGTGGACCAAACCTCAACAGTCTGCAAGAAGAAAAATGTTTGTTTTTTAACGTCTATAGATTGTTAAAATAAAATAGTGGTTGTGTACGGACGGTGGTGGTGGTGATGGACGATGACGCTGGATGGTGGTGATGATGGTGGCGGACGGTGGTGGACGGTGGTGGTGGTGGACAGTGGGTGTTGGTGGGTGGTGGTGTTTAAGAAGAGCTTCGCGGACCTTAGAATTGGCTCAGTCAAGCCTCCACCAAGAAGAGCTCGCGCAGACCTTTTTTAATTGAACGTCTTTGAAAAAACAAACAGTCGGCAAATGTTAATGTCTTCGTGTGGTTTGCGTGGCGCAGACAAAAGAGCCTGCGCAGATCTTTTTCTAAAAAACAAAAAACACCAAAGAGGTTGAAATGTTTGTTTCAAAAAAACATAATCTTTTAATCATTTTATTAACTCTAAATGATTAAGTTAAAAAAAAGAATGTTAAAAGAAAACTTAACAAGTTCCAAAACAAAACCATATCCCACCATTGACATCCATCACTTGCAACTTCTCCCCACTGCCTTCACTTGTTGAGCAACTTCTTGTCAGCAGCCACCCCTCGCCAGCGCCACTAAACACATAATTCTGGTGCCACCCTTTCATTAGTTCGTCGTCTTCGATCCTTGTCATTGATGAATTATTATTAACTTAGTGTTACTAATTTATAACTGTTAACTTCTCATTAAAAAAGATATTAACAGAAGGGGGCGCCGATATGATATGTTGGTGCGGTTGTAGGGTATAGGTTCAGTTGACGGGGGTTGCTGTGGTAGCGGTGATGTTTCAGATCATGAAAAAAAAAAAGGAGTTAAATTGTGACAAATCATGGTCTGCGGTCGGATTAAAGTACTAATCATAGCATCCAAAGTCAAAGTCGAAATGTTTGAAGTATGATCCTATATGCAGTGTTTTTGTTCATTTTTAGGATTTAATTTCTTTCAATACAGAGCCACTGTTCCCAATGGCAAACCCAAAACATGTGTAAGATCAAGAGTTCTCAGATCTTAATAAACAGAGTTCGAAATAAATTTATTTAAATTATTAAAAATTAATTATAACGTTATCTATCTTACATTCGAGTCGAGTCGTGAACTAGTTTAGAGTCAAAGATTGACTTCGTTTTCTTCAAATTGCCTTTGCAACTTCTTTTAATTTTTATATGACAAATGATAACCATAATTATTAGTGTTATAGGAAATAAAAAATTTTATAATTTATATTTAAAAAGCACAAACAATTATATGAGACTATAGCCTAGAAAACTAATAATTTTATGAGAGATTGACAGTAAAAAAATACGAGAGAGGAAAAAAAAATGATGAAGGGAGGAGAGAGGCGTACACATAGGTGGCCCCCTAAATAATGAAGGGAGAAAAACCAACGTAATGAGAAGAGAACAACGCCCATATATATCCCCATTGTCAAAAGGGTGTGACAATTATAAACTAGTTTTATATCTGGTCGAATAGTTTACAAATATAATAATATTATTATATATTTATTTACATTGTAAACGAAAAACAACATATCAAATACAAGTTTCTCAATCTAACAAAAATATCATGAACTATCATATAGAAGTTAAATAAATAAAATAAATCTAGTCTTCTTAATGACAGTATGTTATATAATTGAAAAGTTAAACACACTAATATGAACAGTGGAATTGAGTGGTGTGTTTCCTTGGTTGAGCAGTGTATTTCTTTGGTTGAGTGATATCAGAGTTTGATTTGATGCTAATATAGCATAGACTAAAAGTGCTTTTTTTTTCTTGATTTTCATATATACTACTACGACATGTTATTTTTTATTTACTTTTCAATCTTTAGAACTGAGTCACCAGATCATATGCTTCTTTGTGTAGTTCATTAGGTTAACGTAGCTGGTAAATATGCAGATACAATCACCTATTATTGTATAATTGTATGTAAATACGCTTGCTTGATTTCTAGTATATATTAAAACTTAACATTGATTGTTATGGTAATTCCTGATTTTTATTATTTGTTTAAATTTTGTTATATTGATATTAGAGCATTCACATCTCATTTCTTATCACCGTTAATTACATTATAAATTATTATTCTTTATCGCTTCTTTTCAATTATAAAATATTTTTTTATATCTTTATAATTATTTTTTTCTCTACTCCAATCACAATCACTTTAATAAATACTAAAAGTTTTATGGAGGTGAACCGTGTTTATCTCGAATATACAAATGAACATTAACATTTTCTTTCTCTCCTTCACTCGCAACCATCACCTTTAATATATGTCACATATTCATATAAATTTAAAGAATGAATGTAGATGCTCTTAGTGTTAAAGGAGAATGTGTTAACATGATCACCGCTTTGTTGAGTGGTATTCTTCACCGTTTCTATAATATACAGTCCAAGTTTGGTCCCTGCATCCAGCTAAGCCTACATTTGGTTTTTGTTTTAAGGATTTTTTTTCCCTCTTATTCCGTTAGTTTTTTTATATTTTTTTTGTTTGCTATAGTTTCAAACTCGTGCCGGTTATATTTTACGTGATTTTATCTTTTGGTTATACACAAACTTTAAACTCGCTTTCTTGCTTTTAACACTATTCTTTCCTAGGTTTCTACTTTCAATATCGACTCATATACAATTTTATACCCTTCTCTTTTCGCATTTAACTGTGTCAAGGATTTGAGTCTCACCTAGATGGAACAATTTAAATTAGTAGTAACGTAAAATCAATAATATATTGGATTATTTTTAAAATCAAGTCATCATTAGTTTATACGCTCCTCTTTATATATCTTAAGATGTAAAAACGTCAAATATACGAGTGTGGTCTATGATAAGACTCCACGTAGTGGAGAATCAAATGAGCGCCAAAGATTGTGACGTGGAGGTTAAGTGGCGCCATAGCCACTACTTCAAAACTAAAAAAGGGTATTAAAATTATAAACGCCATTGCATTAACGGTGTGAAAATAATTTTTATTTGTAATTTTTATATAAAAAAGAATTATCTATCTAACTACCTACTATCTAACTACCTACACACACACACACATATATATATACTCACATATTTTAAATTATACTCTCTTATAATTCACCCTATAATCTCTTATATTTTATTAACAAATGGATCAACTACCTAACGATATAGCTTTTTGGAAGGTGGATGAAACGGTAATTATCGAGTCTGTTCGAGTGGGGGTAAAACTTTTAGTCGAGTACAGTCAAATTTCGCGACCGGAACCGCGTAGGTGACGACCACCACTAGCGTATTGTGTTTTCAACAAAGGAAAGAAACCAGAAATAAGCTTGGATTTAGTCCTATTTAACTAGCGTATCATTGTATATTTATATGTTGTAGTAACTTTTATTTTATTAAAATGTTATAGTATTTTATTGTGTGATTTTATTTAATTAAATTTATTATGTTTATTTCAAGTATCTCTTTTTTCTCATTTCAATTAACTTTTATTTTATTAAAATGTTATAGTATTTTATTATGTGATAATTTTAATTAAATTTAGTATAATATTAAATAAATAGTGATTGAGTAATAATTACAATAAGTTAAAACCATTACACTTGATTCAAAAATAGTTTTAATGAATTCACTTTTGCTTACATGTCACATATGTGTCATTTTAACTAAAAAATTTAGTTAAACCATTACACATAGTCTAATATAAACTAAACTAGTTGTAACGTAAAATTAAACGTCAAAGATACGAGTGTGGCATATAATAACATAAATTAAACTAGTTGTAACATAAAATTAATAGTAGCTTAATAGCTTAAATAAATGTATAATTCATTTAAAAAAAAAGAAAAAGGAAAATTCGATGCATTGTTGTCTTCGGTGTGACGCTATCGACCCTTGGCTAGCATCCCTACACGACTATCACCTCCCCTCTCAATAACCTCTATATAACCGATCCCGCCGCCTCCGGTGGCTGGAGATGGCGTTGTTGAAAGACCTCGGGAAGCTGGTGAACGGAATATCACTTGTCGCCAAAGAGACCGTGAGAAGAAACAATCTCGATAAACCAGACCTTCAAGCCCTAATCCGGCGAGCTGTTTTATCAGTCACCGACATATCAGGTCTAACCGAAGGCGAGGTTCGAAGGTTCACCGGCCATAAAGCCAATGCGGATGACCGTAACGAAAGCACCGTTGTGTATTTTGCCGATACGCCGGCGGTTTCGTCGCCGGAGGATGTACCGTCGCATACGCCCTCCGATCAGAGTATTGTAAAACAGGATTCTTCTAATGTTTTGTATAACAGTGGCAATGTCGATGCCGATGCTCGTATTAGCGATTCCGAGACATTTCAGACTACGGTTGTTGCTCGGCCGGCGAGTTTAGAGGGCGGTGATGCTACTGCTGTTGCGGCAGTTGAAGAAGAAACCGCTGTTTCGTTGACTGATTCGGTGCCGAAAGCACCGACGGTGACGAATCAGAGAAGACGAAAGGAGAGGAAGGTTCCTTCTACTCCGTTCGCGAGAGCGATTGGGTGAGTTGTTTGATTATTACACTATGTATGTGCAAATTGATTGCAGTGGTGTGTTAATCATTTCTGTTACAAGTTTAATTGATATGCGTAGATTTGTTGCGATTTTAGCAGAGTTTTGGTTAGTTTGCTAACTTTAGTTGTTAGGTTTGCTGGCCTAGGAGCAGGGCTTGTTTGGGGAACTGTACAGGAATCTGCTAGGAGGATTGTGTTTGGTAAAGGTGAGTCACAAGGGAACCAGTCTGCCCTTTCGCCATTTTTATCGGAGAAAAATGCGGAGCGTTTGGCCCTTGCTCTATGTCGGATGCGAGGAGCTGCACTGAAACTAGGACAGATGTTGAGCATCCAAGATGAATCTCTTGTTCCTGCTCCGGTATGTTTCTTCTCTATCCATTTGAGGTCTTCGAGATTAAATGTCTTGATGAGTTAGCAATAAGTTTATGCTATCCGTATTATACATGCATCATAAAACAACTCATTTGATGGAAATTAGTCCATTTCATTTGTTAGTTTTAAAGATAGTTATATTAGGCTAAAGTAATATTAATTTTAGATCAGAGATATGGACAACAGACTAACAATCATGCAATGAGTAAAGCTGTAGAGGCTTTACTTTGACATGTTTGGTTTGTCTCCACATTTATTTATCTAAGTTGATATATGGTATGAACAACAGACGGAGTGTAAAAGATATACGAGCAAAAAATGGCGAATTCAATTATTTTAACTCATGTGAAGTCCACAATTATTTATCAAACGTGATATATGGTAACTTGGTAAATTTAAAATTTACGCCTAGGTAGCACCGGAACGGGTACGGGAGGGGGGTACGGGGGCGGTACGGGTACGTAGAACGGCAAATATAAAAAATTCTAGATACGGGTACGGCAAAGGTACGGCTAAAAAATATTTAAAAAAATAAAAAGACATCAAACAATTCTCAAAATATACATTAAAGTATTAAACAGATTCCAAAAACAAATTCTTTAGGTAGACATTAAATCCATAATCAAGAATTTGATAGAGATAGGTGTGTGGCTTTTGGCTAATGGCAATTAAATAAATGGATGGAGGAGGAGTCGGCGTTGGAACTTCAAGGAATGTGAGGAGAGTAGGAATGGAGATTGGAGATTCAAGGAGCCTGTTGAATTCACGATCGTTGGGCAATGGAACTTTAAAAGGCGGTTGCAGATTGACGGTTCCTCCGTGGAATATTAAAGGCTTTATAGTTTAAACCCTAAATTTAATACGAAACTCGTCCGAAACTTCTTCGAAACGTCCCGGTTCTGTATCCCGTAAACCGAAGCGCCCTAGAAACGTTTCTCATGTGTTTCCGAGGCGTTTCCGCTTCAATCAAGTACCCGAAACGGGTACTGCATCATCTGGGCCGCTTCGGTGCTTAAGAGATTTACACCAATGCTTCTAATGTTCTAGTCTGTAGTGTTTGTTTTCAAAATTGTTTTATTTACAAGACTTGTAGATATAATGATATATGTATGTGTATACATTGCACAGAAACATATATACAGATATATGTTAGTGTAATATATAATGCTTATATACATATACTTACATACATACATATATTTTTACCTATACTTACACATATCGATAAACATATATGGATTTACATGCATACATATGTGCATAGCTGTATTTTTTGTGGAAATTTTAAAGTAAGCGTTAAAGTTATATTCAAAAACATGCAAAACTTATTCTTGGTTGGTTTTTGATTATGACTCTTTGACTTCTTTTTCCTTGTAGATATTAGCTGCTTTAGATATTGTTCGTCAAGGTGCTGATGTTATGCCAAGAAGCCAGCTCAATCAAGTTTTGAACACTGAATTAGGACCCAACTGGTCTTCCAAGTTGAAAAGCTTTGATTATGACCCACTCGCTGCTGCAAGTATTGGTCAGGTGAGTCAAACTTGAAGCCAAAGTCAAATTTTATTGATTTATTTAACATTTTGGTTTGATTTTATTTGAGGATTGTTCACCAGTTCTATTACTGCTTCTCTAATGTTATGTAGTTTGCATATCAGTTGGTTTTATGATTCTTTATTTTGAGATCTTTACATCTGTCATTCATGTTTTTCAGTTAGATATGCATTAATACTTATAATGTAAATGCATTCATAGGTGCACAAAGCTGTAACCAAGGATGATATTCAAGTTGCGATGAAAATTCAATATCCTGGTGTTGCAGATAGCATTGAGAGTGACATTGAGAATGTAAAATTGCTCTTAGACTATACAAATCTGATTCCAGAGGGTTTGTATCTTGACAGAGCTATGAAGGTAACTTTCATCATCACAAGCTTATGACCTTTTTTGTCATCTAATATTATCATACTCGATGCCATCACTTGCATTTTTTCTTCATTACTGCCTCACTTTAGCTTTTGAGAAAATTCTAGAAACATCCAAACACACGCACACACATGTAAAGCAAGCAACAATACGTCGAAGGGATGTAGAAAAACATGTGTTTTCATTCTACTTCAAGATCCCTAAATGGCTATAGAATTAACCTATAAATAGCTCAGCATATGAATGGAATATTGCTGTTCAAAGAAAAAATATATATGAATGAAATATATGAATTTTAAAATATGTTATGAATCTAACATTTTTTTAAAATGTAACATTCTTGATACGAACCTAAATTTCCAAAATTCAGTAAGGTAGAACATGTAAACAAAAATCTTATGATAAAAATGTGAAATACAAAACATGATAATGATATAAATATAAGATTTCCCATAAACCAAGGATTATGAGAGAATTGGTTCTCCATCAAATTTAGATCAAAGTTGACCCACAAGAATTATAAATGCTTATTATTTTCCATGCGAACATTGTAAGCTCTTCCATTTTAAAACTTCATATATGATGAGAGTGATAAATTATCTTATGAGGTTGGAAACATCTTCTTGCATGACAATGATTAATGCATTTTTTTCATCTTTAAAAAGTTAATATGTTTTCTTTGTGCTTGTAAATTAAATGCATTAGAATAATAACATATTTTATAACAAGAATGCCAAATTTGAATCAGAAATTACTTTTTTGAAAGCTATGGTTAAAAGATCAACAAGTTTTTGGACTTCGTGTAGTAAAAACTTTACCTTTTTATTATTGTAAAAAGGAACCTGTAATCCGGAATGAATATACCTAATATTAAAATACATGATTCATTGATTCTTAAAATGCTCTTAAAACAATTTATGATCGAATCTAAAACCTGTTACAGGTGGCAAAAGAAGAATTATCACGTGAATGTGACTACGAGTTGGAGTCATCAAATCAGAAAACATTCCGCAAATTACTATCAAATGTAGATGGGTTTTACGTTCCATTCGTTGTAGATGAACTATCAAGTAAAAAGGTTCTTACCACAGAACTTGTTCATGGTAAAACCATTATCATATATTTTTTTAAACCTAAGTCTTCACGGAGGATGCATGATTTTGGAGCTCTAAATATATTTTTCATGTTGCTACAGGAATTCCTATTGATAAGGTTGCCCTTCTAGATCAAGAGACCCGTAGTTATGTCGGGAAAAAGTTGCTAGAGCTTACATTAATGGAGCTTTTTGTATTCAGATTCATGCAGGCACGTCTTTCCTGCATCTTTTCAATTATTTCTTTAAAATGTAAATTCATATGATGATTTTTTTTTGTTTCTGATAATCTTCTTCTTTATTAAATGCAGACTGATCCTAATTGGGGTAACTTTTTGTACAATGAGGATACACGCTCAATAAATCTCATTGACTTTGGGGCAGCTCGAAGTTACCCGAAGTCTTTTGTTGATGATTACTTGAGAATGGTGAGTTTTAATCTCCACTATCAATCCAAGCTTTTGTGATATGGTTCTCGGTTCAAGACTAAAATTTCTTTTTAGATACAAGTTTATAAAATTTAGTGCAAATTGCATGAAGAATTAACAAATTTTGGGTTGGTTTTTATCTTGGAATCTTGGTAACCAACTTATTTTTTGTCATAAAAAAGCCATAAAACTTTGAATTTTCTTTTTTATTTAGATCCATACAGGTTACTAGTCACAAAGTCTAGTAGGCAAGTAACTTGCCCACTTGGCGGTAGATATTATTTGGACTTTTTTCCACTGACATGGCTTTTTATAGGAAAAGTAAAAATCAGGTTGCTTTTTTTATTTTTTCATATTTTAATCTTTAGTACAATATAGCAAATGATTTAGAATTAGTTAAAACTTGTGTACAACTATTCTGACAACTTCAGTTTATGGTTAGGTTTTTCTTTTATCATGTACTTTCTTTCCTTGTACCAATTTGTTTTTTAATAAAATATTTTTTTTCGAAATTCTTGAATGTTCTTGATGTTCCTCATCAATGTTTATGCTCAACCACCACCACCAACAACAATAACGTTACAACAAAACCAAGAAATCTGAAACAAGAAAAACTCAAGAAATCATGAACAAAATCTGAGAAAATCGATTGATACCCAAAATCCCAAATCAGAGTACCCAAATCAAATTCCCTGAAGTAAAATAAAAACTTACAATGAAGAACACTAAATCACAAATCTGAGTATCCAACATTAAAATCCTAAATCATAAATCTGAGTACCGAAACTAAAAAGTAAAAACCCTTTAGTAAACAAATCAAAGTTTGTTGGCTGTTTATGGCCAAAAATTAGTTGGTTCACATAAAGCAGCTGAAATTCTGTTACCTTTTTATGCAATTGCCCTAAAATAACTAGAAAGTATTTTACTCAATGAAGGTTTTTGAATATGAATCAGGTGGTTGCATGTGCAAATTGTGACCGCGAAGGCGTAATCGAGATGTCACAGAGGCTTGGTTTCTTGACGGGCAAGGAGTCAGAGATAATGTTGGACGCGCATGTTCAGGCAGCATTTGTTGTAGGTTTGCCATTTGCAAAACCTGGGGATTATGATTTTCGTGCTAATAATATAACTCAGAGCGTAACAAACGTCGGTGGAACAATGTTGAGACACAGATTAACACCACCACCCGATGAGGCGTATAGCTTGCATCGCAAGCTTGCTGGTGCGTTTTTGGCTTGCATCAAGATTGGGGCGGTGGTACCTTGTCGGGACCTTTTGCTTCAAGTATATGAAAGTTATGATTTTGATAATTAGAAATATTGATGAGTTTTGATTAGTTATCTTACTATGATGTTGGTGTGTGGGTTAATAATTACCCGTGTAATAATTGCCCTTGATGCATGCATATATACTAAACTCAAATCACAGGTAGTTAGGTTGATACAAATGATTCATTGTTTTCTGTTTGTTGTATGATCCAACTAACTTTGGTCAACAATTTCTCTCAATAAATCAGTTGCAAATTCTATTTCTTATGACTATGATCTTGCTTCATTTGCTCATTTGTGGGTTCAAATTTAATGATACGGTCTTGTTTGATTTGTTCATATTGTTGGAGTAAATATACACTGTTAAATAATAAGAAACATAACAAGTTTGCTTTTCTCCGATAAAAAAAACAATAAAGTGGATTTTAATAACCCAAATGAGTGACTATTGGTCAATATTTTTAATCTCAATTAACAATTTAATCAATATTAATCTCTAACCAAAATAAAATGAAAACTGTTTGCACTCTGATGCCTCACCATTGAAGAACATTATTTCAATATATTGGTATCATCGAGTTACATGTCTTTGGAACCATTATACTGCATCTTGTATTTTATCACCGAGTTTCGCTTCTATTCTCACATTTTATTTTTATTTTGACCTCATATTATACTTTATGTTTCAACCTGTTTAATTTTCTAATTCGTTCATTTTGACCCTATACTATATCTTTGTGTTTCAACCTGTTTAATTTTCTAATTCGTTTTTTAACAGGACTCTAGGGTTTTATATTAGAGTGATAGTCATTGCGAGTTTTTTTATTATATGCGTTTAGATATTTGGAATTGTGGTAGAACTCCCCGCGCAACATGAGGGGAATACTGAAACGAGGAACACCGTTATTCTTAAGGTTCTTTTTTTGGCTTTTAAGGTTTCTAATGAGACGAGCTGATAATGATCATTTGCAAGGGGTGTAGTGTAGGAAAAAAAATGATTGAACTTCCATCGCGTAACGCGAACCTTCGCGGGTGGATTATAACTAGTTTGTAATTAAAAGAGAAAATGAGCCCAACTTAGGGGACGTTTGGTTGGAAGGAATGTAATGAAATGGAATGTAATTAAGAAGCTAGTATAATTTTCAAGTAAAATTATGTTTGAGTGAGCAATTAAAAGTAAACCCAAGGGAATGTTTCACCTCAAATTCCCTTGGTTATGGGATTTCAAAACCCTTCCACCTAGAGAGGGAATTTGAAATCCCACAACCAATGGAATTTAAGATGAAACATTCCCATATATTTTACATTTCATTACCCACTCAAACATAATTTTACTTGAAAATTATACTAGTTTTTCAATTCCATTCCATTCCATTCTTTCCAACCAAACACCCCCCTTAGTTTCTATATTCATTGACTTCAAAAAAAGAACAAAAATGAAGTAGTTGCATTTTAAGGTTGCACTTCACCGGAGACGGTGAACGGAATACGAACTCGAAGTTGCAGAGGTTAAAGACAATGGAAAACGAAAGTCACAAGGTCAGAGAAGTGATACTAAAGGAAGTACCCGATTGGGATTCCGATGTGATGATAGCTACAAGATTCAAAGCTTTCAGCGGTCAGAGGTCTGATTGGGAACCAAGGTACCGCTTCTGGAAGAATTTGATAATCAAAATCGCTCGACATCTCCGCATCTTCATCATCCGTCCTTCAGTGGTCAGTGGTGCGATTCCTGATCCTCAATTTTAAGTTTTCAACCTAGGGTTTTAAAACCCTCGTTTGTGGATTAATTGATTCATGTTGGTTATTGTTTTTCTGAAGGTTAGAAGTGTGTGGTTTAATCAGGGGGGATTGATTCCTTTGTGCATCGATCATGTTTTGGTTAGCATCTTTGTTTTTCTCGCTTTGGTGTTTATTATGCTCTGATTCTGGTGTTTTGTGGTATTTATTGTTTCTAGGGTTTTATGTGATTCTTCCAGGTTGAAATGTATAATTCCGGTGACATTTTATGTTTTAGCGATCTTATCGATCCCAAAAGTGGCCAAATTAGCCAGTTATTTCACAAAGTAAGGCATATGCTTCCTTTATCTAGGTCACCATTTCCATCGGAAGATGAGTTTATCGTTTCAATGATCTTACAGGTAAGCTATACCCACAGGTAGAACATGACTTGAATTGGTTGACTATATTGTTTCGTTTGAGTTATGCTGTGATGATTCTAGCCAATGGTTTTGAAATACAGGAGAAATCTGATGAAGTTGTCAAGTTTTTATCTGAAGATCATTGGACTTCTTCATGCATCATCACAATGAGCAAGTTTCAAGTGATTTGTGGCGGGCCGAAACAAGCATCGGTGATCTTGAGCCATTTGTCCAAATGTGGGAAAGCAAAGTACCTTGCGATCAGGCGGAATGATCTTATAGAGGTACTGTGTTAGATACCGGAATTGGCAAGCTTTGATTCACTAGAACAAATTACAAGAACAGCCACATTCGAGAGGGCAAATCTCCAATTCAATAACACTAACACACAAAATTAACCAGACTATTGTGTAAGATGTAGGTACACTTCTATTTAAACTAAACATTTGCGGGAACGGTTAACCCCGCTCCTTAATTTGCTGAATTTTCAATTGTTTTCCCTACTACCGGTTTCCCTCCGCCCCGTTTTGGTACAACCATCGCTATTAACAAAACAGTTCCTGAAGCGGTGATTACTTATACAGTTATACTATTGATATTATCTGTAATAGGGTGTGAAGGTCTCTCTTTCTTTCAAAACAGTCTCTGATACCACAAGTTCAGATTATGATGTTCTGCACTTGACTTGGACAGCCGAGAAGCTCCAGCTACAAATTGATACGATCGATCAGCTTTGTAACAAGTAAGCATATGCTTATATGCTATTCACATATTATCATCGTGGTTGAAATTACTCCTTTATACGGATTTGGACATTTCACTTGTATGATTTTTTGTGTTTGTGGGGAATATTTATACTGTTACTGGACGTAATGAGGTTATTGTTGTTGAAATTTTTGAATAAACTAGTTCTTTATTCTCTTGTCTGGTCAATTATGCTCCATGTGTTAGATAACCATATAGCTGCAGGTTATATGCAAAGAAGTAATAACAACATTGCTGATATGGGGTATTGGCATGTGTTTTAAGTCGATTCATATCTTGACAGTTTTAGAACTTTAATCACAATAAATGATTACAAGCGTTGATTAAAAAGTATTCATCTTTATGACGATACTTTTAATTTCTCATAGCATCTTTTCATACTTTTTAAAATGGTGGCAGTCTAGATACGGTGCTTGCCCAATCTCACTGTTTTGATTCTTCATGATGATATGTGCTATTATGCAGGTCCAAAGTATCGGCTTTGGCTTCATTAAAATTAGGAAATAAAGTTAGTGCACGAAGGCATGCAAGGGAACTGAAGCTGTCATCTGAAAGTAGAGATAAATGTGACATGCTTCTAAGGCGAGTAGAGGAAGTACTTAGAGCCATAGCAGAAGCTGAAGATTCAAAAGAGGTTTGTTTAATCTTTTACGGGGTAAAGATTAAATTAAGTCTGACATGTGGTGTTTGTATTAAAATTTTTGCAAATGCTAAAACCTACTTAATATGAGAACAATTTCTACCACTTCTATGAGTTCATCAATTGAAGAGGGTGGTGATACACTGAAATATCATAAACTTTTGGGCTTTGTTAAAGGATTGGTAACTACAACCTATCTGCACATAATGGGCTGATTTGGGTTGTGTAATCTCGAACAAGGCATAAAAATTTTCAGCTAAAAAGGGAGCATAACAAACAGGTCAAAATTTGTCCAAAATGTAGCAAGATAGTTTCTATAACCATATGAACACTGTTACTATTTGTACCTTTTTCATCAAGAAAAAGTTTCTACCGGGTCAACCTGTACTAATATTACTCATTTCTACTCCTTAACCCAACCCGCCCGTCATGCAACTACGCCACCTCCACTCATATATAACTTTGCATTGGCAGGTTTTTGAAGCTATTAAAAGCGGTACGAAGGCAATGAAGGATAAGATGATCACCATAGAAGAAGTGCAGCACTGTTTAGATGATCTTGATGAAACAATCCATTCACAAAAGCAAGTAGAAAAAGTCTTAGGTACTCCCATATTTGATTCTCTTTTAAGTATAACGAAGTCCAGTTCTCATCGTGGTATTAATATGTCCTTACCACATATGTTTCTTTGTGTGACTTCCAGGGTCAGTTTCATCATATGAAGAGTTTGATGAAGATATCGAAGATGAGTTGGATAAACTCTTGGAAGAAAGCAGACAATCATCAGCAGATGGTACCATAAGGGAACATGAAACCACAGAAACAACTGAATCGCTGAGTAACGCGCTCTCAGATCTTAAGCTTGCAGATGATGGTGTAAGCAGACAGAAACCAGCAGAAACCTCAAATGCATCTAAGGTTCTTGAGCTTGCATCTTCCTGATCATTTCCCTCCCTTTGTGCAACTTCTGTAACATGCCTTGATGTAAAATATTGTATTGTTTTGAAGCTTAAATGCGAAGTTACCAGAATGTTTGGGAATTGGGATTGGCTATTAAAACTGTTTTACTTTGTGTTTATGTAGAAGATTAGTAGTTGGAATGTTTGGATGGAAGCAAACTGCTTATGATCATCTGAAATACTTATTTCACTTGGAATGAGTAGTTTGGTATTCATGTTCAAATTAGTTATTTGATTGTTCTACCTCTTCATGGACATTTTAATTCAATCTTTACTAAAAAGTATCTCTTATTATTTTTTTTAAATTTAAATACATATCAGATAATCGACATTTGTTACGCCGGGTTGAGTAACTGTAAAGGAATAGTTTAGGTGGTTAAATTTTTTTTAATGATGTTATAGAATTGTATTATGTGATCACAATAGGCATTTATTTATTAGAGTAGGAAAATAAATGATTAGTAACTATAAAAATTAGTTATAAAATCAATATTACATAATTATTGTTTTTAGTTTTATATGAAAACCTTATTTTTATCGTATCAACGTCATACCATGTAGAGTGATTGTACATCCAGTAAAATGTTTAACATATCTCTCGGGACTAACAACTGGTCAAAACATGTAACTAGAATTATCCAACATATTACTAAGTTTACAACCACATGTATGATAATTTGTCTTGATATTGTAGCATCCTTTTAACCCTTCCATCTTTATATTGTGAGGAACATAGAGCCTAAGTAATCACCATTATAATTTTTTGGATTGATAACTTAAAACTTCAATAACTTGTAATGGCCCATTAATCAATCTAAATATACTATAACTAGAACGCCCTTGTTGACGATCGGACAGCATCTAGGGTTCAAAAATAGAATTTTCGTACTTTTCATGCTTACTGGTCTCTAAAAAAATCATATACTCTTGTAGGTGAATTCTAGAATATGTTTTTTGTATAACCATTAAAATAGTTGGTGCTGAGTGGTAATTCTCCTCCTCTCAAATCATACCAATAATAGTTCAAGATCCCAAATTATGTATTAAAAACATAAAACTTATCAATAACCTATATCTAATGCTAAGTTATAAGTAACTAGTGTTATTACCTAGACGCGCGTTGCGCGTCTTGAAAACGTCGTAAATCGATACTCTCAGCGTGCGGCTCAAAACTGATGCCAGGTTGAGGCTGTATATCGGAAATGGCTGCCAGGCCAAGGCAACCAGTACCAGTTTTCATGTGTCATCATAGCCGCGCAACTACCAAAACCAAGAGCCTCAAATGAACACGTGTCCACCATCATCGACATCAACAACCAACATCGCCATCGAACAAGATTTGATGACCAACAGAAAATGCTTAAAAAAACATGCATAATACATCTTAATCGTCAACGGGTAACAAAGCCTCAACCCTAGCATCATCGACATTTGATAAATGGAAAAAAAGATCTAGCATCATCGACATGAACAAAAAACCAAAAAAGATTGAAATCAACTATCTAAGACAGTAAGATCACACTGTAGGGACAAAAACAGCCGAGTGGACCACGTCGACCAGAAAATGTCGATGATACCACAGTTTGAGACTATTAAAATCAACAACTTTCCATTTTAATGTCGGGCTCAGAATGTGCAAAGTAATGACTCCATCACGGCCGGAGGGCGGGTTGCAGGCAATAACCTGCCATCCTACGCCCCTTCCACGGCTAGGCAATGTTCTCAATCAATTTTTACTCAAACCCATCAACTCATCATAGCCCATTAGAAACATCAATTTAAGATTAACAAACTAACGTCTAGCACAAGAAGGCATCCAAGGCAACATGAAACCAAGAGTAGATCGTATTGAAAAAACAACAAAAGCAACTGATAACCACCACCCTTTTGTTCATATTATCCTATATATGAAAAAAGAAAGCTCATTTGCAGTTGTTTTATATAGGATGATAACCCAAAACTGAGAAAGAGCAACATAGGTGGTCGGACCACCACCATCAGAAGCCCCACCATCGGAACCACCACCACCAAAACCACCAATATTAAGATCCACTCCATCAAGAGCACCACCATATTTGTTAGAAATGATCGGGCCACCACCATCAAGACCGCCACATCAAAACCACCACCATCAAGACCGCCACATCAAAACCCACACCATGAAGACCATCAACATCAACACCAACAAAGACTAAGAAACGGTTGTGCATGTTGTAGATCGGGAAAAAAATAGGTCACGGGAGTGCAAAACCACCACTGCCATGGCTAACCTTTTAGGGTTTCGCCGGCAGCGATGGCAGGCACCGATGGCGGGTTGCAGCAGCGATGATGGTTGACGGAGGCAGTGCGACGGTCGCGGTGTAGAGATCGCCGTGCGATGTCAGCGATGGCTACGGTGCATCCACGGCGGAGTTACAGTGGCAGGGCCGTTGCAGCGGTAGGCGATGGCTGCGCTGCGACGGTACAATAGTCGCGAGATCGCGGTGCGATGGTGGGGCCGGTGACAGTCACAGGGCCGCAGCAAGACGGTGGTGGAGAGGTAACGGTGGTTGTTCCGATTAGAGCAAACCCCTACTTTTCCCCTTTAAAGTCAGATGGGGGAGGGGGCAAAATGCAAACCTAATAAACTTGTGTGGTCAAACCACAAACACAACTAAAACAACTGCAGTTGGACCTGCTTTTTTCATATATAGGATAATTGTTTCACACCAAACACTTTTTGGTCCAATGGTATGGGTGCAAGTCACGTCTGCATCATTAAAATCAATATGAACGATTAACGTATCGTCTCAAAAAAATATTGTCTCAAAGAAACTCATTCAAATAGTTTGAAAGTCGGTTAAAGAAACAGTTTTAGTTGTAAATAATATATAATCTGTTTTAAATTGGATTTGGGAGACCTTATTCCCCAAAGGAAGAAGTTTGAAAGTAATACTCCCGACGACAGAACCGCCGCGAAAAGCAGAGATGACGGACGATGATTTCCGTCCGGCGACGAGGTTGATGAATTTTGTATCACAGGAACAGGTCAATTAACCTTCATTCTTTCTCCATCACGATCTTCGTTAACATGATAAAACTCTAAACAATATCTTTTCGCATTCATTCAACGACTGTAATCTCGAGAGATTCGTGTTAGCTATTTGGATTTGGAAACTACACCTCGTTAATTGAACTGACTCCAATTGCAAACCTAAGTTTGCCCCTTGTGATTTTGGGTGTTTTCTAACAGTTGGACGAAGCCAAGAAGACTCGAGGACCTAGGGTTGAGGATGGAACTGCTCAAAGAGATCGCCCCCTTTTTGAGGTTTTGCATTCTATCCTTTTGGATCGTACATACATATATATCAACTTTATTTCATTCCTTGATCTTTGGTTTGCTTTCGCCCATTGAATTTGCTCACTATGTCAATCTTTTGCTCAGTTATGAATTGTAATATGAAAAGGGCCAGGTTATACACACATTACTACATACTATTCGACACCACTTTGCACTAGAAAGTCATTACTTTGAACAAGTACTGCTTCGATACTGTAATAGGTTTGGATGATCGGGAGTATAAAGTAGGGTTAGATGTTAAAAAGGAACGCTATTTATGATGAATAGCCTGTTAAGGCTTGGCTGCCTAAATTTGGGTCTTAATGGGTTTCACTTCTAGATAGGCGCAGGGATGTAACTCGTATCTTGCAACTCACTAGCACATTTGGGTTGAGGTTGTATGATTCCGGTTGCTCACTTGTTGGTCCGGTAAATTCCGCTGAAGGTAGCGAGCTCGCATAATAGTATAATACATTATAAAATTATAAGAGGCTGCTAAGTGAATGAATGATCCAAGACATCCGCCAAATCTTGTTTATTGGTAGTTTTGTAATGTGGTATTTGAGACTTGTATAGTTTGATATTGTTGTCACTTGTTATTTGAAACTTGTAAAAACAAACACATCAAAATCATTAAAATTTTACAAAATAAAATAAAACAGAAATGAGCAAAATCACCAAGCTACGACTTAGTTCTAGTTGAATATGTGTTGAGCTTCCAGCGTGGATTGGGCATGCTTACTTGAGGTAGCTTGGACTCGTTTGTTGAACATCCCTACTTTTAAACCAAACTCTTGAGTTTGGGGCAAAATGCTCTACTGTTGCTTATGTTCCTTTCTTTCACTTTTGGTTTTCATGGTATAGCTGATGCTACTGAACTTATGCTATACAGCCGTGCCACATTTTGCTGACTTCACTGTGCATTACTTATTGCATGAATTTGTATTTTTTTCAATACACAGATGAAATGATTTGGCTTGCTTATATAATTTGATGCAGATCTTAAAGGAAAACAAGGACAAAAAAGATGCAGAGTTCAACGAACGGTTTAAGCATAGTGAGTGCTAGTAATTATCTTTACTTCTTCCAGCACTCTATGTATCATGTAGCGTCGCTACGGCCCATGTTTTTTTGTGATTGTTGTTCTTTCTTCTCACTAGGCCTGCTAGTAATGTAGGTAGTGTATTTTCAAGAGTATCATGATTCACTGGATTTTGATTGTTTGCTGAACCATAAAAGAAAATGTTCATAGTTTGGAAAGATAGTTAATTAGTTCTTTTCTGTATTTTATTATTGCAGGACCTCCAAAAGCATTGGATGAAGATGAGACTGAATTTCTTGATAAGCTGGAGCTGGTGATTATCTTTTTTGATATTACTTGGTTCATTTGAGAAGCATACATGTTGTTACAACATTTTGGGCTTGTTTGTATCGTCTTTATTAATTTATTTTTGTTGTATAGCAGATACAATCTGCATGGGTTTTTATTGGTTGCAAAATAAAAACTCATTTTGCTCATGTCTAGTTCAATTAGTTTTTGAAATTTTATTTGTTTGTCTAGTCAAGGAGAGAATATGAGCAACAAATAGCAGATGACGAAGCCAAACAGCTGCGGAGTTTTCAGGTAAGTTTAATATATGTTATTTTAACATCATCTTTACATTTCAATTGATGCTGCCTTTCATGTGAAATTGTCAATCATTACAATACCATTTTCTGATGTATTATGCAGGAAGCAGTGGCTGCACAATCTGCCATTCTACATGAGCTAAAGGAAACAACTGTGATCCCTCCTAAACTTCAGGTCAGATTCAGAGTGTTGAACGTTCGTTACTGATTTCTATCAATTAATAATGACAGATGTATCGATGGATAATCTTACACATATTTGGTTTGTAGGAGCCACAATCATCCGAACAGAAGAAAACACACGCCCGCCCACTGGGAGTAGTTATAAAAGTGAAACCTCAAGCAAAAAAGGCAAAGATTAGCACATCTGAAGCATGCGAACCTTCAATTTCTACCAACAATGTTGTTACTGGTGGGCTTGTTTCATATAGTGATGAAAGTGATGATGATTAGATTTTTGTTAGTAGCATTTAGATTTCGTCCAAAATGACTCTGATGTCTGCTTATATAGTTTTTGTACAACATTTCAAAACACAAATACCATCATTTACTAATTTTTCATTATCATGAATGTTTGAAGAAGCTTTAGACTGAAACATCAGCTATGATATCCTTGAGAATACATTTTGTTGGTAAAAAGAAAAAGAAGATTCAATGAGAAGAGGTGGCAGTGAAGTCAGCAATTGCATCCATTTCCTGCTGCAGAAGAAGTGCATCAATGAAGTAATCTAAACACTCTCCCTGCATCACATCACTGATGGAATGATGAGTGAAACCAATCCTGTGATCTGTAACTCGCCCTTGTGGAAAGTTGTATGTCCGTATACGTTCAGATCTATCCCCGCTACCAATCTGCTTTCATGTGGAATGTATTGATAAATGAACAATTTGTACAGAACTCAAGAAAACATGTCTAATGATAATAATACCTGCTCTGATCTTAGCTTTGATCTACTGTTTTGAGCTCTACATCTCTCTATCTCATACAGTCGTGCACACAATACTTTTAGGGCTTTAGCCTTATTCTATCAAACCAAAGGGATCAAAAAATAAGCATGCATATTGTATGGTTGCAAACTTGCAGCAAGTTTATTTTAATAATTTACTATATGTTGTGAGCGTTCGTCTTGTATGGCAACTGTGAGGCCAGATGGAATGTGTGTGATCCTAACAGCACTATTAGTAGTATTTGCATGCTGACCACCAGATCCTCCAGACCTGTATGTGTCGATTCTCAAGTCCTCATTTCTTAGTTGAACATCTACCTGCAAAATGCAACTTAAATATGTGTAATCACTCCTTTAAAAAGTGTATGTCTCAAAAAAAAAAAAAAAAAAAAAACAAATAACGAATTAAAAGCATGATACAATGACAACTATTTTAGTAAAGTCATCAATTACCTCATCTGCCTGGGGAAGGATAGCAACAGACACAGCACTTGTATGAACACGTCCTGATTTCTCTGTGATGGGAACACGCTGCAAAATTGGGGGGAAAAAAAGTCTGATGAAGAAAGAATGTCTTTCGCATTAGCAGTCAAAATTCACTAACTGAAATGATAGAAAGAACCTGCACTCTGTGAACTCCACTCTCGAATTTTAGTTTTCCATAGACATCTGCCCCTGATATTGCAGCACTTGCTTCCTGCAAGACAAATTACACTCATCATGAAATAAATTCTCTATTTTTACCCAAAAAAAAAAAAAGAACAAGAAAATTGACCTTGAATCCTTTCAAATTTGAATCTGTGATGTCTACCACCTCAAATCTCCAACCCTTTTTCTGCGAGTATCTCTCATACCTGGCATGATGTAAGCGTCAAAGGTCAGAAATCACAGAAACATTTTCTAAAATTCAGTGAAAAGTCTCACATTTTGAAGATGTCCATTGCAAAAAGTGAAGCCTCTTCTCCTCCAGTCCCTGACACAAATTCAAAATAATTAAATTTCATAAACACAATTTTGCATTATGTTCAGAAACACTGTAATCATCAATGAACGTGTTACCTGCTCGAACTTCCAGAATGCAATCTCTTACATCTGCATCATCCTTAGGCAGCAAAGACTTAAGCAGCAGATTATGCAGTTTTTGTTCTTCTTTTAGGGCTTGCTCCAGTTCCTCATATGCCATGGCTTGCATGTCTTTATCTTCTTCACAATCGCCCACTAGTGATCTCAAACTTTCAATTTCCTACAACCACATGCAGCATCAAAAGTTAGATACTAAACCTGATGGAAGAACATAAATAAGCTGAAAGATCTTTGGTTTGTGGCAAAAGAACAACTACTTTTAAGTGATTGTCCATTATCTTTGAGAAAAGACAATAATGAGACAAGACACCAGGGAATGTTAATAACTAGGATATAGGATGCTTTTGATTGAAAACAATAGCCAAACAGTCAGCCTGATTTGAGAGGGCTAGTCTCCAAGAACAAACAAGGTTCAGATGAATTCAAAATACAAGACAAAAACCAAAGCAAATGCTAATATCCTATTATTAAACGGAAAAGCAGCAGTAATCACCCTCCCCGCTAACTATAACTGGCTGAGAGTCAGGAGGGAATTGGTGAGAATGGGTCAAAACCCAAAAACAACTCCATTGCTCCACTTTCTTTAGCTGGGTTGACCTGTTTATGCTTCCTCCGCTAATAGACCAATGTCGGCTTCACATCAGGGAACTTCATTAGTTTATTAGCGCCAATGTTAGTGCCTAGTTCAAATATTCCCACATTATCGGTGAGTAGTTGACAAACAAGTACATATGTCTTAGCAAGGATGTCTGTGACGCACTTCCTCTCTAGATTAAAAATTGCATACCCACAATTACTTGTACCTCAGGCTCAATGACAAATATATATATAGGACACTAGAACAATTACCTTACAATTCTTCTTATGAGTGACCATCTAAAGCCTAATGAGGGGCCTATCCATGGGCATAACAAGACCATCATGGAGAGCAAAATTTTAGATTCTAACCATAAATCTCGGGGTTGATCCTAGATAGAGGAGCATTATATAGAATGTTTATATGAGCCCATGACTCCATGAGTTACAGCTACAAAAATAACAATAAGAACATACACTAAATTATACTATTGATACTATCTAATTATCTATCTAACAAGTTAATAACATTAACTTGAAATACAATCATTCAAAAGCATAAGGATTCACCTTTTCTATTGCCCTCAACTTACATATGAGATCCATTTTATCATTCAAACTTTGAAGCTCCTTGTTTGCTCTCGAATACTCCGTTGGTGAGACTTCGGGCTGTCTTTATTCAACAAAAAAATTAGAACTAACATAGATGATAGCATAATGTTAGTACGTAACAACTACAATCAGTCAATCACTCAACACTCGGATCGTTGAGACACTCGACTAACTAGTCCATAGCAGCTAGTAAATTTAAACACATATGAGATTTGATAAATCTTACCTGATTAATAATGCCTTGAAGATAAGCATTCCTGTGCTCAATAGCCGACAGCCTATGCTCCATAATCTTGATCAGTTCAGCTGATGATTGAGGTTGCAATTCGGCCACTTTTAACATGAGAAATAATCAAATAAAGAGATATGAGGACCATCGTTTGTATGTTCAGTTCAACCATGGTGAAATAAATTAACAATAATCATATCAAATTATCAACCAATAAATTTGGCCCTGTTTCTGAAATCGCATGAAGATAACTATTTTTTCTGCTGTAAGTTTTCATCGAACAAAAGAGAAGATGACGAACTAACCAGTTGAATATAGAGCTTGAGAGAAATGATGGGTCTTTGAGCGCAGATGATGATTTCCATTTCCTGAGAAAGCCTGAATCAAACTTCTGCATAAAACCCTAAACCCACTAACTTTCATGTTGTCTTCTTCACGTTCAATCGCGCAGATTAGGGCTGATTCAAGATTATCTTTGATTTAGGGATTGGAATTGAATTCCTGTGATTTGGAAATGGAAACAAAGAATGGATTTTGGTTTCCTATTATCATTTCACCTCGGAAACCTTTAAAAAAAGGGACGTGTAATTGGAATAAACCTCATGCGTACCAAACCGAAACCCTAAAACATAATCAATACGTTAATAATTTAGGGGGCTTATTAAATTTTAATAATCTCTACTTCATTTATTAGTCGGGATTAATCCCAACTCAAAAAATATTTATAGTCACCTTCAATTTGAGTTTATTTTCTTTCAAAGATCTCTTACTAACTGATAGTTAACACTGTTAGTTTTTTGACAACGTAAACTATTTATATGGTCAAAACACTAAGAAGAAAGTTAAAATCAACCATCTAGTCCGTCAATTTGTAACTTCTGCACTCTAAAACCCGTCAATCTCCACCTTCTGATCTGAACCACTTAACTCATTCGAGGGAGATTTCAAATGCCGTTGGAGACCAGACATCGAAAAACGGACTTGGTGGAGACTGGATGGCGGCGTAGTTAAAAAATGGCTCAGTGTTGGCCCTATTTCATGAAAAAAAATTAACGAAAGTTAACTCTTAGTTAGTAAAGGATTGTTGGAGGAAAATAAATTTAAAGTTGAAAGTGGCTTCAAATATTTTCTGAGTTGGGATTAATCCCGACCAATAAATAAAATTTGAGATTATTAAAATCCAATAACCCAAATATATAATACATACTTGTGATTTAAAAACATCACGATTTCATTTTTATTATTAGAGATAATCTCACATAGATAATTTTCATAAACTTTTCACTTCATATAATTTTAAAATTTATTCCATGCGAATTAACTGGGTGATTTTATACATAAGTTTTTTTCATATTAACATTATATTTATAAGATTAACCTGTAACTTATAACATAAGAATAACTTTTTATTCACAGGGCTCATTATTAGCACGTCCAATTAGACGTCACATAGGTATTGTCACGTGTCATCTTCTTCATCACTCTAGAAATATTAACTTTTACGTATACTTTTACCTTTTTAACATAATTCAATAATATTTATATAAATTTTAGGGTTATTGGATTTTAATAATCCCAAGTTTCATTTATTGACCGAGATTAATCTCAACTCCAGAAATATTTGCAGACACTTCAAATTTTGAATTTATTTTCCTCCAACGATCTCTTACTAACTGAAAGTTAACCGCCGTTAGTTTTTTATAAAATGGGGCCAACATTGAGTCATTTTTCAACTACGCCGCCGCCCAGCCTCCATCAAGTCCGTTTTTTGGTGTCTAGCCTCCAACGTCACCTTAATCTACCTCGAATGAGTTAAGTGGTTTAGATTAGAGGGTGGAGATTGACGGGTTTTAGGGTGTGAAAGTTTCATATTGACGGAAGAGATTGTTGATTTCAACTTTCTGCTTAGTGTTTTGGCCATAGAAACAGTCAATTTAATCAAAAAAATAATGGTGTTAACTTTCAATTAGTTAAGGATCGTTGAAAGAAAATAAGCTCAAAGTTGAGAATGTCTGTAAACATTTCATGAGTTGGGATTAATCCCGGCCATTAAATGAAAGTTTTGATTATTAAAATCTAATAACCCTAAATTTTATCACGTCACATTGGCATTTACTATTGCTGGGTCTTTTGTCTTTATAATAGAAAATATATGAAAGCAATTGAACATAGAAGAATGGTATTATAAAATGCACGCACCCCTCCTCCATCCACTCGGGTTCAACATTTTATTTGTTTATTTTTATTTTTTTACACTCCCATTGTATCAAACATTTTAAACTATACAATCATAAACCCTGTCATGTAATGCAGATAAGAAAACTAGTTTTAGTAAAACTAGTTTTAAAATCAAGTTTCATCAAATATGAATACAAAATACTTAGCTGAAATCAAAGGGCATGCGAATTAGTGTTAGTATACATGTGAATTACTGATCAATTACAAAAACTGATTTGTGAGAGAACTGAAAATAGTGTAACAATAAATATAGGATTATACTTAAGATAACTATTCTACACTCAACACACAAAAACAAAAACTGATCCAAACAAAAATATCAATAAATTACGGTTGAACTAAGCTTCAGCAGGAGCTAAAAACTCCATCATCTGCATCCCTCTTCCAGCCACCGCTATTTGATAACGGTCTCGTCCATATTTTCTAACATCAAGTGCTTCTGGTTCTGGTACACTAACAATCAAATGGGCATGCTCAATTAGTTTACCATCTGTTGACACACGCCAACAGCGCAAGCGTTGATCGAGCCCAGTAGAAAAAACCCAATGTCCATCTGTCCATACACCTATACATTGGATGGTAAAAGCTACCAGTTAAACAAACATTTTTTCTAACTAAATCATTTACAGAAAGAAAAGAGAGAATTTCACCTTTTACAGCAGAGCTATGAGCCGAGGTGATTTTGTCAGGATGTGAAAATATAATCTGGTAGTTTCTAGTTGTTTTGACTTGATTTGTGAATTGCATTCCTGAAGTTGGTCCAGCAGAACCCATCACTCTAAAACGAAAAGAATGGAGTGCTTGATCATCACCACCACTTATAACATTACAAGAAAAACAAGATTCACAATCTATAAGGTCTGAAACATGGAGGCAATTCACTCCAGATTGGTGAACATTTTTAAATACATGCAAGAGTCGTATCATATTTAATGATGTTTGGTCGTGTATATCATCCTTAGTGTTTTCTAATGGTTTTGGTGATGTGGCAGCTGGTTTTTGGTCTGAGTTGTCCAATGACCGCCATTGTCGTCCACCTTGGCTTCCTCTTCCGGTGCGGGGTCTTCTCTGAAAGTTTCTGCAATCTTCCTTCTTCAGGTTTGATACTTTTTGCATATATGTTCGAACTGCTTCAGTTACATCCCAAAAGGCAATATTTCCATCTGTTGACCCACTAATAACCATAAACATGCTTTTTGTGTGACTTTTATCTGAAAAGAAACAAGGGTTTTAGACATCAATAATATATCAATAGAGATAAAAGGGAGACAAGATGTAATGATGTATACTATAGATGCCATGATGCTGAAATTACAATTAGCAAGAAACATGTATACTAAACAAGTGTTTTTAAAAGATATCATAAAACTGAAAAGTTAAGACCTTTAAAACTTGGGAGTTCAGGAACAATGACATGCTGCAACGACAGAACTGGTGAAGTTGAAGGAATCAATAGTGCAATGTCGAACCTGCCATGGTTCAGAAAGAATGAGAATAATGTCTTGTTAAACAGCAAACTTCTGTTATTTAACCTATTTCAAAGTGCAATATGTACCAAAGGCGATGCGGTAATACTAGAGCCCTTAGTGTAACTGTGGCATCTGAACAAGAAACAACAGTGAAACACACAGATGTCCTGCAATCAGACATAACATGCATCTTCATCAATAAAATTTCAATTGGTAAATTTGGGCTGGAATAATTAAGATAAAGAAATCCACTTCTGGGATTTGAGACCACCTTGAACCAGAAATCTTCACAAGAAAAGCAGTCACCGCCAGATACCGCCAATCATTTTCATTACCAACATTGCAGCAAACTTCTGTATTTTCTGGGGGAAGTTTATCAACTGAAACATTGTCATGATTTCCAGTGGTTTCCTCCTTTTTTATCCCATTCAAGTTTGTACCACTTTTTCTGTTTGGCAAATCACTGGAAAGCCATTTGAATAACATTTCACTTTTAGGTGTTGAAATACTCTTGCGTTTCCAGGCGGTTATGACCCTTTTCGCACCAACTGAAATTAATAGGAACTGATCTTCCTGATCGTCTAAATCTGTTCCTTGCTTATCAATTGTATCAGCTGGGTTCATCATATAATCTGTAAAGGTATGTACCTTCTGCACGGAGCAAAGTGATCTTACAGCTGAACCACCAACATGCTCTCCAAGCAATTTTGAAGCAGACCAGTTATCAACATCTGAAGAATACCTGAATATACATATTTGCATCATTAGGTAAATGTAATATAATGGAAGATAATAAGATTAACTCGTTTTAGTTAGCTGTACCTTGTTAACCTCACAGTTCCATCTTCACAGCCTGTTGCTATGAAACCTAATTGAGAATTATTTGTATGATCAACGATGAAACATAGCGAGTGCATCTCTCTGCCATGGAATTGCAGATGGAGATTCTGGGGATATATTTTGTCACTAGTAACTACCCAATGCTTGTGCATGTAAATCACTTCATCCTATGAGCAAATAAACTATACAATCATAAACCCTGTCATGTAATGCAGATAAGAAAACTAGTTTTAGTAAAACTAGTTTTAAAATCAAGTTTCATCAAATATGAATACAAAATACTTAGCTGAAATCAAAGGGCATGCGAATTAGTGTTAGTATACATGTGAATTACTGATCAATTACAAAAACTGATTTGTGAGAGAACTGAAAATAGTGTAACAATAAATATAGGATTATACTTAAGATAACTATTCTACACTCAACACACAAAAACAAAAACTGATCCAAACAAAAATATCAATAAATTACGGTTGAACTAAGCTTCAGCAGGAGCTAAAAACTCCATCATCTGCATCCCTCTTCCAGCCACCGCTATTTGATAACGGTCTCGTCCATATTTTCTAACATCAAGTGCTTCTGGTTCTGGTACACTAACAATCAAATGGGCATGCTCAATTAGTTTACCATCTGTTGACACACGCCAACAGCGCAAGCGTTGATCGAGCCCAGTAGAAAAAACCCAATGTCCATCTGTCCATACACCTATACATTGGATGGTAAAAGCTACCAGTTAAACAAACATTTTTTCTAACTAAATCATTTACAGAAAGAAAAGAGAGAATTTCACCTTTTACAGCAGAGCTATGAGCCGAGGTGATTTTGTCAGGATGTGAAAATATAATCTGGTAGTTTCTAGTTGTTTTGACTTGATTTGTGAATTGCATTCCTGAAGTTGGTCCAGCAGAACCCATCACTCTAAAACGAAAAGAATGGAGTGCTTGATCATCACCACCACTTATAACATTACAAGAAAAACAAGATTCACAATCTATAAGGTCTGAAACATGGAGGCAATTCACTCCAGATTGGTGAACATTTTTAAATACATGCAAGAGTCGTATCATATTTAATGATGTTTGGTCGTGTATATCATCCTTAGTGTTTTCTAATGGTTTTGGTGATGTGGCAGCTGGTTTTTGGTCTGAGTTGTCCAATGACCGCCATTGTCGTCCACCTTGGCTTCCTCTTCCGGTGCGGGGTCTTCTCTGAAAGTTTCTGCAATCTTCCTTCTTCAGGTTTGATACTTTTTGCATATATGTTCGAACTGCTTCAGTTACATCCCAAAAGGCAATATTTCCATCTGTTGACCCACTAATAACCATAAACATGCTTTTTGTGTGACTTTTATCTGAAAAGAAACAAGGGTTTTAGACATCAATAATATATCAATAGAGATAAAAGGGAGACAAGATGTAATGATGTATACTATAGATGCCATGATGCTGAAATTACAATTAGCAAGAAACATGTATACTAAACAAGTGTTTTTAAAAGATATCATAAAACTGAAAAGTTAAGACCTTTAAAACTTGGGAGTTCAGGAACAATGACATGCTGCAACGACAGAACTGGTGAAGTTGAAGGAATCAATAGTGCAATGTCGAACCTGCCATGGTTCAGAAAGAATGAGAATAATGTCTTGTTAAACAGCAAACTTCTGTTATTTAACCTATTTCAAAGTGCAATATGTACCAAAGGCGATGCGGTAATACTAGAGCCCTTAGTGTAACTGTGGCATCTGAACAAGAAACAACAGTGAAACACACAGATGTCCTGCAATCAGACATAACATGCATCTTCATCAATAAAATTTCAATTGGTAAATTTGGGCTGGAATAATTAAGATAAAGAAATCCACTTCTGGGATTTGAGACCACCTTGAACCAGAAATCTTCACAAGAAAAGCAGTCACCGCCAGATACCGCCAATCATTTTCATTACCAACATTGCAGCAAACTTCTGTATTTTCTGGGGGAAGTTTATCAACTGAAACATTGTCATGATTTCCAGTGGTTTCCTCCTTTTTTATCCCATTCAAGTTTGTACCACTTTTTCTGTTTGGCAAATCACTGGAAAGCCATTTGAATAACATTTCACTTTTAGGTGTTGAAATACTCTTGCGTTTCCAGGCGGTTATGACCCTTTTCGCACCAACTGAAATTAATAGGAACTGATCTTCCTGATCGTCTAAATCTGTTCCTTGCTTATCAATTGTATCAGCTGGGTTCATCATATAATCTGTAAAGGTATGTACCTTCTGCACGGAGCAAAGTGATCTTACAGCTGAACCACCAACATGCTCTCCAAGCAATTTTGAAGCAGACCAGTTATCAACATCTGAAGAATACCTGAATATACATATTTGCATCATTAGGTAAATGTAATATAATGGAAGATAATAAGATTAACTCGTTTTAGTTAGCTGTACCTTGTTAACCTCACAGTTCCATCTTCACAGCCTGTTGCTATGAAACCTAATTGAGAATTATTTGTATGATCAACGATGAAACATAGCGAGTGCATCTCTCTGCCATGGAATTGCAGATGGAGATTCTGGGGATATATTTTGTCACTAGTAACTACCCAATGCTTGTGCATGTAAATCACTTCATCCTATGAGCAAATAATAAAAGAAAAAAGCACAATTTTTAGAATAAATCATTTATGCTGTGGACAAATTGCTAAAAATTTCAACCACATACCTTCACAAACGCATAGCAATTCTTCATTTCTGGTATATCACCAAGAAAAAAGGTATGAGGGCGCCGCCATCCACCACATGGAATTTCCGCTACCTGTTGCAATAAATAATAAATAAATAAATAAAATGGGCAAGTAATATAAAATGTGAATGGTAGGCCAAAATAGTCAGCAGACAGAGAGGGGGAAAAAGAGAAGAGAACCTTAGTCTCAGTTGACAAATTCCAGATTATAAAATCAGCTGATGCAAAGCCTATTGCATAATCAGGATTGTCATTGGGAAAGAATGATTTGACTAAACTCAGTTCTTTGACTTGTTTCATACCAATGAATTCCATTTTTTGTTCAAATTTATCATATTCCAAATAGCATATGCACCCATCTCCTCCAGTCTGAAGAAATAACAAATGCTTTAAATTAATTTCAAATCAAAGTTACAACATTTTCATTAATTTAACCAAAACGAAACCAACTGAGCATACCGAATGTAATTCAATGTTACTTGAACTTGAACCATGAATAGAAACACTGGTCACACTTGATATGCCATGAGCTCCTTTGAAGTGATTTATAGGGGAAACTTGTGCAACCGAAGAATTAGGTGTATTCAGCAATAGGTCTCTTAATAAAGGAAATAAAACTAGATTGCCACGAAGATCCCCACACACTAACACTTCCTCCTGAAAAGATGCATCCAAACATATTATCCGTATAGGAAAGCATGATGTGAATTCTGCTACTAAATATTCAGAAAATGACTCGATAAGCCATAGCTTCAGCTTTCCTCTAGGATTCGCAGTGAAGATAAATGTGGGACCCAAAGACTCGCACCAGAATGTTCCTAAAAGTTGTCGTTCAGCTTCAGCAGACCAAGTTAAGAAAGGATTGGCTTCTGGTGTTGGGAGACCAACAACTCTCACAACGGTTAATCTTCCTTTACCATCTCCAAGAGCAATCCAGTTGTCCAAACTAGAAGGGCCATCTGGAAATACACTCATACAAACTATTGGAATATCCACGCTGGAACGGAAAAGCTGAGTCCATGCCACATCACCACTATCAGATATTTTAGCAAGGTACAAGAAACCATTGTTTGTGGCAACATAAAGTGCATTTTCACTTGCGAAATGCATACAACGTACATATTCACTTTTGCTGCACATGCAACAACACAATCCAAGTGTAAAGATAAATGGTAATTAAAAAAAGATGCATTGTAATACTTTTGACACTGGATATACCTGTCCATTAGTCCAGTACGGTTTGAATTTGGAATTTGGATAGTAAATATTAGTTTTTTATCATATTCTTCTACTCCGTTGCATCTTGTTAAACCCATAGGTAAAGAAGAATCCAGCTGATGCACTTTTATGGCAGAGTCAAATCCAGCAGTAACAAGAAGAGAAGAAACTGGGTCATACAAGCATCGCCATACTCCCCTCCCTCTATACGACAAACATGCACAACATTTTTTATATACAAGATTGTTTTTAGGATTTTAGTTTTATAAGTTATTTTTCTTTTTGCAAATTGTCGGCATGCCCTTTCAACTTACATGTGCTCCTTGATTATTCTAAGTTGAGTTCCATCTAGTCCCCATACACGACAGGTACAGTCCTCGCCCACGGTGATGATTAACTGAGATGACCACCATAATCCCCATGCAATAAGAACAATTATCAGGTTTACATAGCTGGTTATTTCGATCGTCATTCATGACTGAATGTAAGAGGTGAGTGTGTCTATGGTGCGCTTACAGAGTCAGACAAACAGCAATCCCAAACCCTAGCACTGTGACCAAATAGCACAGGTCCACTGGAAGGAGAGATGGTCACCTCTGCAGCATTATTGGAATCTTTTTTAGCATTGGGAACTTCCCATATGCGAGCACTGCACTATAAATAAATCAAAGAGACACATTATATATACATTAATTTTCCTGCTTCAAGGATTTGATAGTCGATGAAATTGGGATCAGAAGTGACCTGCGATCATCGGAGACCGACACTAGCTTTGATCCATCCAAAGACCACGTAATACGGAATATGGAGCCTTCATGCCCAGCCAATCTACAGACCGGGACAGCTTTGTACAGGCGATTGGAAACATGAGCCTCATTTTCTTTTGATGGACTGTCTAAACAAGGAGTATAACACCCAGAAACAACTTTCCAAACTATAATCTACCAGAACAAATTTAAAACAATAATCAGCTTTAAAAGTTCAAAAAGGAACAATATTGAATTTGAAGGCACATGAGCAATCACAAAGTGGATGCAACCGTATAATATAACATTACATCGTAAACTTACATCATGTAGCTAAGGGGAATGAAACTAACATCGATTGAGGGAGAACCTTACGGCTTACGTACCTCATTAAAAATGGTACCAGATGCTACATGGATAGAATCAATTTTGTCACCCCACATGCGCATCGCATACAGAAGACATTTATCTGTAAATGAAGGAGAACAGTATATGACTTTAGTTAAAATCACTGACAGCATTACATAGTGTAGAAACCAAAGCTATAGCCTATAGGTAAAGCCATACCTGGAGAGCTAACCTGATAGCTGATCGTAGACGACAATGTATCCCAAAAATAAACAGAGTTATCAGTGCATCCAATAGCAAGCAACTGACTCCCTTCATTCACACAATCCTACTACCAATCAACAAAGTAAGTACACAACTAAACATGAAGTAACAATACAAATTAACGAGAATACGAGACACACCTGTATGAAGCAGGCATCCAAAATCCAGTGACCAAAATTAGGCAAAGACTGATAAGATACAAGACGAACGATCGTTTGATTATCATGATGCGGTAATTGAATGTTGAATTGAAACAATTTGAGTCTTCGTTCTCCAAACACAGCTACTCTGAAAGTAACGGAGGTATCTGGCGAAGGAAGACAGCATATTCCGTGAACCCTAACACCATCGAACACTTGGAATGAAGCAATCATGGTGGAAGTAGCTAGGTCATAGAACAGAAGCTGCGAACCAGTGCCTGAGTAACGATATAAAGCAAGTGTTAGATCGAAACAAAGAGGTTTCATGAGAAATGTTATGATAAGGGATTGAAGATGAAGTTAAAGGAAGATAACCAGCAAGGAGATATGGAAGTGGTGGAGATGGTGGAGGGAGGTGAAGGAAACAGAGGGCTGAGATTTCTCCGAGGTACTGTTTGCTCTCCATTTTTTTTGTTGAGTGGATGAAGGTTTTCTTCTCCGGCGGCGTTGACGGAGGTTGACGACGGCCGACGGCGACGGCGGTAGAAGAGAGGGAACGCTGATGTGGTTGTTTGAACACTAGGGAGGTTACAGGCTTGAACAAACTTATTGTGGGCCGTTGGGTAGTATAGGCTGGCCCAATAAGGATACTGTTTGGTTTAGTTTAATCGGTGTCAACATAGGGAGTTGCAAACTGATTTTAATCCTACAATTTGATCTGTGTTCAAACTGGTGTTTCGCAAATCAGTTTCAGACCAGATTTAAAAACCAATTATGCTCCCCGACTTAGATTTTTTGTTTATTTTTGAATGCGTGTATAGAGTTATAGGCTTAACTAGCAATGTAAATGAGTCAAGTTTGAGCTTAAGTTTCAGCTTGATAAGAAGGTTTTAAACCAAGGCTGCTCGTATAGTTTGAAGCTCAAGAATTAATTTGTTCTAGCTCGACTTGAACTTGGCTTTGTCGAAAGCCCTGTATTCTAGTTGTTTGTTTTGTAATTTTTAAATTTTAAAAATTGAAGTTGTATTTCATAATGTTAGGTTCTAGTTTATATATCCACTTGGTAAGTACACAAGCGAAAGGTGATATAGTCACTACATTCACGTATAATAAGATTGTATAAGGCACATAGGACATAGTCACTGCATTCACTCACGTATAATAGGAATATATGATGCATATAGGACGTAACATGTATATTAATAAGATTTAAGTCGGATTCATATATCTCGTAACCAAGATGTATACGTCTGATATGAGACATCAGAGGCTACCAGAAAACACCTAAGAGGTCATGAAGGGCAGCAATACCATTGATTCTAGTATACATAAATATAATTGTTAGATTAAAATTAATAAAAAATTAATCATGTATTATACGAAAAAGGGTATGCTGCTTTAATGCTTTTGTTTCATTAGACCCATCACACTAAATGGTTAAAAAAAATGATGCCTGCTGTATCCTATGTTACATGATCATCATCAATTGATGATACACAACCCACACACACACTCACAAAATAAATAAATAAAACAAAAAAATAGTACCTTTAATCAAGGAGACAGTGATGACTAAAATACGGATCATCTTCAATTGTCGTCATTGATTCAAATCAAACCATTAACAATGCAAAATAAAAGGATCATCATCAACTAATGTCACATACGTAACCTATAAATACATATACACACCCTGCAATCATCTCCAACTCACTTTCACTTCAATACCAAGAAACAAAAGCACCATGGCCAACAAGGTCATCGTATCCGTTGCAACCTTTATACTGGTCGTCGGTTGTGTCGTCGGAGTCGTTCTCCTACTCGTCAACAACGGCAAAACACACAAGGCAAGCACGAGTACCTCCAAAACAGCCGAGATCATATGCAAACCGACCGACTACAAAGACACTTGCATGAACGCCGTAGATGAGGTCGCGAAAAACGCCTCCGCCACCAACCAAGACTACCTCATCGCCATCATTCGTGCCACCGCGGATGAACTCAACAAGTCCCTTGAAAAGGCCACCGCCGCCAAGAAAGATTTGGGTAGCGGTGACAAGCAGTCGCAACATAACCTTGAGACGTGCGAGAAAATGATTGGTTATGCCACTGATGAGCTCAAACAGGTGCTTAAAATCGTTGCTCAGACCAAAGCAACGACTTTAGCGCAACAGACCGACCCGATCATGGTCTGGTTGACCGCAGTGCGGTCGTACCAGACCACTTGTGTGGATGAGATTGGTGACAAGAAGTTAAAAGAAGACATGCAACAAACGTTGCAAACGTCTAATGAGCTAACACTTAATGCACAAAAGATTATTTACAACGTGCACAATATCCTTAAGGATCTTGGTGGGGTCAATTTGGATGATCTAAAAATCCCACCAATCGGAAACCGTAAACTTCTCGCGGAGGTCAACGAGGTTGACCTCCACGGGTTTCCGTCGTGGGTGCCTTTCAGTGACAGAAGGCTCCTACAAGCCGCGACTGATAACGAAGCGTTGTTCAAGACTCCAACACCACCACCTGTTCCTGCAAACCCGACACCGGACGCAGTAGTGGCGAAAGACGGTAGCGGCAAGTTCAGTAGCATCAAAGATGCTCTTGCCGCTTACCATCTCGGCCCATCGGGCCGCTACATTGTCTACATCAAGGCGGGCACATACGACGAAGGTCAAGTCATCATCGACAGAAATCAAAACAATGTATTTATGTACGGTGATGGTAAAGGCCAGACGATCATCACCGGTTCCCTAAACTATGGGATCATGGAAATTGGAACCTCTCAAACCGCAACCGTGGCTGCAATTGGAGAGAGGTTCATGGCCAAGGGGATCACGTTCAGGAACACGATCGGCCCTCCAGGACACCAGGCGGTCGCGTTCCGTTCGCAATCCCCTCACACCGTTATGATTGACTGCAGCTTTGAGGGTTACCAAGACACGTTGTACTACCACACACATGACCAGTTTTACAAAAACTGTGTCATCACCGGGACCATAGACTTCATATTTGGTCAGGGTCGGGCTATGATCCAGGATTCAGATATCTACGTGCGAAAACCCGACGCAAATCAAGGCAACATGGTGACAGCTGATGGAAGGGAGAATTATGAAGAATCCGGAGGTGTAGTGCTACATAACTGCAGGATCATGGCCTCGTCCGAATTAGCCCCAGTGCAGGGGAACTTCCCGAGCTACTTAGGCCGACCGTGGAAGCCCGCGGCCACCTCGGTGATTTTGAAGTGTGACATCGATGATTTGATCCGACCCGAGGGGTGGAACATTTGGGCGGCGCCAGAAGGAGTCAACAACCACATGACATGTATGTTTAGAGAGTACGGGAACACGGGGCCCGGGGCCCAGTTGGGGGGACGGGTGAAGTGGCCGAGCTATAAGGTGATAACCGACGAGAAAGAGGCGCTTGGTTACACCACGGGCGGGTTTGTAGACGGAGGAAGTTGGCTACCTAAGTATGGTGTACCGGTTAACCTTGGGTTATAAGTTGTTTGGTTAAGTAGTGTTGTTACATTGGTAACGATAGTTTTGAAATGTGAGAGCATAATGGGTATGCTAATAACAGATAACGTACGAAGGAGTTGTTTGTTGGCATATTGGTGTGGCATCGTTGATAAAGATGAGCATTGCTCGGAGATGCCGAGAATAAAATCTTCACAAAGGGATGACCAAACGTTCTATTTGGTGGGTCTTTTTGTTTTTATTAAAAAAACAAATGTAATAAGTTTTGGTATGATGTTTGATTTGTTGTTTTAATAAAAATCTACTTTGCGATTGTTTATTGTTTGTTTTGGACTCAATATTTCTTCAACGTTTTAAGTTTTATTTAAATTTAAGTTTCAATTATTATCAAAAGTGCATTATTAGAAAACATGCCATAAGATTTATATTTTTCGACAAAGATGTTTATTTCAAACGCATTGGAGAGATATTTTTAACTATATATTGTTAAAAAATACATCATAGTATATAGTTATTTAATAGTATATGAAAATTTTTAAAATAAAAAATGTACCAAATACATATTAACGCAAATTACAGTAAAAGGTAAAAGTATTTATCAAAATAATAATTAACTATAAAAATATAACGGTGTGGATGATAATATGTAACTAAATTTAAACATTATAATATATAATGCTAATTAATTTACGCGTGCTATAAATAATTAAATACTCGTTTGCAACCTTAAGATTTTGTTACAAATAAATTCTAAGTTTTCGATCTCATGCATCACATGACAAGCTCAAGTTGATTATGTTGGAAGTTTTCTATGTTTTACTTTTATATTATCTCACTAGTTTTAGTAAACCGTATATTACACGGGTTGAATAAATAATATATTAAATAAAATAAAATTTTATTATCAATAAAATGATTCCTAATTTTAATTATTTTATAAAAATTGTACTTTTTTAAAAAACATCAATTTTAAATATTTCGTATTTTTAAAAAAATTTGATGTTTTAAAAAATTTTCTTATTTTATAAAATTTTATTTCTTTAGAAATAACATTAATAAAAAGATCTTTTTTCTTAATTTATTAAAAATTATTTGAATATAAAAAAAATTAAATAATATTAGTAATTAATTTGATTATTTAATAGGAGAAAGATACGGGGAAAACTTGTTGAGGATGAATATGGTAATGATATGTGTACTCTATATTTACCATTTTATTAGAGTACTAGCCTTAGTAAGCCCGTGTAATTGAATGAAAAATATTAAATAGAATAAAAAATTATAATTTATAAACGATACTATAAAGTAAGATATTATTGAAATCTTTCTTATAATAAATAAAATAAATGTTTTATTTTAACACAAAATGTTTTAAAAAATGTGATGATTAAAAACTTTCTTATTGTAACTTTTAATTTTAATTATTTTTTGTTTATTTAAAATTTACTTTTTAAAATCATCAATTATAAAATATTTTGTATTTTTAAAAAAGTTTTGATGTTCTAAAAAAAATTTTAATTTAATGAAAAATTATTTTTTTTAAAATAACATTAGCAAAAAGATCTATTTTTTAGTTTATTAAAAAACTATTTTAATCTAAAAAAATAAATACTATTGTTAGTAATTAATGTGATTATTAAATATGAGAAAGAAGCGAGAAAAAATTGATGAGTAAGAATATAATGTTAACAAGTGTCCGTCTAAATAAAAATTTATTAGAGTATTGAGATGAAGATTAATATGTTTTAAATCACTTTTTCATTTTTTTTCCTTACATATACTTTTAAATATAATTTTTTTCGAAGATGGATATTTATGTTCTTTTGCTGACCCACTGTTGTTGTCGATTAGTGAATTGGTACTGCAGAAAATTCGTTTTCTAATAGCGCTGCAGAAGTCAATACTCAATTATGAACATTCAACAATCAATCTTCCACTTTGACGACCCACAAACAGTCTCTTCCGACTTCCGGTGGTCGCTCCGTTCAAATGTCGTCATGCGCCACCGCCTCCTCCGTCACCACCTTCTTCTCCGGCAGAATAACTACAAACAGTCTTCTCATCACCGACAGTCTCTCACTACCACCCCCTTCATCTTCACCGTTCATCGGACGACAGCTGATTCGGTCAATCAATCACCGTCGTAACACCAAAATGACCTTCAAACGTCGACGATCTACCGTCATCATGGAATGGCAAGATTGCACGTACGTACTTCTCTTGTATTTAGATTTTAACCTCTTTCATTGCTTCCAATCTGGAAATTAATCACACTGAGATGCATTCTAGTCGTTGATTATTCATTTCACTATTCTAATTGTTGATATCTGCAGGGTTAAAATGGAAATCAATGTGCCAATTTCTGTTGCCTATAATTGTTACCTTGATAGAGAAGCTACTCCTCAATGGATGCCCTTTATTTCATCTGTTAAGGTGTGTTCTCTAAATGCTTTCACTTTATTTCTGTTGTTATAGGCACCAATTGTTGGACTGTTGGTGTGTTATTAGATCCTATCATGTTTGCCTCACCATATAATAGTTCTCTCTGTGATTTATATTATCTTAAGGTGCATTTTATATGAAATTTAAATCTTAACATTAGGAATGAATGAATGAATGAATGTATGAATGAATGAACAGCTTTAATCTTGTGGATGTTTCATTGAGCCTGTGCGGCATGTCGCTTGCGTGGAAATATATCACTCTTAAAACTTAAGCTATGATTGTAATTTGGTAAGCCCGTAAAGCTTTCCAACTCAAGTTATAAACATAAAAGGTAGCATACCCATACTTCCTGCTAGGTCATCACATTATAGAAGTATATTGGGAGTGCCATATGTTTGCATAGAAATCTATAAGCAGGAAATCAAGTTTCCTTAAATCTTAGCTTCAATGTTGGAGTTTCAAACTGTCTAGCGCATTAAGTTCCTAACAATACATCTCTTGATGCAATACATATGTTGGCATACTGGTTTTGTAGGCATAATTTGTATAGTAAAATAGTTCGTATTTTAGCAAACTACCTGTCATGCCATTCTTGTCGTAATATTTATCTTGACATTCTTGGCTTAATACATATCCTGGCATACTTGCCATCATGGAGTTCTTTGCATTTGGATGTATAACCTTGGCGTATGTTATGATCTGTTACTCACATCTTATCTCATCAAAATTCTGTCTTCAATTGATCTGAGACTCTGAGTCTCTTATTTTGATTCAAATGAACGACTTTTGATATATATATATGCATCCTCCTCCTGGTCTGGATATTCCATCTACAAAATGTCTCAAGCTTAAGAAGTCACTCTATGGCTTGAAACAAGCTTCTAGACAATGGTATGGGAAACTTTCGGATGCTCTTAGATCCAAGGGATATGTTCGTTCATCTAATGACTATTCTTTATTTTCCAAGACCATGGGTTCTCTTGTTGTTTATGTTGCTATCTCGTTGATGATATCTTAATTACCGGTAATGCTTCAGATGAGATTCAAGCCCTCAAGTTGTTTCTTGATGCTACATTTAGTATTAAGGACTTGGGTTCCTTGAATTATTTTCTTGGTATTGAGGTCTTGCATCATTCAAATGGTCTCATTATGACTCAACGAAAATTTGCTCTGATACCATCTTATTTTGATTCAAATGAACGACTTTTGATTGAAAGGAAAAATCTGTTCTACATGAGAGAGTACATCTCTATTTAAAGGAGAGATCAACCACTAACTACCACTAACTAAATATCTTAAACTGCCTAACAAGAATAACAAACTAACAACTAATTATAGTACAAGAAACTAAGCCATATGTACAAGTAACAACAGAGTCAAAATTCTCAGCTCCAGACTCAACTTTTCTTTCTCTATTATAACTTGTAAACATATGCAGAATGTAGCTCATGAAACTTCTAGCCTAATATTTTTGTAAGTTGGATGATTGCTTTCAATTAGCGTATTAGTGAATCCATATCCTTGTTCTTTCATTAAGTCAGCTCCAGCTAAATAAATAAAGAAACCTAGTCACCTATGCCCAAAATTTGGAATGCATCCCGAACCAGCAACCAACTCATAGGTATTTTCTTTAATCCGAGCACAATTAGTTAGAAAGACTGTCGCGTCTCATAGTATTCCAGTAGGCCTACGAAGCATATATTTTGATGCCAAACAGCCACACAGGCAACCAATCATGTACTTATCAATTTCTTTCATCATGCATCAAAATATGAAATACATACGCTTAAAGAACTTTTATCCTAGTACTATGAAGCCTATAGACTGCAATAACTCACATTTGAAAATTCTTAAGTCAAAGCAATTATAAATAACTTCGTTTGAAGTGGTCAACGCTCAAATTATGTGCGAGTTGAAACTTGATTTTCTTACTAATGAAGATAAAATCTCGTGGTCTTAAGGTTGAATGATTTATATAATAATCGTCAAAAACAACAAAATGCTTCTTTTTTTTTTTTGTCATTCATCAACTGATTAAGAATTTTCTTGCCAAAGATGGTACTATCTCTCTTTAAGGGGCACTCTGACAAGGGTCTGAAACCACTGATGAACAAAAGCGAGTGTATAATTGAAATCACTATGTTCAACGAAAGACGTATTTGATAACCTGTCTTCATAAAGTCGTAGTGTTTTGTATAAGCCTTACATGATCTTATGGTGCAAACATGTGCTATGCGCTCTTTCCCGTATTCATAAAAAACCACCCAACAACTTACAGGCTATTCATATGATAAACAAAAATTTCACTAGGACTAGATAAACAAGAAAACAAGCACACATGAAACAAAAACGGGGAAAATAAATAGTTTCAGATGTTAACTTCCCTTGATGTGTACATTATTTATTTTGAAACACTTAGAATACTCTGTCTACTGGTTTCAGATATTAGAAGACAAGCCTGAGTTATCACGGTGGTCTCTCAAGTATACAGCATTTGGGCATGATCTTGAATTCTCTTGGCTTGCTCGTAATATGCAGGTGAATTAAGTGAAAGGATACCCCATGACCCCTGTCCCCTGTATTATCTTTCTCTGATGCCATATTGTTGAATCTTGCAGCCAATTCCAAATCAAAAAATCCATTGGAGATCCTTAGAGGGTCTTCCTAACCGGTAAATCTTCCTACTCTAATAAAAGAGTAACTGAGGGGACACGTGATAGCATTACATTCCTCTTCACCAAAATTTTTCCGATTTTATCTCCTATTTAATAATTATATTAATTACTAATATAATTATTATTTTTAGACTAAGAATACTTTCTTAATAACTTAAGAAAGAGTTCTTTTTATTATTGATGTTACTTCTAAAGAAACAAATTTTTAGAAAATAACATTTTTTTCTAAAACATCAAACTTTTTAAAAAATACAAAACATTTTAAAATTGGTGTTTTTAAAAAGTAAAACTTTTATAAACCAAAAATAATTAAAATTGGGAGTTATAATAACGATTTTTTTTAAAACGGTTTGTTTTGGAACAAATTGTTTAGCTTTTCTTAAAACAAAAGTTAAAAAGTTGATATCATTGTTTTATTACTTATAATCCTTGCTCATACGTAATTTTAATCATATCTTATCTTAGAATATCTTTTTATAATTAATAAATGTTCATTCTATTTAATATTTTATTTATTCAACCCGTGTAATACACAGGTTACTAAAATTAAAGCTAGTTCACTAATATGCTAAACTCATTATAATGTTCGAGCGTAAAATTGTTAAAATGTTTGTTTCTATCGTCACAGAGGAGTTATACGATTTTTTCCTAAAGGTTCTTCATCATGTTTAGTCGAAGTAAGTCACCCTGAATCCATTTCTGTTACATTTTTATTCTTTGGGTTATAATTAAATTCTTGTTTTTAACAGCTTACTGTTTCATATGAAGTACCTCAAATATTGTCCCCTATAGCATCTGTAAGTACTTGAAATTGTTGCATGTGGATTTTGTTTTAAGTTTAACATTAGCAATCTCATACTTGGGTTTAAAAATTCACTCGGTGCTCAGGAAAACACATCAGAGTCAAAAGGCTGCCTCATGTAATTTTGGGTCAGAATTGGTCAAAATTAAAGTTTGTAGGAGGTTTATATGTAAAAACAACCAAAAGATAAATAAATTATGAATTGGTTTACTTAATAATAAATAGGTTGAGTGTAAACTGATGAGAGAGACACGTCTATAATAGTTATAAATAAAGCTTATTTGGATGTAATAGACACACGCCTCATATACGTGATGGGCGTGTGTTGCACCTCAGCTTTTGGACCAAAATCGTCTTGCACTTTTTTAAAACAAGGCGTCATATTTTGGAGTTGATCTAACAAAGCTTTCTTTGATTTCAACTACAATCAGGCATTACAACCTTTCAATGAAAATTTGATTAGGCGTGGCTTGGAGAGATTTGCAAACTATGCAAGGACATGCCAACTGGATTCAGTATGAGAGTTCTTACTTTATATAAGTATAGTATTATAATTTATAATAAGACCACATTCTTTATTTTGTAAATTATGCGATGGACGATTAGGCTAAGTATGAAGAAGCAAGGTATAAACATGTAAATGAAACACTTTGTGAATGCATAGAATGTATTCCACTGATAGAACACCATTGGATAATTTACAAATTTTTGTAATGGCACATGCGAAGTTGAAAAAAATTAACATGTTGATGCATCATCTTGGATAACAACTAAGGATGAATCAACAAAAAGAAAAACACAAACACAATACTATTTACATAAGAAAACGTAGTTGTGAGAAATGCATCTTAGAGGATGCATATACACATGTGCATTACTCAAACAACACAAGAAAGCAAAACCCAGCTAAGGTAAAAAACCAAAACACGAAGACAATATGTAGTGGTTAGATTTCAGGTCAGGGTTAGGTTTAACGACAACTTAGATTTTGACCTGTATCATTTTAAACATTATTACTTGTATTTCTGTCGATTTACTCCAACATGCTACTGGTTATATGTGTGGTTAACTTATCTTCTAGGATTTGATTTGTTATAATAGTAGGTGAGCATCCAATTTCTCATTTTGTCATGCTCGCTTATATTTGACTAGCAAAAACAATTGTTGAAGAAAACTTTGTGCACATGTTAAATGTATTCGTAATTAATATGTGGCTGAATCACGTGCCACGTGACTAAAAGCATGGTATTCAAGCTTTTTTTTTTTTTTTCACTCTTTGTACTGTTGTTCAACATTGACTTGATGAATACTATATAAAATAAAAAACTATACTTGTTTTCATAATGAAGTGTGATGTAACAACTTTTTTTATTTTACGAGTTTAAGCTTTACTTGTTATGAGCTTTACAGATAAAACTTAAGCTCGGTTTATTTATAATTTTGAAGGTTAAATTTAGTTCAAGCTTGACTCAATTATATTACTATATATAATATAATTATAATTCTATACATATAAGAAAACTTTTTTATCATAATTTTTAATATTATATACAATAAATCTAATATAAACAATAGTATCGTTTATGCTTGTGTACGTAATTAAAAAAATGAATAAATATGAACATGAAAAATCTTTCTAAATGCTCATAGAAAACCACTCTTTTTTATATCATTTACATAAATAATATTTGATTAAAAAAACTATTGAAAAAATAATGTGTTTACCGGTGGAAGTTGAACTACTTAAATCAACATAGTAAATTATGGGTTTACAACTCTTAATCCATGTTAGATTGTGATTCTTTATTTTAACTACAATTTATATAAGATCTAATTCCATCATTATTTATAACAATAAGTTAGACGCTTATTTACTTTTACTCATAAGAGCATTCACAACCCATCCTCCATCTACATCTTTATAATTACACTAAAAATCACTATTTTTTCTCTCTCTTTTTCAACAAAATAATATTTTTTTATACTTTTATCATTACATTTTCTCTCTTCTCCACTCACAACCACTTTCAATAAATATTAAAAAATTAATAGAGATGAACAGTGTTTTATCAAATATAGAGATGAACAGTAACTTGTTCTCTATCCTCCACTCACAACCACTAATAACCATTCTCTATAATATAGAGAACATACTCACAGATTTATGAAGAGCTTGCTGTGAATGCTCTAAGTCATAACTCATATGTTATAATAACTTCTATGTCTATCATATCAAGATTTGATCATGTTATTTTTAAAGAGTCTTTGACCATATTAAAGCATTCACAACTCACCCTCCATCTTCATCTCTATAATTACACTAAAAAACACTATTTTTTCTCTCTTTTTTTCAATAAAATAATATTTTTTTATACTTTTATCATTACATTTTCTCTCTCATCCACTCACAACCACTTTCAACAAATATTAAAAAATTAATAGAGATGAACAGTGTTTTATCAAATATAGAGATGAACAGTAACATGTTCTCTATCCTCCACTCACAACCACTAATAACCATTCTCTATAATATAAAAACACACTTACAGATTTATGAAGAGTCTGCTGTGAATGTTCTTATACTTGCAAAAGCCTAACATGCATTAAAAAAAAAAAAAACAAAAAACAAATACCATACTACCACACCACGACTCATCCATATCAAATTGATTGGTTCAGCGTGATAAAAGGTTGAATACATGTGGACCATCACTTTTGACCAATAAATAACACTCACTCAGGATAAAATTATAACTAGATAAAAAACAAGTTTGAACGGTCAAAGGAGAGAGAGTATTCACCACCCCAATGGCTATATCATCATCATCATTATCATCATCATCATCTATGTATGATTGAGTCCTCCATTCAACACCATCACCATTTCACCTTTCCAATTTTGTTAATCCATCATCATCCACACAAAACCTCTGTTCGCAATTCTTCAAATCAACGATCATCATCGGTACATCCTCAACACTGGTCTTTTTTACTTTACTTTACTTTCTATCTGTTCATCCTCACATCCTATTGATTTTCCTAGGGTTTTATTGTTGAATTACTCTGGTTATTCTTCCAGATTGTCATTTTTTATCAGGAATTTGATTCTACTTGTTTCGATTATCACGTGTTGTTAATGATTTGTTCTGAAAGTTTCTGTGAGATCTGTATTATCCGGAGCTTTCGATTGCTTTACTTGCATAGTTGTTGCTTTCTTAGCACCTTATTTAGCTTTCGTGTTCTTCAATTTTGATAAATATGAGCTGTATCTTCGATAATTGGAATGGCAAACCTTAATATGCATAGTTATGTAATACATAGTCTTGAATGGCTTGTTTTCTCTTTCAGATGTCGGATTTGGATTTCGTTATGGATAAGTTTTGTACCTATGTTTCTTTGCAGATAAGACCGTACAGCTCAAAAAAAAAAAAAAAAAAAAAGGCTTCTGTTAGTATGGTACCTGCATCTGGAGTAAGAGAACCTAGTGGAAGTACGGTTAATGCTGAAAGATTGCCTGATGAGATGAATGATTTGAAAATCAGGGATGATAGGGTTAGTGACATAATCGTATGTTAATATATTACATTCTGTAGATTGTAGTATACCTCTTCTTTCAAACACATATTTTCATTTATTACCTTTAGGAAATGGAGCCTGCAATAATTGATGGCAATGGGGCAGAGACCGGGCATATAATCGTGACAACCATTGGTGGTAAAGATGGCCAGCCAAAACAGGTAACTTTGATTATGCAGATTCTTTTGTTTGGATCGTTGTATTGGTAGCTATCTGTTGTTAATGATGCAATTCTGTTTAATTTGCTTCAGACAATTAGTTACATGGCAGAGCGCGTTGTTGGGCATGGATCATTTGGAGTTGTGTTTCAGGCCAAATGCTTAGAAACTGGAGAATCAGTGGCCATCAAAAAGGTTCTTCAGGACAAGAGGTACAAAAACAGGGAGCTACAAACAATGCGTGTATTGGATCACCCGAATGTTGTTGCTTTGAAGCATTGTTTCTTTTCAACTTCAGAGAAGAAAGAACTGTACCTTAACCTTGTATTAGAGTATGTTCCTGAGACAGTTTATCGCATGATTAGACATTATAGCAAGATGAATCAGAGGATGCCAATGATCTATGTGAAGTTATACAGTTACCAGGTAAGGATGTCTTCTTTTTGGTTTCATTTCTTTATCTTTTAATGTTGGAATTTCAGTAATCGCAACTTTTCTGAAGCTGTAGAGATTTGTTTCTTTGATTTTCATGTTTTTATCTTAATCCTATATTACAGAATGATTCTGCAGTTCTAATTTATATGAAAATTATTGGGCGTTATGTTATTGGAATCTCTCTTTTCTAAATTTGTTTGTTTTGGTTTGGTTATGCTGCAGATTTTCAGAGCCCTTGCCTACATTCATGGTAGTATTGGAGTGTGTCACAGGGATATCAAGCCTCAAAATTTACTGGTAGGCTTTATGACATGTATGTGCATTTTGTAATTTGCATATATTGATTAATGTTTCCTGAGAACAATATGGTCAAATACATAAAACTCACGGACATGTGAACCTATGTATTCTATCATGGGGTTTATACACGATACATATCAGTGATCATTTATAGCATCATTTGTTAAACGTTTAATTTGGTGTTGGTGAATAAGGTAATTGACTGAAGAGTTTATCTTCTGCTTCAACAGGTAAACCCACATACCCATCAGGTCAAGCTATGTGATTTTGGAAGTGCTAAAGTTTTGGTTAGTATCAATCTCTGTTTAATAGCTACTTGTTTTATCTTCAATGTTGTGTTGCATTATCTTACTTTTTATTTGTCATTTGTTAAAGGTAAAAGGAGAATCAAACATTTCTTACATTTGCTCAAGATATTATCGGGCGCCTGAACTAATATTTGGGGCCACTGAGTACACCACGGCAATAGATATCTGGTCTGCTGGATGTGTTTTGGCAGAATTGCTGCTTGGGCAGGTAGGGACAATTTTTTTTCTTTTTCTATTTACACATAATGTTTGTTTGTATGGCCTAACAAATGTCTCCTTTAATTTCAGCCTCTTTTCCCTGGTGAGAGTGGAGTTGACCAGCTAGTGGAGATCATAAAGGTACTTTTGATTTTTTTATTAATTTTAAATTATCATTTGGAATGCATGTTACGTAAACTTAATTTGTGAACTTGCTAATTGGTTGCAAATGATTGGAAAGTGGCTACTTGGTAAGACAAATTTGGTAGCTTGCAACTTCAAGTGTTACTGATTTAATTGCTATTTTATATAGAAGCTGATTTATAAATCTTAAACAGATACACATTTGCTTCTCTTTCTCTTATAAACATTACTTTAGTTTTAAGCGACTATTTTTTTTTGTTCATAGGTTTTGGGCACCCCAACAAGGGAAGAGATCAAGTGCATGAACCCCAACTACACAGAATACAAATTCCCTCATATTAAAGCTCACCCATGGCATAAGGTACGTAATTAAGATTCGGTCTTTCATAATCCCACGTATAATTCACAACCTAAACAATACATTTTCAGATATTCCATAAGCGGATGCCCCCAGAAGCTGTTGATCTTGTTTCAAGGCTCCTTCAGTACTCCCCAAATCTTCGAAGCACTGCTGTAAGTACAGAAAGTTGAAATATAGAACTCTGTATCTAATTTATTTTAAACTTGTTTCTGAACCACAATGCACACTTCATAATTTTGGGTGTGTGATTTGTTATGTATAGTTGGAGGCAATGATTCATCCATTCTTTGATGAGTTACGTGATCCTGCTATCAGGCTGCCAAACGGGCGTGTCCTTCCACCACTCTTCAATTTCAAACCTCATGGTAATGAAAATGAAATTTTGGTTTTGTGCATTTCATTTAGTTTATTTTTATTTATACTTAAAAGATGTAATTTTTGGTGTTCTTTTTTTCTTTTGTTATAGAACTTAAAGGGGTGCCTGTGGAGATGCTTACGAAGTTGGTTCCGGAGCATGCCAGAAAGCACTGTGCATTCCTTGGTTTGTAAAAGTAAGGAGATAAGGAATTTTGTTTGTTCATTTGTTCCTTGTAGTTGTGTGCCTAGTACCTAGAAGAAATGTCGATCCCATATGTATACGCTTGCGGCTTGCCCTTGTGAAATGCAATACGTAAATGTAACCTTATATTATATTCAGTGCAACAATTCTCTGCCTGCGTGCGTGCGTGCGTTCTACAATTGAGTGATCACAAGCATTCTTATATGCAATGTTTCTAGTCACTGAAACAGTCCCTTGTGTACCTTTCGTATTTGCTATTTAGTGGTCATTGACTTTGTATCCTCGTGATCTCTAGTCATAATAACATCATAACTTCAGTTTTGTTGTATAACAAAATGCGCTCTTTGTGACTGTATGGTGTCAGACAATGTGACATTGGAAAGTTCTGGTTGTATTACAAGCTAATTATCTGTTTATTTAAACTCAGAAGATGACTTAGAAGATGTTGGTCTAACCTGATGTAAACAAGCAAAGTAAAATCAATATATCCTTCACTTCATCTGCGTAGATCTATGTAAATGGTTGTTGCAAATTGCATGAGCAATAGGGATGTCAGAAAAACCCCAACTTAAACCGGAGGCCTAAATCATTCAAGACGGATATTAGGGTATAAAACTGACAATGAGATTAATTTTAAAACTTTCAACAGGTTTGCGACATGGTTTTATAATCAAGTATGTAACAATGATTATCATAACGTGTCCCATACTCGGGCCATATCATCCCCAATGAGTCCGGTTGTCGAACAACTTTGGACTTTGGTGGGACAAAATATCCTAAATGTCTCCAAACAGGAGAGGGGGTAGAAGGTCAAACGGGGTCATGTTTAGTGTGTGTGTGTGTGAGCGTGTCGGATTGGCTAAAAACTGTTCTTTAAATGATCACCAAGTAAACTTAAGATGCCATATTCGTGTGCATCAAATCATTCATCAATTGAAAATTCTGAATCCAACTTTGAACTTAGATCTGCATTTTTTCTTCAATTTGAATGCTAGTTACGATATCAAATACATAAAATAACCATTTTATTAAATTCAAAATCAATATTCATCGGTCTTAGCCATTCAACAATTTATTTTTTCTCGTTTCATATCTACCAAAACTGGTCTAGTTTTAGTGATGACATGGAGAGGATCTTGGAAGCCACTATCTTATTTGCAGCCTCTGTGTAATGAACACCATCCCATATTATAGCAGATGTTACATTACTACACATGTTGTATCCGGGCTGCCCGCATGTAGCTTTCACATCATAATTATTTGGATCCCCTCCATACCCGCAGCACGCCTTATGTGGTTTCACAAATCCTGTGGACACAAACAGTTAGTCTCTCGATTTACAACTAAATTCGAAGCAAACTTGAATATGTTGTTACCATATTTTGAAGGGTTGGCAAAGAGATCATATTTGATGGTGTACACATCCACATACACAATAACTGCGTCTTTTAACACCAAACTCAAATCTTTGCACATTTTACTTAACCCTTTGTTGAAAAGTTTTGATAAATCGTTATGGACGCGATAACATCCAATGCTGTCAAGATCTGCCTCTGTGTGTGCATGTAATGCGAGCTCTTTAGGAGCACAACCTTGTGGCCCGGTGTTGAATATCCAGAACTTTCTAGCACCATACTGGTATAGATTCTACATTTTACACATGAACTTAAGCTGCCAGCATGCATGTTAATGTTATGCTATAAAGTTGAAATCACATGGAAAGATGCTTACTTGAATAGCGAGTTTAATATCTGCTACAAAAGATGGTATTTGGGCTGCAACCGGTGCATAAGTGAGATTTGATGCATACAGTGCTTCTAAAATGTCATTTTGTCCCATGTCGATCATGTATAGCGCGCTACGGAAACCATGTTCGTTGATAAAGTTCCCATAACCTGTTTATCAAAACAGTCTTTATTATCTGGAACAATAAACACCACAATAATTTTGATGTAAAATAGTCAACCCGTTCAACACACCACATAAAAATACAAGTTTTCAAAGATTTATTAAAAAATAAACATGTCAGCCAACCAACCCATCAGGCTCATTTAGCAAAACGTTTTTGTGGGTTCGACCCAAAACTAACCCGAACCCATCTGGACTAAACTCAAACATGTAAATTTCTTGCTAGAGATGGACATACCTTGTGACATGAGTTTAAGTGAGCGATTCTTGAAGTGAACGAACTGGCGAACTTGAGCACCAAGATGAAAAGGAACAAATGGTGGCAGAATCATGCCTCCGGCTACTGCAAAGTTTACACCACTAGTGAAATTTGGTGCCAGTGATTCCATATATGGGCTTAGATAACCCAAGTTCAGATGTTCACCTGTTTCCATAATCAACATTGAACAAAGTTAGCAGCTACAAAATGATGCAAAATTGATAGAACCTGTAACAGAAGGATATGCGCTAGAAAACTACCCAACTTAAAAAGGGCATCACTTAGCGTTACACCTGAAGTTACGGGCCCATAAGTACATGACATAAAACAAGAAACAAAGGTAGAGACAGTAGACTCACAGATAAAGTCAAGAATGAGTCTACCATCACCAAACCGCCCGGTGCCTTTGTGAAAGAATGTAACGCCATGTGGAAGGCCGATGGGGAGTCCGGCACCAGCCAGCACACCACCGGTGTCGGAGTTTGCATCGCCAAAGTTAATAATCAGAGGTCTAGACACTGATATACCAAAGAGCATACAAACCCATAGAAGCCCACAACATACGTTAACAATCCTCATATCAACTCACTTGATAGAGTCTACTGAACTTTCATTTGGGTCTTAATTTAAAGGGTGTGAATACATGAAAAACCAAATATACAGCTACCAAGGATAACAAACACGTGGATGATTGAATTATAAAAATCAAGTTGCAGGAATCTATGTTTATATATTAAGGAAATCACATAGGGGCATATAGATGATGACTAGTTTAGAGATTTTAATAATCAAGTTGTTTGGTAATTGAGTGTATGTTTTTCAAATAATGTGATTGTGACTAGATATATAATTATACAAGTTTTAAAATTGCATTAAATTTTATTTCATATGAAAACATTATATACTTTCTAGATAACAAAAGTTAAGAATCAATCTTTAGTGATTAAAACTAAAACTGATGCTAATATCTTTGTTGGAATTGAGGGCGGGTCTTAGAGTAACTGATAATGTTGTTGTCATAAATATTAAAATGAGTATATTTCATAGTATGATTTTTTTGTAAATATGATATTGTGTAAGTTCATAAAATGAGTATATTTCACATTTTGAGTTGGTATATTATAATTCATGTTGTTCAGTATAACATGTAAGCAATCATTTAACACAATCATTTAACACCATTCCCATATTCAATTAAAAATTCTGAATCCTTAATAACTAAATAAAAATTTCAACTTAAATCTGCATTACTTCAAGCAAAATACATTTATTGTTCCATCCATCTTATTCAAATTTTGCAAGAATTTATTATTAGAACGTCTACTTGTAGATGATCATGTCAGTCCAACCAAAACTGCTCTAGTTTTAGTGATGGCGTCGAAAGAATTGTTGCAGCAACCACCTTATTTGCAGCTTCTGTGTAATGAACACCATCCCACACTATAGCTGATGATACATTGTTGCACATGTTGTACCCGGGTTGCCCGCATGTGGCCTTCACGTTGTAGTTGTTTGGCGGCCCTCCATACCCGCAACATGCCTTAAATGGTTCTACAAATCCTGTACATACAAATCATTAGTTTCATTATACCGCTAAATACAGGGGCGTCAATAGTGTCAAGTTGAATCATTGAGCCTATTTAATCAAACAAGTTTAACAAGTCAACTCGAATATTGTATGTTTAATTAAGCAGATCAACCTAGAGACGACCCATTTACTAAACGGGTATGACTATCCAAAACCTAATTATTTACGTGTTGTGTTTCGAGTGTTGCCAGGAATTCTCACCCTTACTAAACATTAAGCGAATTTAAATATGTTATTACCATATTTAGACGGTTTGGCGAAGAGATTATATTTGATCTTGTACACATCCACATACACAATAACCGCATCCTTTAACTCCCGTTTCAGCTCTTTGTAAATTCTACGTAACCCTTTGTTGAAAAGTTTGGCTAAATCATTATGAACACGGAAGCATCCAATTTTGTCAAGATCAGTATCGTTGTGTGCATGTAAAGCAAGCTCTTTCGGAGCACAGCCTAACGGCCCAGTGTTATGTATCCAGAATTTTCTCCCACCATACTTGTATAAATTCTACATTTTTCACATATAAAACTTGAGCATGCTCCTAAAACAAAAAAAAAATGGAAATAAAACTGAAAGATAAATGATTACTTGAACGGCTAGTTTAATTTCTGCTATAAAAGATGGAATTTTGGCTGCAACTGGTGCATAAGTGAGATTTGATGCATACAGTGCCATCAGTAGATCATTTTGTCCAATATCTATCATGTATAGCGCGCTACGAAATCCATTTTCATTGATGAAGTTCCCATAACCTGTTTATTTTAACATTTTTGAACCTTTCATAAGTATTGATTTGGAAACGTGGTTATTTTGCAGGCAAACAGATATGAACATACCAATGGAGAGGAGTTCAAGTGAGCGATTCTTGAAATGGACGAATTGGCGAACTTGAACTGATAGCTGAAAAGGAACAAACTGTGGTTGAGTCATGGCTCCAGATACTGCAAAATTTACTCCACTTGTGAAATTTGGTGCAAGTGACTCCAAATATGGGCTCAAATGACTCAGGTTTAGATGTTCACCTGTTTCAACAATCAAATATTAACCAAAGTTTGCGGGTCGAAATCTAGGAAAAACAATAAGAAAAGGAGGTAAGAGAGAGTTGACTAACAGAAAAAGTCGATAATGAGTCTGCCATCGCCGAGACGGCCCGTGCCTCTGTGAAAGAATGTAATGCCATGTGGAAGGCCAATCGGAAGTCCTGCACCGGCCAGCACGCCTCCTGTGTCGGAATTTGAGTCACCAAAGTTAATGATTAGAGGTCTGGACAATGAGACACCAACAAGCATCCAAACCCATATAAGCCCCCATAATAATAGTAGATTTAGCCTCTGCATATCTATTAGTTTCTAATCATTCACTTGATCTGATATGTTTATGTGTGTGTGTTTGTGTAATTATATAATTATATATATAGGTACTAAGAAGAACATGTGGAGTCACCATCATTTGAGGAATTATAAAAAAACAAGTTGGTATTAATTAAAAAAAACACAATGGAGCATGTGGATGAGCACCAGTTTTGGATCTAGTTTCAGGAACCTCTTTAGAAGAGGATGCATGAGGATATATAAGTGTAATAGGAAAGTACAAGTGGATGTTTGTGTGTTATTTTGGTCAAAACTCAGAATGTTATTAAAAACCATTGATGTTTGAAATTTGCATCCATTATCACAACAAAGCAATAACACATGCTTTATAGAAAATTATTAGCATTATTACCTTGGTTAAGCGGTACAGTTTTACCAAATTCGACCAAAGTTAAAACGAAGTCCCATAAGAAAGAATTTGGGCTGATGGTTAACTATCGCAAGGAGTGAGTTGTCGGTACTTAGTAGTGACGCAACAATGAAGCCATGAGACCATGGTTAAAAACACGAGTGCTTTTTGGATGTTTCGTGGGGCCAGAAACAGGTTGGGTCATAACGGGTCGGGTCAAAACAAATGCATTAAATAGTATAAGATCACAAAAGATTAGGTAAAATGGAATAAAATTTGGCACAGGCAAATGTTGTTACCTGTCATCCTCCATGGAAGATTTGCAGTGATGGGAACACAATAATAACCGGTATCAACTTGTCTCTGCAATATAATCTAAATATGATAAATGTAACAGAAATTAAACCATAGAAATCATCCGATCAAAGACTAATAAAGTTTTGCACAGCTAACAAACAGTATAATCATTGATGAATCAGAAGTACTTTGACATTATGATGAATCAGTACAAGGAAAGAGAAACTAAATCACATAAATCCAAGTACCATTACAAGAATCATATTATTTTAATGATAATCTATTAGCTAGTAATATGATTTAATAGGTTTTATGCGTAGTGTAAATGAGTCCGTATTGATATTTTGACCCGTTAGAGATAAAAACATACTCAAGTAGACCTTTTCTAGCACAAACGAGTTAAATGACAAGTTAGTAAGCCACACATGGTTGCTTCAATCAAAGACTATTTTTGTGGTTTAACAGTTTGCTAAAATGCATGGTCTTCGATAGAGTTTTATTGTTATTCAGGCTGGTTTTGGCGCCCGGTTAGAGACAAAAAACTAGTTACACAATCATCATGAAAACAAAACTTAAAATAACCAACCCAATTAATCAATAGCTTGCATGTTTGGAGACCATGTAACATCATTCGAAGTCCCATTGATTCACTCACGAAAAGCAAATATAAACAATCACATTAGGACTACACATTTCATATCACTCATTTAACATATAACAACAGTAAAAAATGACTGAGAAAACACGTTAAGTTTGTTCATCAATCAAACCATTTACGGATTCAAAGCTTCAAAAAGGAAAAATACACAATCCGACTTATCATAAACCATAAAAACGAATATCCACACGGGTTACAATAATACCAATGTGGACGATGATAATATTTGCTTATAACTGATTTGATTCGTCATGGCTCCACATATAAACTGCACTCATTATAGCCTGTGATATTAAAAAAACATTCGATTTTGAATACAACTTTATTTTTTAAAGTTAACTAACAAAAGTTGTTCCCCCACGCTACATGGTGAGAATTTGGTCGTTTTTGCTCACACAGCCCAGTATGAGTTTGGTCATCATAAAGTCAAATACTGAATCTAGATATGATAATACGAATACCAATAACAATATTTTTACTCGTATTTAGTTCAGTCCGTTACGACACCCCAACGATAATCATACATGCTGTAGTTAATGATACAATAAATACTCAACTTTGTATGCAACTTTATTTTCAAACAAATTATTTCAAAATGTTAAAAAAGTTAAAAACATCTATGCCATCGGTGTGAATAGTTAGGATTAAAAAATGAGTCAACTTGTCAAACCACAAGCTAACTTGAGTTAAAAACGAGATGAATGCAAACCCGGTTTCATGCTAAATTAAATATACTGACTAAGACTAACTTAAACTCATATTATTACTAGTTCCAACTAAAGTTAACACAACTTGATTCAAACTCAGTATATGAACAAGATAGGCCCGTTTAACATATAAACGTGTAATAATCACAAGTTTATCGTCATGAAATTAAACACCATGTAAATAAAATAAACAATCAACACCCAAATCAAAGTTCGAAACGTTCTTCTGGAGTCGCGACATCCATCGTTAACATCGAATCTTCACCCAAGAGTTGCGGTTAGTTGAATCTTTTGCCTTCAAACCCTAAATCTCTTCATCATCAGTTCAAGATCACGAATTATCACATTCATGTTTCAGAGGATCGATCTGCTTCACGAGCAGTGACGTTAAAACCCTAACTTCGATAATGGACGCCAAGGACATCCTAGGGCTCCCAAAAATTTCATTGCCCATACCACAGGAAAAGAAATCAAGACCACAGAAAGATTCTCAAAGAAAACCTGATGGCATATCGCGTGAGGTTCGTACATCGCATTTATAATTTGTTTGGTTTCTTGAAAATATTTGAAGTTCTTTTGGTTGTAGGTTTATGCGCTTACAGGTGGTGTGGCGCCTCTTATGCCTTCCATTGATGTTAATCAATTGAAGAAGCGTCAGCAACCTGAAAATGAAAAGGTTAGGTTATGATTGAATGTAGGCCTATCTTAATGGCTTTATGTAATGTTTTCCATGTTGTATGATTAACATTTTCATAATGTGTTATGTAATGACTGTTAGTTTAGTGGTACTGGAATGCTTTTTTGTTATTTATATCTGGTATAAGATAAGTTAAGTGTTTAGTGTTTACTGAAGTACTATCCCATATACCATACAATTTGGCCTTAGAACCAGTCAATGCCTAGAGCTCTGGCCCTCCAAGGCGTTTTGGGTTCAGAAAGAAGCCTATGTATGCATTACGCAAGGCGTTGCCCTATGTACAACCACAACCAAATAAGCTTTAAGTATAATCGAAAGTTGCATCTCTCTCGTTTGTTTTACATGCTAGCCTACTAATCAAGTAAATAATATACGCTTTCTTCATCCTTTCGGTCGTTTTTACATACACGCTATATTTGACCAATTTTGACCCACATGTACATGAGATTGCCCTCTTTTTAAAACCAAGGAGCCTTGTATGTTTGAATTTGCAAAAGAACCGAGTCCTATACTTTTATCTGTTGTAAAGGTCAATATCTTGCTCATTTCTGCTTCCTATCAGCGTGTGCGCTTATTAATCTTTGCTCCCATTGTAAAATGGACCCTGCCTGCAGACGAAGAACTATTACATTCTGTTATGCGTTTGACTTGCTGACAATTTTGATATTTTTTCTTTCAGATAACATGGGAATGGCTTTCTTTCACAAATTCTGCTCGGAAAGATGACTTGAAGCTTTACCACTGGGTATGTTGTTATCATAAATTTTGTTTTTTCTTTATAGACAACCTTGAGTGATAGCTGGATCAATGTGTATTGTAATTTGTGTTAACTGTTTTAAATTTTTTATAGGTGAGGGTTGTAAACGGAACTCCACCAAGTGGAGATTATTCCTTTGCAAAGTACAACAAGGTACACGTCCTCTCTTGAAGACTTTTCACTACAGTTACTTATTGATAGTGATCACTTCTACCTTTTACATATTGGTTATTAACTCCACTTCAATGCTCGCTGAACCACCCTCAGGATGACCAAGCCTGCGCATTTTGACTCCTAACCACTCTAGTTTTCGTTTTAACAACCTAAAATTCTTCATCGTACAACCTCCTCTAGCATTTTCAACATCATCCTTATAACAATACTTCTTATCATTTGCAGCCTGTACCTCATCTGATAAAGGCCTAACTTAAGTCTAAACAAATAAACAACAATAAGAGCTCATTAATAGGTTTCCACTGGTTTTCAATTTTTAGCATTATTATTTTGCCAGGAATTTTAACATTTGTTGGATATTAAAGTTTAACAATCTCAACCAAAAACCTTGAATAGCCAGCTCTATCAGTCTTATTTCAACATCTTTCTGTAGTCATTTTATCAAGCATAATTGGATTCTCAATAGTACTAACGTCTAAGAACCTTCACTCCACAACTCTATAGGGAGATCCACTATGGATCCCAAATAGGAATTTTTCTTTAGGTGAAAGCTTTCGCAAATACAGATTAGTTTCCTGTTTCATACCACATAATGGGACATTGCTAATAAGCCAAATAACCGATTCAAGTACGTTTCTCATTTCATCTTCATTATTAAATTTAAAAGATAAAAGACTGAATTGTTAGTTGAGATATCCACTATACCATTATTTGGTAATTCACATAAGGAAATGGCATATTTGACCCAATCAAATAACCATACAGATTTAAAGCATATGCAGAAAGAGTTTCAGCAATGTATCCCCTTTTTGAATTTTACCATTTTCTCACCTTTAGCTGAATTAACAGGAGGGTGATATCCCTTGATGAATTTCATCAATAAGCAAAAATATGTGGAGAGATGAATTTCTTCCCTTGATGATTCATTTATAAGCAAAGAACTTGTAAAGGAACTTATTAACCAAAAATCACTGACCAGAATGGCAGAATCAATGAACAGATGGAAATTGAAACGAAACCAGCTGATCACCTAGTGAGAAAATCCTAGAGAGAAGCTAGAGAGAGAATTTTCCTATCTTTAACAATATTTGTGTTACTGGTAGTTGTAATTGCAAAATTAACGTATCTATAAATGTCATGTTGACTTGGACTTGAAATATTGCAGTCTGTTGATGTGATCAAGTACACAGATGAAGAGTATGAGAAGCATTTGACAGATCCTGTGAGTGCCATCTTATTTTATCAAATATTTGTTATAGATTATTTTTAAATCTTCCCTCTGCTGTCTTATGAGCAGTAAGGGGCTGGGAATTTTGTTGCACTCTATAACTTAGTGAATTGCTTAAAAATGTCCTTTGGTCAGACTTCTATTTTAGATAACCAATGTTTTTTGCCCTAGAATAAACCATTTAAATTCAATTCCTTTTGATAAAAACAAATATTTTTTAAAAGTTCAACAAATTGATTTCACGGGTCAACATTGGTCAAATTTATGTTATTAGCAATCTTATATTTTTTTGCCAGACATGGACCAAAGAAGAGACTGATCAACTCTTTGATCTATGTGAACGTTTTGATCTGCGGTTCGTCGTAGTTGCTGATAGATTTCCATCATCTCGATTAGTGGAGGAACTGAAGAATCGCTACTATAGTGGTAATTTGGTTCATATTCCCCCCTAATGTCTGACATCAGTTCAATTACTGAAAGCTACAAATGGCTAATTTGATGATTTCTCTTTATCATAAGTTGAATCTTTGTTGGTTGTCATTATATTAAACAATTTGTAGTTTCTCGGGCAATATTAGTTGCAAGGGCTTCATCTCCTGCTGATGTTTCGGGTCACCCTCTCGTCAAGGTATGCTCTCTCTTACACATGTACCTTTATTTTTTGATAATGTGATGTCAGTAACATTTTTACAGATTTCCATTTAACTTTTTTGGCTTTTTTTTGGAAACTGTGTGTAAGATTTGTTTAATTCTTTGACGTAGGAACCATACAATATGTCTCAAGAGATTGAGCGTAAGCGTGCATTGTCCATGGTTCTCTCTCAGACAAAGCACCAAGAGCGTAAAGACGCTGAGGTATGCATTTTCTGCTTCAAATAATCAAGGATTTACAAAAATTATAAGGACGATATTTCTTAATTTTGTTAATTCTTTGCTTTCAGGTTCTTTCTGAAGCTAAGAAAATAATGGAGTCTCGTATGGCTGCCAAGGCAAGTTTCATACAGTTTCTTTCCTGCTTTACTCTTTGTCTTTACACACATGTTTGTGAAGACATCTGTCACATGTCTTGTTTTTTGTTTTTCAGGCTGCTCAGGATGCTGAGTTGGCTGTCACATCAAATACCAGTCCAGAAGGCATGGAAAAAACTACTGCTCCTGTTGAAACTGCATCACCTTCGAATATTCAGGCTAATTCAGGTGTTGCACCCTTGACGTCAGTGGCAGACAATGCTGCTGCTGCAGCAGCTTCCCTTCGCATGGTATCATAATCCTTCTATATTCACGTACATATAAATATATGCAGATTTTCACATCTCAATAGGCCTAAGGTTAAATTCTTGTCTGGTCATGTTCCTTTTTTCTACCGTTCTAAAATGGCCACTTTATAGAATATGTACGTGGCTTTAGGTCATCTAGCCATTAGCTGTTTGGCTGTTTCATGAATTACTAAGTAGTTTATTGGTATGATGAATGTATTGAATATTGATTAGGAGAACAGTTTTATATCGCTGATTTATCTTGTTTGCAGCTTCGGGTGTACTTGAGAACTTATGCACTGGATCAAATGGTGCAAGCTGCCAGCTCATCAGCAGGACTGCGAACTATTAAACGTGTTGAACAATTCTTACAAGAGCTTAAGGTTTCTTGTTATTTTCTACACACTCAATGATTGGAGATATATATGTTTCTATTGTTTCTTATCTACTTATATACTATATATCATATATACTCTTTGAGAAATTGGGTATGCTTAAAGTAAATTACAATTTTGGTATTTCTACAGGTGAATTTGAAACCTAAAGTTCCTACTAAAGCTGTTTGTGCAGAGCATCTGGAATTGCGAAAAGAGATACTGACTCTTTTAAATCTTCAGAAACTGGTATTGTATTGTTTATGTTCATTTATTTAATTAGTCTCTGTCCATTTTTCTTTTGACTTCCTATAAGTATGTATTTCCTGTTTATTCTTTTTCAGTTGCAAAATAAGGAAGAAGGTTCGTCTTATCGTGAAGGTTCATATGCTGAAACACCAGACACCCCAAAGGTTACTAAGACCTTTAAAAGACAACTGTGAACTATTTTTTCCGTATACTTTTCGTTTGCGTTTAATTTAATTCTCTGTTTATATTATATGTTTCCGTTTGTTTCTTTTGGTGTGACCTTACGGTGTTTACAGCGTGGCATTGATCAGGACCGTACATTCATTCCTGACTCAGTAAGCTTTGGAGGTAATTAATTTGATTGAACTTTTACTTGTTTATCTTATAATTATTTTTACTTTTCTTTTTTTCGTTTTAATCTTCGTTTCCTTTCCTCCAGCAATATCAACAGAAAGAGTTGGGAAAAGGGACCAAAAACGCAAGGTATGGAGCATCTCCCTTTAACTCTGCTTATATCTCCATATTATTTTATTTAGTTTTTTTTTTTTTTTTAATTCACGGTCAACAATCGTTAATGGTAATATTTTTTGGGTTTAAAGGGACCTGGAAGAGAAGCTCCTTCTTCACCAGCTCAGTCTAATAAAAGGCCTCGGAAGTTGAAGGCTACAGATAGTTAAATGGCAGGTAAATCGCACCCCTGTTGAATGTTGTACTGTTTATAACCAATAGCACATTAGAATCTTCTTATTCTGATATAAATAATGCTTACCATATAGATTCTAACAGCTTATTGTTCAACAAGAGAATGGAAACCAGTATTGATCATCTTCTTGTCCATCTTCATGCGTAAAGATCCTGAAACGCGGTGCAAGCAGACTTAATCTGGTTTAATATTGTTGTACAAGGAAGCATGGAGAGACATGCTATGTGGCCTGGGTGGTTTTTTGTTGTTGAATTGGCCAAATGCAAAATAGGAAGCAATCTAATGTAAATACAAGAAGCTAAGCGTCGCATAATACTTGATATTGGAGCATATTTTTAGGGAATGCATGTTTGGATGTTAGAATTTGAAGTGTGTTGGATGCTATATTAATTTATGTGGTATTAAGCTTTCTTTATTGCTTGATGTAGTGGCTTGTACATATAAATCTTTTTTTAATCCTTAAAGGTTTGTTAATTACTAGCAAGATATCAATTTATCAGTTATCATGACAAAACATATAGTTTTATAAGCCAGCATTATATATTTAAAGTTATTTTCTTTTTAGTGTTTATTAGAGTTTGCAGTCACTTTTTTCTCTTTTTTTTTAAATGATAGTTCCATTAATAAATTTACATGGTTGAAATAATATTTCAATTTTTTCTCTATTTAAATATAAGAAATGTGTTGATAGTAGATTGTTTACTAAATGTCATATTTAATTAATATTTTATAGAATATCAAGAAAAGTAAATACAAAACTTAAAATGAGACTCAAATATATCCTAAGTTAACATAAAATATTACTGTTCTATATATGTAATATGAACTTGTTTGAAACCCAAGTTCAACATTAAGGACTTGTTTGAAACCCAAGTTCAACATTAAGGATAGCATGGCATGATAGATCGCACTTTAAAAAATGATAGGATTTGTAGGTAATCAAATTCCTTTTAAAGATCATACTATTTTTTAGGATGTGTGAGATAAGTAAGTTTGTAACTATTAGATACTTGAAGATATGCATTGTACTTGCTTGTAATTCCGGTAAAAAAGAATATTAGCAGGCCTTGGAAGAGCATTATAAATACGTTTGAAGAAATCGAGTCGATGGGTTTAGATTTGGGTCTGAATCGAGATGGCGGGGGAGAAAATTCCATGGGATATAATACCATACAATGAGGCAACAAATTGAGGATGCACTACTCCCAAATAATAGCACTTGGTGTAATTGATTGAGATGGGTACTGACTAAAGTTAATGTTTTTGTAACAAAAACCTAGTGATGTCCACTTCATTAAAACGTGGAGTTCTAAACAAAGCTGTATGCCCCCTTTGCAAGTATCATGAGGAGGACGCAGATCACTTCTTAATTAATTGCGATATAACTGATTCAGTTTGACATTTAGTTCATGACTAGTGTAAAATCCCCCTTCGCGAGTTGTAACCTTTGAAGAGTTACTTGAAACAACAAACACTGTCACAATTGCAAATAGTTTAAAAATCTCACGCATACACTATATTCTTAACAAAACTATAGTGCATTTGAAATGCTCGAAACGATCGTATATACAACAACAATTAAAAAGGTTCCTAGAAGATTCTTGGCAACGTAAAATCGCTATCTTTTTATGGATGAAAACTATTGACAAAATTGAAAATTTGATTGGGATGTTTGGTGTAGATTTTCATTGTACCTCTTCGTGTTTTTCTTTTAATTTTATATCTAGCTTCTTGCTAGATTTAATGATATATACCTATGATTTGCCGTTAAGAATTAAGAAATTTCAAAGCCCCGTAGAAGTATTCAATTGATAGAACATTAGATCTTGATGTAGACACAATACATCTTCAAATCCAATTTCAAGAACAAATGAAATGACAAAATAACATGATGACACACCTAGGGTTTCTCAAAATCAAACGACGATGAACCACCACCACCACCACCACCACCGCCATGGGTGACCCTCACCACCGCCACAACCACCACACCTCACTCCCCTTCTTAACCAAAGGCTCACAAGCCGAAGTCACCTCCGGCGAAGACGCTTCCACCGGCGTTTGGTCCGTCACCACCGTAATCCGCCCATCTCCGCCCCAAACCACCACTCTCGCAACCAATTAGTCTACGTCGAATACCACAATCTCTCATCAGACGACGGTGCTTCAGGTCGATTGAGAGAATACGCTAACATTTCGTACGTCAGACCTTCACCTCCGGACGCTAATTCTCACAATTTCCAGCTAAACGACGTCGTCGACGCGTTTTACAGAGACGGTTGGTGCACCGGTGTGATTACAACCGTCGTCGACTCCGGTAACTTCTTTGTCGCTTCGATGTTCTGATTTACGGGCTCATAGACAATGGCTCGGGGGCAGATGGTTCCAACCACAGAAGCAGGTTTAGGCTTTATCTAATTCCTTATATAAGCACTAGTTATTGTGAACAAACTGCTATATATGCGCTCTCTATCTATGCTAGGGTTTGTTTAGTGAACTTCCATTTACAGGGGTTGTTTGTTTTTCACTATACAGTAGGCAATGTACAGTGCTAGAATGAACCAATTGGCACAAATTTGGGAGCTTGATATTATGCAGTGGTTGCTAGGATTTATGGGTTATAATTTATCCTAATTTGAGTTTCATCATGAGTGTTTGATATTTGATCTTTGTGTATATATTTTAACCTAGGAGAGTTTTATCATGTTTCTGATTTCGTTTCTCTCATGGAATTTTTGGAAGGGAACAGCGGGATTGATGTTCACTGTTGGCAAGAAAGTAGAAGTGTCATTTGATAGAGAAAGTTTGCGTGATTGTTGGCTTCCTGCGACTATATTAAAAAACTCAGGCAACAAGACTTTTCTAGTCAAGTATCAGCAGCCAGGAAGTTGTGACGGAGCGGCTCCTCATAAAGTTACAGTAGACTACCTTCATATCCGACCCTCACCACCTCATCTAAGAGATAAGAATTTTGTTTTGTTTGAAAAGGTGGATGCTTATTATGATTTTGGCTGGTGGAGTGGAGTAATTACCAAAGAATTTGCTGATAATAGGTATATTGTGTTCTTTAAACATACAAATAAGGAAAGAGAATTTATTTACTCAAGAATAAGGCCGCATATGGAATGGAAAGATGGCAAATGGTTCAACGCTTCTCAGGTATTCATTTCATTATAGATATGGTTACCGGTCCCATTCTATTTAATTGTTACCAATGAACTAAGTAAATACATATATGCTGTCTAGAAGAAAATGTGGAATGGCCTAAAAATTCCTAAAGATGATATGTGTATGTATTTTAGGTATAATATCAAATATTCATATATACTTGTAAATGTGTATTAAATGCAATAAAATCATGAACAAAAAAACATAGTGCTTGCAAAACCGTTATGGGACCACATACAAAATATCTCAAAAAAAAATCTTAACAGCCAAAGTGGACGCCCATGCGCCTACATTGGCGCATTGCAGATGTTGGTGGCGTATGGTGGCACATCGTTGGATTGATGGAACACTACATGGTGCCCTAATTGCATGACAGCATCTGACTTCGTTTTGGTGGTTGTGAAATCAAACTCACTCTTTAAAGAGGTGCTTTCCTTTGTAACAGTGTGCTTAACTTGACATGTAAGCCATGATACCATGTGAGCAAAGGAAATAAGATAATATTCCATTGAGAAAGGAACCAGAATTATACAAGGATAACATAGCTTAAACTAGGAAAGAATTCCAAGGCTCTTAAATTACAGCCCTAGCAACACCAGTTACAGGTAATTACATTTTTATTGACAATCGATCATACACTTACATACAATGTTATCATGGATATTCAAGAATGTGGATGTAAAAGAGTTCTCAGGATTCTCACAAAAATTTAGGTTCCTGTTTGATCCCTCTCCAGACACACACACACAGGCCACTTACACACACCGCTATCATGGAGATTCAAGAATGTGGATGTAAAAGAGTTCTCACAATTCTCACAAAAATTTAGGTTCCTGTTTGATCCCTCTCCACACACACGCGCGTGCGTGCTCGCGCGCATGTTCAATTAAGCACCTCAAATAAGTTGAGGGTTCACAGCCTCTTCAAATGTATGGAGGCATCATTTGCTGCTTCCAAAAAAAAGGAGATCTCGTTTAGTTCTTGCGTTGTGTTGATGCTAAATGACAAATTAATATTGTACAACTTAGATATGCTTCATAGCCTCTCAGTGGTAGTTGTATTTACTTTTGTAAATTAAATTCATATAAATCTTAATTCCGTGAAGGGTGATACGAATGGGAGAACAACTCAATCCTTGATAGACGAGCAAATTGAGCAGACAACTCCTAGCATTGATGATCAATCCACCGTTGCAACATCAATCATGAAGAGAACAAGGCAGGAAAATCTTGATAACATTGATAAGGGTTCACCGCCTTCAAAGATACTGCTGGATATGAATTATGATTTGAGTGAAAAAACAAACGGTCAACCTGAAGGCTTTTACTATGAGGTAAGTGGAATGAATGACCAAGCCTTTGGTAAAATTTAAGAATCTTTCTCATGAAAAGAAAGTGGTGAGCTGAATGTCCTATAGGAATGTATTTCTAACCTAATAAGCAATAAGTGGTTTTGTTTATTTCTACACTCAGGGGTCAGGGGCAAAGTTGACTTTTCTTTTATTGCAGCTTCTTAATCTAGGAAATGGTAGGGAAGCGGAAACTCTAATAACGGATTCTTCGAGAAAGAGAGGGAGATTAAGCAACGAGCCTACGAGCTTGCAGATTTCTGACACAGGTGTGTGGTTAATCGAATCTTAGTTTTAGATTTAATTGAAGCCTCGTATACACATGTATTAAGTGCTCAACGTGCAAACAATTTTTAGGATCTAAAGCTAATTCCATCAAAACAGGAACCCAAGAAATTATTGGGGAAAAAGATTTTGCCTATCCTGTTGTCATGAGTTTGCAATGTAATGGGATGCCAGTATCACCAGGGAAGATGCTTCAGAAGCGTCCCATTGAAAAAACCCTAAATCTTACAGATAGTAACACACAACAACCCAGTGTTCCATTTGCCCCTCTAACGGTGGCTGATAAGGTGAGAAAATTACAATCTCTAGTAAAGCAAACATAATTTTTTACATATATTATATAAATTGGGTGGTTGGAATGCTTTTCATGTTTTCATTAGGTGGGAAGTGAAGCGGATGCTGCATCTGTTGCTCCAAGAAGAAAGAGGGGTAGACCACCTAAGTTACTAGCCTTAAGCCACAAGAGTTCAGTCACATGTAACCCTTAAGCTGCTTTTTTTTTTTTAAATTAATTATTTATGAAAGTTGCTTGACTGTTTAACAGTGTATACTTTCCCACATGTTTTTTAATTGCAGCTAATAGTCAGAAAGGAGGTGTTGTTCCATCTGCACTTTCTCTGGTGGAAGGTGGTCAAAATAAAGAAGTTTTGACTACAGGCTTAGGAAACAAGTCATTGGAAGAGAACCAGAGACCTGTAAAGGATCATCCGGGGAAACAAAATGCCCCGTTGAATAAAGACATGCTGTCAAATGAACACACTGGGCAAGATATAAATGGTCAACTGGGTCAGGAGACAAAATGGTATTCGACAAAGAAAGGGCGAGGAAGACGGAAGACAATCAGTATAAACACTAAGTCTCCAGCTCAAGGTGCAATAATGGCTTTCTTATAAATTGATGGATCATTATTACATAATAGTAATATAATTATGATTCACCAACTAGGAGCGTAAAACAACTTGAGCCGAGCTAACACTCAAGAAGCCGCTTATATTAAGAGAGCTTGAGCATGAGCTCAAGTAGTTTCGACTCTTGTGTGTAAAGACTCAAGCTGGCTTGGGCTCAAATAGTTTGTCGGATTAAATTTATTTTATATGTTTGCTTATTTATAATGTGGATTTATTTAGTTATTTACACACATAGATTTATGTATATATAATAAGTTATATGTTATAGATAAATATGAGCTTGTATAAACTTGCAATCCTAATCAAGCTCAATGTCTAAACTTAGGCCTAATCTTGAACTCGTTTATTGAGCAAGCTCTAAGTTTTGCTGGAGCTTGAGTCAATTTTATTACAGGTCAGCATGTCTGTTTGGCTTGCTCACACGCCCAAGTCCTAACATAATGGATTATGAGTCATTTGAATCTTTTGATGTTTTCCATGTAGATTCTCAAAAGACATCTGAAGAAAAAACAGATCAGAGCTTGGAGAAAGATTCTGTCCCAAGGAATCCAGAAGCTTCTGTTGGGAAAATGCTGGAAATCATGTCTGATGATCGATCTCTTTCTAGACGGTTTGATGCAAATCATTCTCCAAAAACCGTTCACGGCCCAGGTAAGGCTCTCTTTACCAAATTTTTAGTTTTCTTGATGACTACAAAATTATGACAAGCACTATTAATGCCCATTAGGAACTGTGGATCCATCATCAAAGTTAAGTGAGAGACCTGTGACACACGAGATGGATTCTGAAGACTTGCCATTTGTCAGAACCACGTCACTTTGGAAAACCATAGAATCAATGGAAACCTTCCGGATGCTTCCACAAAAACCTCACTTCCGTCCACTTTTAAAAGGCGTGAAAGAAAGTGCTCGTGAAGGACTAGCCATTGGTACCATGGTTACATTTTCAACCATAGTTGACAAGACTCGTAGTTTGAGATCTGATGATCCAAGAAGTATGATAGAGGACTATTTAGAAACACTTGTAGAACTTGAAGACAATGGGTTCGATGTCAAGGTGATAAGAAATCGGTTGACCCGATTGCTTTTGACTAAGGACAAACAGGAGGAATTGACAGAACGGTCAAAACGAGTTGTTGAGAAAATCGAGGAACATAATGTACAAGGAAAGAGAGACGATGAAGAGATTGAAGTGATCAATAGTCGGATAAGGGAACTGGAGGATAGACGGAAACAGTTGTTGGAAAAAAGGAATTCAGAGATTGGTGTTATAGAATCAATGTATGAGAAAATTGAGCAAGAATTGAGGGGAGTAGGTGCAGAATTTGATGGGTTAGCTGCTACCCCTTTGAGAGCATATGATTAGTGGATTTTAGTTAGGTTTTTTATGGTGATGTGAATGATGTGTTTCTTATGTGAATGTTAGTTGTAAAGTAGTAGTGTCGACGTCATCATCATCCTTCCTTGAGGAAATGTGACAGTTTTTTCTTCATACTTGTTTTAACGGTTGATCCTTGCTTATGTTTACAGTTATATAACCCCTTTTGATTAGGGTATTGTTACACATCAAACGAAAGAACTCAACCCAAAAGACTAGTATGATAGGCGAGGGAACCCATTTGGCCTATAAACTCCACATTAATTGCCCATACAATCGATGTGAGACAAGTCTCATATCTTACAATGTTTTTAGTTCATAACAGGTATATCTTATAATTTGGAATTGATCTGAGAGGTGGTTTTTATAGTAATTCTTCATGGTAATATTTCATAATCAAGTGTTGAATTGAAATTTTACTTTGTTATTTGACAATGAACTATAATTAGGATTATTTGTGAACTCTGTAAACTCAGTTTACCAAAGTTGCCCAAAGAAGATAATTCACTGACTGGAAATTGAGCAATAAGAGTTGATTCAATTGCCAGTAGAAGTGTCTACAACAAAGACCATCGGTAGCAAAACTGATTGAACGGTGGATGCATTGAGGAGATCAGGTGCTTGGTGAGCATTTTTTTGTTATTTGTATCTAACAAACTATATAGGGTAATCTAATAGCTTTTTACTTGTTTTGGGTTTATGAAGTTTGAAACAGTAACAAATTCATGCCTGTTTTGTAATTAACAAAATGTTTAATTCATCACAAAGCACCAATGTAAATGGGTAATGTTTAATTGTTTCTTTGAATCAGTGCAAACTCAATATCGCAAAACATCGATATAAATTCACAATCTAAATACATGTAAACAATATTCAAATTAATGTTAAATCGTATTATAATTTACAACTGAGTTAACATTGTTATGCTATTTCATAATGCACATCTACTAACGTTTGACAAAATTTCTAGAATCAATAACAAAAATCAACTAAGATTACCCAAAAAAGTATTTGTTTTATGATGTAATTCTTTTCATTTTTACATCACCTTCATGATATTCATTCCTATAAATAAATACTTTTCACTGAGGTATTGGATAAATGTACATATGCAGGTAAAATAGAGAAGAATTAAAACATTTAAGAAAGTGATATTTTAAATGCTTTGAAGAAAAAAGAAGGTTACAATACACCATGACTTGAAATGTTTAACTGGGCTTTAGTGTAACGCAAAGGCAACAATTGAAAAACCCCACTAGCTAGCTAGTGTAATGGGCCTTCCCCCTAAAAAGCTATATTAATATTAACTGGGCCATCGCTAGTGTAATGGGCCTTCCCCCTAAAAAGCTATATTAATCAGATATCAACTGATAAAGAACAAATACTACAAATTGATCTTAGCCAAAAGGCCCAGATAGGTAAGCTAACTCCTCTCTTGGGCCGTTCCTTTTATAAGCCACCTCTTCATTAGACATTAGCGATGTGGGATAAAGAAATAAGAAGATTCTTCTTCTTTAAAGTGGAACAACCACTAACTATATGAGCTGATAGCTTTCATCTACAAATTTGATATCGATTTAGTAGTTTCAGACTTAATTTTGATTGTCAAATGACAAACTTATTACAACTAAAACTCAAAAAATATTGATCTGAAACGTTATTTGTATCAGTTTTAGGAGCAGTAATTGCATCTTAACTACACTGGTTCTCATGAATTATGTAACTTCATCCTTTACTTCTCTGTATGCCAGCAGCATCTGATAAATGTTGATACCATCATTAGTTATATTGATGAAGTACAGTGATCAAGACTCGATACTTGAGAACCTTCTTCAGTAGCATTTTGTAGCATTTTTTTCATATAATCCCTCTCGCTCCACATCTTTGTGATATGGTTTGTGAAGATGTATGAAAACAAGTTTTTGAAGACACGGAAACAAAGCTTTGTTGGTTTTCTGAGCAAGCGCACATCAAAAGCGGTCAGAACTCAGAAGGATGCTCCCCAATATGCTTACAATCTTGATCCTCGTTAAGGCTAGTATTAGAGCACCTCAATGGACATTGTTTGATTCATCAAGTAATCTTATACGTGTAAAGATACATCCAACAAAAACTCACTCAACTGTAAAAATATTCAAAGATCTAACCTGAAGTTAACTGTATTTTTTTTTTTTTTTTTTCAACTCAGCCGTAGAACTACTATCCGTTACAATATTTCCCCCAAAAGACCAAAGTTTTAGGAAAACAGGTCCCTGCAGCTTTTCTACACACTGTTCTTTAAATCCACCAGAATTAAAATCCTTTTTTTTTTGCTGCAGATACATTCTATACTTCAGTGATCCAGTGGCTCAAGCGTCACTACTTAGCAGGTCTCAATGACTAGTCATGAAGATTCTTGTGTACACATCGACTTGCATATTACATTCAGGGTTGTCAATACAAGGATCAAGTGCAATGGCTATCTTTTGTTTATTTGGTTTGCTCATGTGACTACGGAAGATCACCACTAATCCACTACCATTAACCATCACTTACTTGAATTGCTATCACTCAAGCAATAGTAGGCAACAACATTAATAAAAGAAAAGGTTAGACCGTTAGAGATTCGCTTGACTCATCGCCAGTTGTAGTGGGCAATCTCCTTCTAACTCATCGACATTTGTAATCGCGATGATTCATTGGTCACGTGAGCTAAATATAAATAAAGATCGTCAATTATAACGACGATGACTCCTCATAGTACTAACACATATAATTTATCTCTGCTTAGCCTACAAAGTTGGGAAGACATTGCCATTCACACTGGCAATGACCCCTATTGTGAATGGTGTAAAATTTCAAACCCTATTGTGACAATTCCCTTATGTTTTTCTAACGGCAAATATATGACACTGCTTTAAATAATAGGTGTTATCTCGCTCAACTTGAAAAATTTTGCTCATAGTGTGACTTAAACCCAAGACCTTTTTATATTTATATGTTTTTAGATACCTCACCTTTAAACACTTTGGCTTAAGATCACTGTTATAGAAAAGACAATTTCCTTATGCACTTTCCCAAATAAAAGAAATATCTACCTTAGTTTCTTTTAGAAAGGTAATATTATATGATAACATGCATTCTTGGCCCTGGGGGTGGGCGACAGCTCTAGGCCCTATCTTTTTTATGGATCTGAATTTTTAAATTTTTTTAATATTATATGTGTGTGTATATTTTTATTAAAAAAACTATAGGCCATTAACAAAACCCCAATAACAATTGGATTATTTTAGTTTATTAAACCTTAAGGTCTAGTAATATTTTAATTTGATTAGCCCATACTATTTACCCAATTTAAGAGATCCTCATGATCTGCTTAAATAATTAAATTAGATTATTTTGTCACAATCTTTTGTTCATTAGTATAATAGTCTTTGTCATTTTATAATTTTTTTACATATAAGTTATTAATTATATATTATAGAGATCAAATTTTTTACCACGCATAGTGCCTAAATTTTTTTAAAGATTCTCAGATAGCTTTGAAAACATGTCTTCTAAAATTTAACGTGTTTGATAAAGACTCTAATGTTTGCATCATGAGAATTATGATTTAATCAATGAAAGAATATGTTTGGTTTGCACATGCCTTTGGCATCACTAAATTGCGGGTGACTGGAGATTCATTGAACCAAAAACATAATCTGAGACCAAATCGCAAGTAAAAGATTTCATTTTAGTGCTTTATGACGACATCTTGAAATCATGTTTTTTTGCTTAAAATACCTATGCCTATGGGCCCACACCACACCGGTAACAGTGGGTCTACGAATCAGATTTATGTTGTTTTTTAGTTATTCATTAGTTGCATGTTTTGTTTCAAACCGTCTCCTTATAGTTACGGATTGTTCAAGTTGTTTCAACAGTTATAAACACATTTAGAGCATTCACAACAGACTCTCCATAAATCTGTGAGTGTGTTCTTTATATTATAAAAAATGATTATTAGTGGTTGTGAGTGGAGGATAGAGAACATTTTACTGTTCATCTCTATATTTGATAAAACACTGTTCATCTCTATTAATTTTTTAATATTTGTTGAAAGTGGTTGTGAGTGAAGGAAAGAGAGAATGTAATGATAAAAGTATAAAAAAATATTATTTTATTGAAAAGAAGAGAGAAAAAGTAGTGTTTTTTAGTGGAATTATAAAGATGAAGATAGAGGGTGAGTCGTGAATGCTCTTAGAAGTGAGTAAAAGTAACTGAACTATAATCGGAAAACCAAAAAAAGTGAACTAAATTAACCCAACCCAAATACGAAACTAGTTTGTTGTTTGTATTTTTATAACCAAACTAGTTTGTTGCTTGTACAATTATAACCAAATTTTATGGTTCGACTGTAACTATATAAAAGTGAAATAAAAGAGTTAAATCGTCATAAACACAACTTTATTTTTTTTAATTTAAAAGTTATTATGTTAGAAAAAAATCATTGCAGACTTTTCATAAATATCATTATTTCTTTAGAACCCTAAACACCCATCGACATACCCCTAATTATACACAACAACTAATTTACATTAACTTATCATAGATGTGGATCAAACTTTTGAAACTTCACCGTTCTAACATATTATTAAGCGTCTTAGAAAAATCCGAACCGTCTGTAATACAACTGTCTGGTTTATAAGCTAGGATCTAGTAGAACCGAAACATTGGTTATATGTTTATATATGTCCCATAACCAAACTAAACCGACCCATTAACATCTAGATTTGCGTCAGTGTGACAAACATATAATCCAAACGAGATTAGTTTAATTTTCACCTAATATAAAATGATATGACACACTCAAACTTAGAAAAGTTGTGTAAATGAAACCAAAATTTTGCTTAAAACTGAATATGATATTCACCAATCAGGGAGAAAACTGCAACATATATAGTAACCAAACGCCCAAACTGATACTCTAATATAACCAGTACCTGATATTAACTGATACAACTACACTTAAAAGATGATTCGCGCACCTGCGAGAATTAAGAAAAATAATACATGATGAACAATTAATTTGTTCAGGATTTGGTGAGAGATATGCACACCAATATATCCCATGTACACTGGATAGAAAAATTGAAGTAAAACTCAATTCTTGCAGCATATATATATACTAAAGATATAAAAGAGTTAGCATTAAACAAGCATATATAGGCACCTATTGCTTAACTGAATCTTTAAATTCATACATAATAGATAAAGTTGCCTGAATGTTGATCAGCGATGACAATGCAGCATATCCTGAAGAAGCCCTCCTTGGTCTACTTTTAGCATAGCAGGCGGTGTAGTGGCGGTGCTGGTGGCAAATGTGGTGGAGGCGAAGGCGGCGTTGGTGATTAGATGATTAAAGGAGGGGATTATAGGTGATGAATTAGGGGCAACTGGATGGTTGTGTTGGCCTTCATAAGTGGTGATAACATAAGATGGATCACCCATACACCTTTCAACTCTCTTCTTTACATTGCATGATGCACTTGTGCACCTGTAATAGCTCCTGTAAATCAAATCAAATCAATTATTTTAACTATTTGATTGATCTTGTAATTAAGTGGTTAATTTGAACGCGTGGTTAAGAAAGAGTTGGATCAAAATACCTAGGGAAACGGCTGTTCTTGACGGCTTTTTGGCCATACTTGCGCCATCGATAACCATCGTCCAAATGATCAATCTCAGTCCTTGTCATGAAGGCAAATCTTGGTGCTTTTTCTTTCTTTTTCTTCTTTGCTTTTGTCTCATCTCCACCCATTGCCTTCTTCTCTTTAACACACCTATATGTTCAAATTGTACATGGAGCCATTCAATCTTTATGATGTTATTTGATTCAATTCCCGGCCACTTGTTTCACCTAAGGTTTTGCAACCAAGGATGTTTGTGGTTTGTTTTTTAAGGCCTACCAAGCATTTGCAAGTGTTAGGATAAACCAAGAGTTCTTATACTTACATGCTTACTTAGAGATTTGTCATCGCGCAGTTCTATTTTTGCTCGCGTATTAGACTTTTTTCATCAATAACGACTTAAAATAATATGATATGTACAAAACACCATATCGGGTGTAGTTTCGTGTATGTAAATCGTTATGCATGTATAAGTTTGTGTGTGTATTATCATTCGTGTATAAAATGAAAGATTTATGCATGGTTTAATGAGTAAAAGTAGATACATAACCAAATTAAAGATTGATGTTTCATGGACTATCTAGCTAGCTACATGAAATTATTCTAACATAGTGTGAATGTATAACACAATCAATTAATAGAAAAATGGTTTGTGTCATAATTTTCAATTAGTTCTCATCTCATCTCATCTCATCTATGTTAATTATACATCTATTTTATATCCATTATCACTTGTACACATCAAAAACCAACAACCATTATTAGTTATTTACATTTGAATAATTTAATTATAGAAATCAAAATCTATAGAAACCCTCTTTTTTGCTTGTGTTCTTACAATTTACATTCATTTTTAACCCAATATTTGCATCTTCATCCAAGTATAACTTGATTAGTACACACAAAAACATATTTAATTACAACTTCTAAAAAAAATATCTACTTATTACATACAACCAGAGATTTTTTACCACATTTTTCAAACTTTGAAGTAGAATATACTAGGGTGAGTAGAAAAACAGTGAAGCAAAAATATTATATTTTATTAAAAAAACATAATTATATATATTTATATTTCGTTTTCAAATAAAATATCGATTTGAAATTCAAAGCAGCTTATTTCAACGACAAATAATTATTAAAGCTTACTGTTTGATGGGATTCTGTAGTTGTTGATGAGCAGGTGAGTTGCAGATTGAAGAAGAATTCGGTGACGATGGCTGTAATCCATTCAACACCACCGATGATTCTTCATCAACGGCTGTAATAATCTCCACCTTATGATCATAATCATAATCATCATCAATATCACCATTATCACGATGATCTAACATGGGTATTCCCATTTCCACTGATAAATCCGACGGTGGCGGAGGCGGCGGCGGTAGCTGGTGGTGCGCCGTCGTGTGGTCGAAGACGGAAGAAGGGGTGTAAGAATGATAACAATCCTGAAACCCCAGTAACTCCATGAAGCCTAATGAAGTCTTCTGATCAACATCAACATCATCATCAACAGCAAGTGATGAAAATGGATCAGATGGAAGATTATTATTATTATGATGATGATGGTATGAAGAATTACCCGCCATTTTTAGCATCATCGTGGACGAATCTCCGGCGTCAATGGGGGAAAAATGTGTGATGAAGAGGGTTTTGGTGGTGGTGGTTTGACCGGAAGTAGGCGGTGACGGTGGTACGGACGCCGGAGAGTGGCCGGTGGAGGTATTTAATGAGTGGGAGATAAGGAGGAGGAGAAGAAGAAAGGGATGGTAACTTGAAGCTCTATCTAACCGACTACCATGGTCAATTTCTCTTTTTGTCTTTTTATAATATTTCTCATTTTCATACCCTATAGTGTATGTATAGCTATATAAAGGACCTTGTGTTTTCTCTTTAATGTAATTTGGGTTTATATTTGGTGACGGGATCCTATTTGGAATTGTGTAATCATTACATTTTAAATATATGTGTCAATCGGAAAACAAAAAAACTTGTTTAAATTAATGAATCAATGTCTCATGTTTGTTTGATTTTTTGTATACGTATTTCAATCAAAATACATATTTTTATTATTGATTTACAAAAATTTTTTTTGACCTTTCAATTTTCATAAATCAAAGCTGAATATTTTGTTTATTGATTTACAATAATTTTTTTGATTTTTATTTGAATCCAACCTTGTTGTGTTGAATCCATAAACTTTTTTCATTGGTTTCAGTTTTTTTTTCTTTTTTTTATGTTTGGATGTCTCTTGATTTGACATTTTAATTTTGATTTAAGCCCGGTCCAAACAGATAAATAATAATAAGTTATCGTTCTAAGCAGTGAAACTAATAGATATGATGAGGTTTTTTTAGCTAATCACGTCCACAAAATGTAATGCACCCTTTCAATAATCATTTAAAACGAACAAGTGTAGTACTTAATAAAGTTTGACACTGTCTCTTTTGTTTTCACTTTGTTTTCGAAATACAACATGTATAATTTGTCTCTTCTAAAAAAGTTTAAGAAACTCAGGGTGCACGTTCTAAAACCTCAAAGTTTGTCGCAATTACGTTGTATACTTTTTATATAAAAAATAAAAATAAAAACTCTAAAGATAAGTTGACCCTGCACCATTTATACAAGGTTTGTTCATGAATATATATATATATATATATTAATTGAGGTCAAGCATACAAACAAGTTATATACTTTTGTTTTTTTGCGTGTGTTTTTAAAGTATGCTTAGAGCATCATCAATAGAAAACGCAAAAAACATAAAAAAAAAACATGTCTAGTTAACGATCATATCAGAAAAACATTCATTTAAAAAAAACTCCAAAAACATCCCCAACAAGGAGACTTAAAAACATCATAAGGCATCATCACATCATCACCATTTATATTTATTTTTTCTAATTACCAATACGTTTTGTTTTAGTAAAATATATTTTTCGTTGAAGGGAAAAGTTAACAAATATAAATGTTTTTCGTTTGAGTAGAATATGATATTTCAAAATGTAAAATTAAAATTTAAAACTATATAAGATATAAAATTTCATAAGTTGAAACTATCTAAAGTTCAAAATGTTAAAGAAAAGTGTTTTTTTAACATATACATCGAAAGAAAGAGTTAATTTTAGTAATACATAAACACAAAGTTTGAAATTGTTCTTTTTAGTTAGAGTTAAATTTGATTTTGCTACTTGAGTTTTGATGAAAATAACTATTTTCTTTCAAAATATTAAAAATATCAATTTACATCCAAAGGTTTCATAAGTTGTTTCAATTCAATCCAAAAGTTTCATAAGTTGTTTCAACTTGAATATAAAAAATAAAAACTTTTGGATTGAAATTGATCCAAATGATGAAACTTTTGGACTGAAATTGATGTTTTGAAACTTTTAAAGAAAAATTGTTACTTTTTTCAAACATTAGAGAGAAAAATTAAAATTAACTTTTAATACCCAACCCCTAGGTCCCGCCCATCTGATAAAATTCTAGTTTTTTAATGTTATTGAGGATGAACATTAAACCCAAAAACAAATCACCAAAAATAAGAGAGAGCATCAATGAAAACACACATAGGCATTAAAAACAACCAAAAACTCCTTGTATCGGATGGTATTGCACTTTTAGTGTAGTTAGAGAAATAAATATATATTATGTTTTATTATAATTAGTTTACATGATACAAAAATATAATCATATGCTTCTTATTAGATTATAACTTTTTAGTTTTCTCCAATTAAAATGTCTATTAGAAAAACTGTTACAACGATTAGTTGTTTTTCTAATTTGATATTAAAACCAATCAAACTCGAATGATATAGTATAGTTCTATGGACTAAATTATGGAAAAAGAGTCGATATAAAGTTTTATGAATTTATAGAGGAATAAGGAAATATGTATAAAAATGAGAAACGGAGGGGGATGAATGCAAGAAAGGTATTTGTTAAGGGAGTGAAAGAGATAAATAGAGGTGTAGGTGTGAACGTGGAATAGGGTTTTTACAGCGACGTCATGAGAGTGGGGATTTGTGCAAAAGTTGTGGTATTACGTGCCTGCCGTGTACTACTTTTTATTCTTTTTCTTTCTTTCATTTTTCAAATGGACGATGATTTCCCCATTGATACTTTTTTTTTCCCTTAAATATAGTATCTTTTACTTTTATTTAGCAACTCATGTATGCAAGTATTGAAATCTAACTTCATGAAGTAATTTTCTTTGTTTCTATATTTATACAATAATTAGTAAACGAAACTCGCGCGTTGTTGTAGGAAATTAAAAATCTATAGCGCTTGATTTTGATGACGTGTTCTTTAGTATTCATCTAACGAAAAATTCACGCCAAATTTTAAGGTTTGTAATATATATCATTAGTTTTTTTAATTTTCAAATAAAATGTTTACAATAGAGTGCAGGTCATCAAAATTTATACGAAATAAGAAAAAAGAAGAGAAAACCTAAAGCAACTTAAAATATTTATACGTTTATGATTTTATAACTTGTATATTATAACCCTCAATTTGATATTTGAATAAAAGTACACAAAAACATGCATTAATATAGCCACGTCACAACGATATGTTTAAATCTATCTGAATACATATTTTAAATTTTATAAAACAAAAACAATTAAATAAAATATGAGTGAGTTTCATCTCAAGATTTGATTGGAATAAAGAATTTTTAAAAGAAAAAAATCCAAAAGTATAGAGTCTAAATGGTACGTCTAAGTTCTACTTGAAGGATTAATAATATAACTTAATGAGAAAACATATTGTAATTTAATAAATTCGTTTAAAACTTCTACTTTAGTGGTTAAAGACTTGTATCCTTTAATTTGACACTACAAATAGTAATATTAAGAGTATCACTTAATTTCATTTTTTTTTTATAATATTGAAAAATTGCCCTTTTTGAATTTCATTTTTTATATAATATGGAAAAATTACCCCTTTGAAAAGGTATTTCCCCCTCTTATATTCATTCGTTTCCTCTCTTTTTATCTATCATCATAAATATATATACACACACATATATATATACTTTATAATATTCTTTATCTTATTTTTTATTAGTTTAATATTGCATCTTTCTATATTATCTACCCACCAAATCTGGTAAGTGTACTAGAAAATCTTTCGATAAAGAACTTCACTTTGAGAACGGCCGTGTTGTATAATATTAGCGTAGAGTTTTGGTAAAAATAAATATTTAATTACATCTTCTACGTTTACTGTGTTAAATGAGAGGATACAATTTGTTATTTTTATTATTGTCATTTATAGATTATATAAACATGTTATTTATCATTATGTTTTACAACTAAAAGTGCACAATAATGTTATTTCATCAATAAATTTTTTAAAACTCATAATATTCAAGATAACACAATGCCTATCAAAAAACACAATGAGACATTGTATTTTTTGTCATCGTTTTAATGTATTAGATTAATTGATTATTAATTTATTAGTGTGTTTTATATATACTATATATACACAACAATGTTATTTCATCATTATATGTTTTTAGAATTCATTATTTTAGAAAAACATAATAGTATTCAGAAAAACACAATAGTATTTAAAAAAACATATTAACTAACAAAAATACATAATAAACTGCACTAAAGACACAATGACGAGTAATAAACTTAAAAACATAAAAAAATTATTTTTTATATAGCAATACTGTACTCGTTTTAAAGATAAAAACAGCTCGTTTTTATGGTGTAAATTTTATACAAAAATAATGTCGTTTATAAAAGTTATTTACGTTTAAAAAAATGGAAGAATAGTCGCTTTTGTTGACTTTTTGCAAATTCTTTCATTTCTTTAAACGTTCATACCTTTTATGTATGACATTATTTTTTTATAAAAATTACAACATAAAAACGAGTATTTTTAAATCTTTAAACGAGTATAGTATTGTTATATAAAATTGTAATAATTTTTTATGTTTTTAAGCTCGTATCTCGTCATCATGTCTTCTGCAATTCATTTTGTCTTTGTTATCTATTGTCTGTTTTTTTAAAATTATGAATTTTAAAAAAATACAATGATGGAATAACATTGTTGTGTAAGTCTAATATGTAAAACACAATAATAAATTAACATCTAATTAATCTAATACATTAAAAATAATGAAAAAATAACATAATATCTCATTGTGTTTTTTATCGTCATTGTGTGATCTTAAACATTATGAGTTTTGAAAAATATATTGGTGAAATAACATTATTATGTACTTTTAATTGTAAAATAAAATGACAGATAACATCAAGTTTATATAATGTATAAAAACAATAACAAAAATAACACATTGTGTTATTTTTAACATTATGAGTCTTGATAAATACATTGGTAAAAGTATATTATTGTGCACTACTAATTGTAAACACAATGATTGATGACAAGTTTATAAAATCTATAAATAACAATAATAACACAAAATGATCTAAAGAGTAAAATATAATGATAAATACATATAATAAATGATATAAAATGTATGGCACAATTAATGTATATGACACAATTAGCTGATGTACTTAACATAATAACCAATATGTCATTATTTTTAAAACAAAAGGACACGTGTTAAGCCCACAATCTTTTTAAACGTTTTAAATTAAATATCATTGTTATTATAAAACTACCCTTAAGATAATTCCTAAGATAATATTTGATATAATATCCCGTCGACATTATTTATATGATAATTGTCATATTGGTAACAACTATGCATAATATACTAATTAGAGCATTCACATCAGGTTTCATATCTTTATCCTTATAATTACACTAAAAACACTACTACTTCTCTCTTCTTCTCAATTAAATAATATTTTTTTATACTTTTATCATTATTTTTTCTCTCTCTTCTACTCACAACCACTTTCAAAAATATTAAAAAATTTATAAGGGTTGAACAGTGATTCCCCAAATATATAAAATAAACAGTAACTTTTCTCTCTCCTCCACTCACAACCAATTACAACCATTCCTTAAATTATAAGAAACACACTCACATAAATATACCAAACCTACTGTAAATGCTCTTATAAGTACCAATCGCATAACATTATTGCACATGTTCTTAAGCTTAGGGTACAACCATTTTATAGCATGATTCTTGTTTTGTTTTCTCTGAAAAGTTACATTTTAACCCCGTTAAGTTTAGTTATATCAAAATTTTATATTCTATACTTATCTATTTGTCTTTTTTTTTGGCACACTCAAGATCTTTTTTTAAGTTTCTTCTATAATTTTTAAATTTTAATGTCTTATTAAATGCTAAATAAATGTTGTAGCATGCTTATTTTTCTTTACATTTTGGTATAAATTTCATTTAAAACTTATTTCTATGTGGTATAACTCCACATTTGTACGTGCTTATTTTTCTACTCATTTCAATGTAAATTTCAATAAAGCCGAAGTTTTAAGTAATATAAAATTCACATTTTTACGTGTTTTTTATCAACATTATACTTTATATATATAAAGTTCTGAATATAATATATCAATGTTTTTGCCTCAACAATTTTAGAACGTTATCAACAATGTTCGATTTTATTTTTCTTACCTTCAACGTGAATATTCATGGCGATGTTTTAACGCTATTTTTTTCACAATTTTTACGCATCCTTCGCAACGTCAGATCTTAAGGTTAATAATATTAGGAACATTCATATTAGAGTCTTTATAACCATCCTTATCTTTAGGGTATTAAAAAGTAAAAAGAAATTACTACGTCTCTTTTTTTATAATATTTTTTATCTATAAATTATAATGATTATATATATGGGTTGATAGTGAGTTCTTATATTTAACAACTCATTGTTCATCTATTGTAATTTTTTTGAGTGAAAAAGAGAGAAAGATTAGTAAAAGTTGATTAAAAATTTGTTATTTAATTGAATAGAGATAAAAATAAAAAATTAGATGTGAATGTTAAAAAAAAAAGTAAAAAAAAATTAAGATAAATTATTTTTAGTTAGATTATACGGATAAAAATATGAACTCTGTTCTGAATGCTTATTAAGAAATAATTCAATATTTGATTTGATATGCAATTTACTACAATTATTAAAATGAAATGATGTTTTGTAATGATATATGTAAGAGTTAAAATATCACCATCAAACTTACTATTTTCAAACAATAAAATCGTCATTGAAAGATATTATTTTAGATGAAAAAGAACATTGTTCTTCAAATGAGATGTTGTAATTCGAAAAATGATTCTATAGGATATTATTATTTAATCCATCCATTAATTTCATTGTAAAGGTTGATGATGAGCGAGCGTGCACGGTGGACACACGAAAGCGAACCCCAATCTCATCATGCTTTTACTTTATTTTACTTTTATTTAATAAACATGAGAGGGATGGAGTTATGAGTGACTATTGTTTACCTCATATATACTTTACATTGCTTTTTTTTTTTTTAATTACTTACCAACTTTCATTCTAACTATGATTTAAATGTGAAATTAACTTTTATTTGAACGACATTAGTCATTCATTAAATGTATAACTTTTAAACAATAATATAAAAGCCAACTCACACTCTCTTTCCTCTCCTCATTCTTGACATAGTATTGTCATATTTCACGTTGACGACAGCTCATTCAAAGGGTTAGGTGGCTTTTCATGAGCTATTGCGAGCCACTCGCCACCTAACCTCTCCTGTCCCTCTCATTCACCAATCGCCACTCACCACCAAATAGTTTTAGTTATAATTATATGTTTTCTATGTTTCAAATTATACACTCTAGATCTTATAAATAATTTAATGGTTTTCAATCACATGTAAAACGTCTCATTATAAGAAAACACACGCACATAATCACAGATAAAACTATTAAACTTGGGTGATAACATAAAAAATAAATTTATTTTTATATTTCAAGAAAAAAAAATTAACCTTGTTTTGATATGTTCAAGTCTCACGACTTTTAGGAATATACACAAAAAAAAATTTATGTTACTTATGATTTTTTTAAATAATGCCGTTTTAGATATTTAATTGATTAAAAATTAATAAGTTAAACTAATATTTTTTTAGTAGAATCGTTAAAAACTTATTTTGATCCACTTATTATTTAACAAGTCATTATATTTTAAATAGATAAAAAAAAAGTGCATAGATTTTAGATAAGTTTAGTGACTTTAATATATAAAAATTAGTCAAAATGTCTTTTTCGTTTTTTTAATTTTACAATTGAAATTATCAAATATATCAAAATTATATTAATATACATTTTCTGAAAAATAGAAAAGGATACATATTAACCTTCAAACTTTATAACAATTTGAAATTAAAAGAACTTAGAGAAGTAGAAAATTAAGAGAGAAAAAGCATTAGCCAATTGGTATTGAGATTGTTGTGATTCCAAGTCTTGTAAATATATAACATAGTTAGTGAACCCGTAAGATTGTCATTAGAGAAAAGAAAAATAAAGAGAGGGAAGAAAAGAAAAGAAAAGAAAAAAAGTGATAGAATGTACAAAGAAAATAAAGAAAAAGCCAGTGATGAATAACTTTGCTTTTTGTACGATCCCTAGGAAACACAGAGCGATCCTCCACCCTACCCCACAAAATTTTTGGTCGTGGTCTTTTGTAGATTATGAAGAGTTTAATTAAAAAATATAAAAAGTATATTCATATATTTTTAGGATATTACTATAGAGTAAATTACAAATATTATCCCTTAAGTATTACTAAAATTACAGATCTTATCCTTAAACTTTGATAATTACACTAAATGTCCTTTATTTAAAAATTTGTCACACTTTCCGTCATTTTCACTAACTGAAGTTAAATATTTCTGTTAAGTTAATGAAAAATGACTTTTTTGCCCTTGTTCTTTAAAGGACAAAATATTTAATTTACACTAATCTTGTATTTTCTTTCTTTCTTTTATTTATTTACTTACTTTTCTTTTTTTTTTTTCTAACCACTTTTATCTTACAACTTATCTTAAATATAATTAATAAATTAATTTAAATTTAAAAAAAGTTTAATTCATTAATTGATTTTAATATATTACAGTTTTATTATTTATTAAATTTAGTTATGTACTTTTCTACTAATAAAATTTAAGGAACTCATAATATTTTTTTTTAAAATAAAAATCACATAGTTTAAGTTGAAAACATAATATTCTAAAACTAGGTTGGTTTAACTTTGAACTAATTCTTTAAAATCAGAAAACCACATTTAAAAGATTTAATTTTAAAATAACTTCATTCTTTATAAAAAAAAAAGAGCTTAATGAAAAAATGTTATGTAACATGTTTAACTAGATTTTAACAACTTAAACTTATTAAATAAATTATATAGACAAAGAAAAAATCATGAAAGAAAGATGGTTAACGAGCTCATCATAATGCTTATTTAAATATATATTCGTAAAGTACTTAAACTTGTTTACAATCAATCTTTTTAGTTGGAAATTTCCAGTTCATAAAGTATACAAACTTAAGGTCGTCGAAAGTTGAGTTAGAATTTAAATAAGAATATAAACTTAAATGAGATGGATTAAAAACAAGTTTAAGTACTTTAAGAATATAAATTTAAATAAGAATTATGATGAGCTCGTTAACAATCTTTCGTTCATGATTTTTTCTTTGTCTATATAATTTATTTAATAAGTTTAAGTTGTTAAAATCTAATTTAACATGTTACATAACAATTTTTTCATTAAGCTTTTTTTTATAAAGAATGAAGTTATTTTAAAATTAAATCTTTTAAATGTGGTTTTCTGATTTTAGAAATTTAGTTCAAATTTAAACCAACCTAGTTTTAGAATATTATGTTTTCAACTTAAACTATTTAAATATATAGATTACGTGATATTAAGCTACAGATAGAAACTATGTAGAATCTATGAAATACATGTTTTAATATATAAATTTAAATTTAAATCAAAAATTTAGATATCTCAAACAAAATATAGATGGCGCGTTACAAATAACTTACAAAATTTTTTGATCAAGAATATTTATTTTTTAAAATGATCTAAATGGTTCAACCATAGTGCACCTACAAAAACCCGTGTATGTTTTAGTTTATGTTTTAATAAATGATGTTTCATTAATTTCAGATAATTTTAGTTTTAATTTATGTAATTTTTATTTTTTAAAAAAATATTATGAGTTCTCTAATTTTTTTAGTAGAAAAGTACATAACTAAATTTAACAAATAACAAAACTGTAATATATTAAAATCAATTGATGAATTTAACTTTTTTTAAATTAAAATTAATTTATTAATTATATTTAGGATAAGTTGTAAGATAAAAGTTGTTAGAAAAAAAAAAAGAAAAAAGAAAAGTAAGTAAATAAATAAAAAAAGAAAGAAAATACAAGATTAGTGTAAATTACATATTTTGTCCTTTAAAGGGCAAGGGCGAAAAAGTTATTTACCATTAACTTAACATAAATATTTAACTTCAGTTAGTGTAAAGGACGAAAAATGTGACAAAATTTTCAAATAGAGGACATTCAATGTAATTATCAAAGTTTAAGGACAAGATCCGTAATTTTAGTAATACTTAAAGGATAACATTTGTAATTTACTCATTACTATATTTATAATAGTGAAAACAATCCAAGGTGTTACATATTCATAAGAGTATGATAAAAATAACTAAAAAAAGCCTAACAAACTTACAACTTCTAATTTTTTTGGTAAATTCTTACGTGCTTTATACTTGCTCGTAACTCTACGATTCTCTATCACTATTTCACGATATGAGTGACCCTTTAATTTATTTGGGGTGAACACCATACAAGACACCTTGTTGTGATCGAGCCAATAGTCGATAAAAAATGATTACAAAAAAATTATCTATGTAACAAAACCTAAACCTAATATATGTTATCTAATCATAACTAACATGTCATCAACAATAAGAAAAACCATCATTTATTTATGATATAAAGAAATACTAAGCTTTTAAAAGGATCAGGATATATGTACACCCAGACATTATTATCCGAACGCCTTGAATACGACCCGTATTAGTCTGCAACATATCAAATCAGTCAGTTTATAAAGTCTTATGGCCCGTATTGGCCGTTACAGTCTGTAATGACTTTAACTTACGGGTACGTAACGAGACTTATGACCATAAATAAAATTTCCTATTTTATTAATTTTAAGTTTAATTTTTTGCTTTTTCTAATACTTATAAATTTAATTAATAACTTGACCTGTCATATTAAATCGTGTAATTTGATAATCAATTTATTTATAAAATTAACAGATAAGTATTTCACGATAAAAAAATTTAAATCCAAATTATATTTTTTGTTTTTTTGATTTTATAAAATACTTATTTATAAATTCAATAAATAAATTTACTACGGGCATTTTATGCTATTATAGGTGCACACTTTAGTTATTAGAACACCATTATCTTCTCTATCTCTCTATATATATGCACATACATATATATATAGATAAAAAGAGTAGGGTGTCCTAATAACCCAAATGGATGTATTAATAATCAAAGCTTTATTTTCTTATTTTTATTTATTTAATTTACAAATAAGTAATTTATAAAAGCCAAAAATAAACTCATAAATAATATAAATTAATAAAAATATGTAAATAAAAATATCAAAAAAATAAAATTTTAAAAATTTTACTTACGATCGTAAGGCTCATGACGACCCCTGTCATTACGGACCGTAACGGACAATACGGGCCGTATAAGTCAATAAAGCTCATATTAAAGACGTCCAGATATCAAAATTGGGTATATGTAGAGCACGTCACTTTAACAATAACTAGATCTGTGATTTTCCACCTAAAACTATGATGAAAATCAATAAACTGTATTATAAGTTAGGTATAAGAAAACTAAAAATGTTATTATCTTGTATATAATTTTGAAAAATTTTAGCACGCCAAAACTTACCATACTAATAAAAAAGAGAATAAATTATTTACGATCCATTAATTTCCTTCAATCGTTCATTATTATTCTTTTCGACTATTAAAAAATTGACTTTTATCCATTTTTGAAGTCTAATTTTAATTTCTTCTAATAACCCACCCATGACCCAACTTCCTTTTACCACAACATATGATTTCTTTATAAATATTTTATTATCGTCTCCTTTGACTATATAGTTATAAAGATGACAAAAATTAATACAATAACACAAATCAAACTTAATCTCACTAAATATCGTGCATTTAGTGGAAGCCTTTCAATCTTAATTGGTTTTCTGTAATGTTACATGCATTTGATCCTTATCGTCTGTTTCAACCTCATCATTTGATCGTTGCATCTAGAAAAAAAGGTTTATTTACTTAAAAATTTATAATTTAGAAAAAAAAAAGGTTTCTTTACTTAAAATTTATAATTTATAAAGTCTAATTATGTTTTACAAGATGCGACAAAACTTAATGAATTAAAAAAAATAGCTAGCTCAGTGAACTTTAGAGACAGCCGAATACAAATTTTTGACTGAATCTACTATACTACAAAGATGACACTTTTTTATAAAATGGTTATAGATATTGTATTTTATAATTTACCTAGAATGAAAAAATGGTTCTAACGTGATTGCTTAAAGTATTGAATTCAATATTATCTACAAATATAATCATCTATATGTTATAATTATCTTTTTATTATAATAAAATAGTAACTAAAATGAATACGTACCAAAATCACATTCTTTATCATCAAAATTTTTTTGATTCTCTCTCATATGAATTAATTATATATATATATATATATATATATATATATATATAATTTATTAATAATATTATTTAATTGTTTTTAAGATTACAAATAGTATTTTAATAAATTAAAAAATATATCTATTTATTAATGTTATTTCTAAAAGAATAATTTTTATAAAAATAAAATTTTCTAAAACATCAAACTTTTTTAAAATACCAAATATTTTACAATTGGTGTTTTTAAAAAGTAAGTAATTTATATAACAATAAATAACTAAAATTGAGAGTAATAATAAGAAAATTTATAAAAATGACATTTTTTTAAAACGGCTTGTTTTGAAACAAAATGTGTATTTAAATAAAAAACAAAAAAAGTTATAAAAATAAAAGTTTAAAAAGTTGAACTCGTTGTTTTATAACTTATAATCCTTACGCATATATAATTTCAACCATCCATTTAACTGTGTTTTCTCCAAGAAATGTTTATAGTAAGTTATCCATTATCATATCTCATTCCACACATCTATTTCTAGTTCAATTAAATAATACTTTTTTTTTTATTTCTTTTGTAATATTTTTTATTTCTTCAACTCACAATTACTCACAAATAATAATATCGCATTCCATATGGACATATTATATATGACATTTGTGATAGGTGTAAGGGGCTGTTTGGCAATATCTGAATGATTAAGTGTTGAATCAACAAGAGGTCTGAACCATTAAGAGCTAGTATATCGTTTAACTATTCAAAAGCAAATGTCTGACCAATTCAGATAAGAGTTTTTAACCATTTAGCATTAGGCCTCTTAACCATTGAGAGGTAAATGTCTGAACCATTCAGACATTTGCTCGCGAAACAAACAGTCTGAACCATTAAGTGCTGAATCATTCAGACATCTGAACCATTAAGAGACTGATTAAAAGGCTGTCAAACAGCCCCTGAGACTTTTTTTTACCCTTACATACAATTGCTTATGTCCATATAATATTGTATCCATATTAAACGCTCCTCTAGAATTATGATTTGAATATGCAAATAATAAAGTAAACTTGGAAATGTTCTTCCATATTCGAATTGAATTGCGAACGAGTCCTTGATGGAATGTAACCAAACCCTTCTAGAGTTACAAAACAAAACATTATAAAAATACAAAAAAACTGAAAATGTCATATTCAGCCAGCCCATACCTATTTTAATATTGGGGCTAATAAATACAAAAAATGGGCCGTCAGCCGTTGGGCCTGAGCCAATGAGTAGCGGTCACGTGTAATGATTGATCCCAAATCCCGCAATATCTACGCAACAGCACGTGCGCGGATTTAACGCGCTTTTCTACCCTCGAACCTTCTTTCATCTCTATTATTCTGCCATTTCTTTTAATATATTTTTTTAAATATTAATACACGTCGGTTGATCTTTTAATCTAATGATATGAGTATGATAGTTTAGGTTTAATATCTTTAGGTTGTAGATTTAAACCTGATTTAAGAAGGTTTTTTACAGTGGTGGACTTGCTTTTTGATGATTTTTCAGGTTGGGTTAAGTCTGGAATGTTAAAATCAATATGGACTTTGACATCTCGTTTCAGGGAACGCTCATTTTGGTATTGTACGTAGTTACAAACGCCGATTAAAAAAAACCATACTTCATAAATTTTATTTTTAAAATTCAATTTTGTTTATTTATAAAACTTAAATTTATACTAATTTAATAAGAATAAACATCATATGTCATCAAACCAAACCCCAAAGACCTGAGCTAATTTTAAAGTATCTAACTAGTCTTGAAACCGAATGTACTTTTGAAACAGTTACATGCTTATTATTACAGTGTCTTTTAACCTAAATTTTTTTTACGTTTTAAGTTAATCTACAACTAAACCATAAAAATCTATGTTTTAAGTTAATCTATGATTAAACCGTGAAAATCTATTATTGGTTGCATAATTTTCACCCATAGTATTTTAAAAACGTGAGCTAAAACGTGACTATCATCTAATTGTTTCTCACTCTTTTTTATGTGTGTGATTTTTAACAAGTAAAACAAAAAACATAAAGAGTGTTACAAAAATGTGAATTTCATGAATTGACATCATCTGATATGTTACATCCTTGGCTGTGTAACTTTATTACGAAGTGTCAACAAACACGATTCATCAAGAACTCCTAAAAACATGATTTTCATTTTTAAATAATATTTTTTTAGGAAGGCATTACTTAAACTATTTAATGGGTAGAATATTTAAGAATCTAGTCAAATGATCCTTCAACTAAATTACCTGGTCAAAGTAGTTATATAGATAAGTTTTCATTAATTATTCTTAGCCCGACTGGTTAAAATAAGATACTCATGACATGATGACATGTAAAATATGTAAATGTTATGGGGTTCAAATCTCAATCTGAGCAAAATATTCAGAGTTAAGCCAGTGGTTTTCCTAGTAATTGCATCCTGGCTGAGAAACGATAGGTGGGTCCGATTAAAATAATTAACACATATTTTTCAAAACAAGGTCGTACATTTTTTGTTCAATAAAAAAGGGTAAGTTTTCCTTTTTAATAAATATAAATCTATCATTAAAATGTAGTGTTGTTATAAGTAAAACTATAAATGTTTGTTATTAGGTATACTTGTACGTGGGTGTTATACAAATTTTTATAATCCAAAAGTGACACAAAAGAGTTTGATTAGCAGCTGTAAGGCATACTTATACGCTGGTGTTTGGTGTTATACAATTTCATTATTACAATTCTAAATGTGAAAAAGAGATTTCAAATTTGAGGGAATTATGCCATTTTATTATATGGTACCCTTTCTTCTTCTTCTTCTTTTTTTTTTTTTTTTTTTTTTTTTTTTTTTTTTGTTTTTTGCAAGATATGATAATACCAAATGGATATGTGGCTGAATTCTAAATTTGATTAACGAGTAAAACATATGTATTACATTATCAACTTATAAAATTACATATGTAATTAAAACATAAGTTTTTAATGCATAATATAGATTGGTCTTCTAACATGATTTAATAAATATGTACCATTGTAAGTTTAGAACGTTATGCCATAATTAATAGGTAAGTAGTCTTGATTTAACTTTTTTGATATTTGGCTTACCTAATTCTCATGTTTTGAAACTTGAACAAGCAGCTTCATCAGTAAGCAGTTAATCGGTTGGCACGATCTCAAGAATAGGTCGGTGACACAAAGGACTAAAGAAACATATATGTTTCCTCATAGTTATCTTTAATCTAGCTTAATAAAATACCATCTATTTATTTGTGTTTATTCTATTAGGTGATAACTGATTTAACGATACCAACTATTTGCAATACAACCAATTGTAGTGACATGTATAATTCGGTTTCAAAATACTAGACCTAGATAAACATTATCTTAAAATATAATAAGTTGTAGCATGCAAAGGTATTTTGTTAATCCGTGATTATGGGCTCTAGCTACCAACTACATATTAAACTTTTAACATGAAACATGGTTTTGTTTTCTTAATTCTCGTAAATTAATTTAAATATAAGATAAAGATATGCTACGTAGAAGGTATCTTTTTGTCTAATCTATATTAACTAGGACTATTATTTTAACCTTTTCAAGTACTCGTGAAAATAATAATCAATGAAGCTTATCACCACATAATTTTCTTTTTTAATATTGGATTATCCAAATACAAGTAATCTTCCATGATTCACGAGATCCATACGTGTTTTCATTATGTTTAATGATATAAATATATTTAATGTAGTAGAAATAAGTGAGTTGTTCGACAGTATAAATAATTTTGTTTTATGTAATTAACCTTTAACCGGGAATAATCAAAAATCTAAAAGAAGATATTCGAAGTAAAGCAATGAATTGAGATAACCGCTTCTCAATATTAAAAAATGTTAATATGGTTAAAGTTACTGATATGCCAGGCCAACATTGTCGTTGGTCCTTTTTTTTGTATAGTGAGAAAGCTCACCATGCCTTTAGCCAAGATCTTATATATGATTCTCGTAAACCCTAGGAGCCTCTTTTTCTTCTGCCCAGCTCCCTAAAAACAAAATTCGACTTGCATTTGTTAAGCATAAGCTAGTGTTCCTTTTGAGCCAGGATCAAACTCTTCTTTTGACTATAATTTGGCCCAAAGTGGTAGAAACCGGTGAACCGGGCATACTTTTTTACTTTACTTGCTCTTTATTCTCTTTTTAAATTGATAAGTATGCATTGGGTTTCACTGAGGTCACCAAATATAGGCATGATTTTGATCATAGGATTCATGAGGAATACCAAGCTTATGTTATAAAACAAAACAACAAAAACAGAATTTGGCATAAAACCGATTGATAAATTTAGTGACACATATTAAGGTTATTGTATGACCTAAAACTCTAACTATACCAACTGTTCTTTCTTAAGTTGTACAATGGGTGCAGAACAAACACATACACAAACAATTATGTCAATGGATTGCACAGGCACAACCCTCTTCTCCATGTCTCACCAAACAAGACAAAAATTAAGTCAGCAGACACTTGCCTTCTCCATGACATTCAAATCAACCAAAACCTCAAATCTTCTGCTTTAGTGTCACATCGATTATCCCAATTCGAGATTTAGGCCTGTAATGCTCATCTGTGTCCACCTCCTCAATTTCCTACATAATATAAATTCCAAATTAAAACCAATAAATGTGGAATGATGTTATAATGCTAAACATGAAATCGATGAATGGTTATTTATTTGAATTTTAAACTAAACAAAGCACAAACATGACAAATTATAACATTATATTCACCTGAACAATATCTTCTCCCTTAACAACGCGTCCAAACACATTAAGCTTTGCATTTAGATCTGGAATTGGCGCAGTTGTAATGAAAATATCAAATTCATCTTTATCATGTTTAGTATTTGATGTACCAAGCATAAAAGCTTCATGCTTTAATCTGGATTGAAAGAAACGAATTTCTTATAAACAAAAAATAATTATGAATGAATTATGATTGAAAACGATAGTTTGTGTGGTTCGAATAAACCTTTTCTCAAGCTGATTGTAGTGCTTATCCCTAGAAGTCAAGTCCTCTATAACTGAGTTATCTTCAGAGTCACCTCCTTGGATGACAAAATGTTTCACTACACGTTGAAACAGCATTCCCTTAAAGTATCCTTTCTGGCTGTGAAAAACATTCAAAACTTTAATCATCAGCAGTTGTATTGAAATTTCCCCTTTTTTTCATAAATATTGATTCTTTTTCTGAATTGGTCAGTCTTATCTAGAACTTGAACTCCATGTTTGCTCAAATAGTCAAATGCCAGTTTCATAGACCCAATGTTGGTTGCTTTCATTTCTTACCAACTGCATATGTGATTGTATATTATGGGTGATTTGCATTAGCTGAAAGTTGCTTCTGTAGCAAGTTGAACATGGAATTTGAGTTTTAATCTAGAGGTAAATGCTAAATGACAACCAATTCATTAGAGTCAATCCATTTGACCCAAGTAGTATTGCCCTTGCCCTTTAACTTATGTTTCTGTTTTGTAGTTCATCTGTGGGATTACAATTTAAGTTCGGTTTTGTAAGCTGCAAACGGAAAGCTTGATTTAATCTGGGACGGTAGGCTGGTCGATATTAATGTTGAAGTTTATGTTGTTTTAACATTAGTGCCCTTTAAAGCAGTGCAGCGCGTTCTTTTTAAATTAATGAAAGTCGATTCTTAAGAACTATAGGCATCCCGAGCAAGGAAATATGGTTGCATAGCCTAGAGAATTGCTATGTTAATGACAATTTAACTTCAAAAGGTTCTGCATTAAAGTTTGAGAATTGTATCTGAGCTGTTAATGTGCAATTATCAGTATACGTTTTTATAATTATATTTAGGTTGTTAATATAATTAAAATTATACATTTGAATAAATGTTACAGTGTTATATCACGTGTCAAAGTTTTTAATAATGTTTAAACTGCATAACTGAATGTATATTATTATGTTTTATTTCATAGGTTGATAGCTTTTTGTCATTTACAATATCCATTCTAGCATTTATCAAAGAGGCGCTTTATGTCACAAAATCACAATTCACAATCAGCAAATGCAATTCAGAGGGTTAAATAGCCATTTTCTATCATTTAGATTGTTCTTTAAGCACAAAAGAGCAAACAGAAATTGCCATTCAGATAGTTAAAATAGTCACTTTCTGTCATTCTCACTGTAATATCCCAAACCATACCAATAGCTTGCTATGAGCGGGGATATGTTTGTTTGTTTGTTTGTTTTGTCATTCTCACTGTTCGTTCAACGCAAAAAATAGACCTTATTCATTCACCACGTACTGCATATGACTTTCCATATCCCCACATCATTTAATTGTGAAAAAACATGCAATTAAAAAATAGGGTATAATTTTTATAGATGGCATGGAATTATAAGTTACTTACAGATACTCACCAGGCATCGATAAATTCATCCACAATTTCGGGTGACCCTTCCTTGTAAAGTTCCACGGTAATCAAACCTTTAGAGGTGTTAAAAATCTAGATATACGAGTATGCAATAACACACAAAGACAACAATATATTAAATTATATATCTGAGCTGAAAGAAAGCCAAATGAAAATTTGTGTTTACTTTTAAATGAGGAGGAAAGTAGAAGATACAGAAACTTACAGCGTATCTAGGAATGTCAGATTTATTTGAATCTGAGAAGTCTTCTTCAACCTGTAGCAGATTAAAGATTCAAATCTGACAATATCCCTAGTAGCACAAAATATTACCTCAATGTTTGATGGAAAGAAAAACCCATCGTCTTATTGTGTTGAATATACTAACTAAAATCTATAGTGTTTATATCATTAAATTGATGCCTTTAGTTAATCAAAAAACAAGAAATTGTATAAGGAATTATGTAAACACAGTAATAAGAAAACATCTTCTACCAGACCATGTATCCTTTTACAGATTTATTAGTGCAAATAGTTCATGAGGGAGCTCGAGTAGAGAGTGGGAGATTCCAAGAAGTGAGCAAGGAACTTCCATAGGGACTGACCTCATTTAGGGAATAAACTGAATATGATAGGACCCTTTCCCACTCAACGAATGAAAAGGTGATGGATTCCGTAACAATTTTGCAACCAAACAGCAGTTTTTATTTCATTTCATTTCATTCCATTCCATTCCATTGTCAATTGACTCGATTCGGACATAAGAAACAAAGTATAAGTATAACCATAACCATACCCAGTACTTCCCACCCGTAGCAAAGCTATTGATGGGATCTGGGAAGGGTGAGATGTAAGCAAACCTTGCCCCTATCACAGATGATATGGAGGCTGCTTCCAGCGAGACTCTCGGCTCCAATGCACACAAAAGTATCAAAAAACAAGGTATAAGTATCTTTACTTTATTCATACAGATGTTATCATGTAGCCTACTTTCCTAGTATTTTACAGCTGACAAAAATTAAATACCACTGAACCAAAGAAAACAACAAAATGAACAAGCATGCTTACCTGAAAGTTTGATGTTCCTTCTTCTGGCTGCATTATTGACCTAACAGAAATTCACATCACTCGTTAGGTGTGTTCGGCACGTGCTGTATACGAATCATCAAATCGTAGTTCTTGCAATGCTTGTGTTTAAGCCACATCAATAAATGTTTTCATTAGTATAACTGATATGAAATACAGCATGATTTTGCCTGAAATTCAAGTTTACTGATAAGCGATATCAGTAAATTCGCATAAGGTGCCATAAAATCATGGGATGATGTACATAAGAAGTAATCAATGAAGGCATTTGTGATCAACAAACCTTCGAGACCAGTGTCTATATGTAGCAAAGAGGAAAAAGACCATAACCACAGTAACTACACTGTACAATGCAATTGTGGGAATGCTGATACTTCTTGGTGCTTTCTTCTTTTTGCTTTGCTGTAACAGAGCTTGAGGTTTAATCCTCGCCATGAACGATCAAACCTATAGAGCTTACAGTATCTCAATTCACAGTTTCACTCACTGCACAAAAAGAAAAACAAAAAACCGTAAACTCAGGTCCAAGATCCACATCAATTTAACAAAATCCCCAACACATGTATACGTGTGTGCGTGTAGATTATACCAGATCTCCACACTTTCCCCAAATTCAAGCAGATCGTTAGCATTCAAAACACTGGAAATACCCAAGGTTAATTCGAATAACTAGCACTAGGAAACAAAGAGAATTTTGCAGATTACTAAATAAAGAACACGATCTTGAAGTTAGCATAACGTACTACGAATCCTTCAAGGTTTCATGTTCAGGAACATTGGAACAATGATACGTTTGTAAACAGTTGGAAGATATTGGAAGATCAAAATACATATTTGTGATGCAGAAAATGAAATCCTAGGAGATCAGAAACATTCAAAAGGGGAAAATCGAAGAAGAAGAAGGTCGTACCTGTTGAGAAGAAGCAAATATTGTTACAGCAAAGGAGGGGATGATGAAGGTGTAGGATTTGCGAAATGTGGTTCCGATGTAGTTTCTAACAGAAAACAGACATGCTTGATTTTCAAATTCCGTATACGAATTTACGATATCTTCACCGTTGGATTCTTTTGGGCTCGTATTTTATATTCGGTTGGGCTGGTTCTTTAGGGCTCGTGTTTTATAAACGCTCCAAGAGAATTTATTCGTCCGGTTGTTTTAGGCCCATGTTTCTACCATTTAAAAAAATTAAGAAGTAAATTAAATGGTATTATGTTTGAGTTTTAAAAATATTAGGTAGGATAACATTGGTGAAAGTTATTGGGGAAGATAAATGAATTTAGAATAAGATAAAGATAAAGTGGTTTTAGTTTAACATTTGAAAAACTTGATTATTATTATGTATAGTTACCTCTTATAATAATAGTTTAGGGTATCTAGATTATGTATAGAAAAACAAACGTTGACGGAAGTTTACTTCTTATTGATCAAGTAGAATATATTTTGTCTTTGAACTTGTTTTGTTCTTATTGTTTGATCAAATGTTATGTATGGGTGCCATTGACGAATTGTTTCACAAAATATAATGAAACAATGCATGTAGAATCGTTTATTAACGCTGCATTTTGTGGTGACAAGTCGATGAAACTATTGGTTTGTCAAGGATTCTAAGAATCAAAGAGATTAAATTCTGTTCCTAATATGATTATTAAGCAATATGGTATGTTAAAATATGGTTCTACACAAGTGTAAATCACCATAACCTGTTGAACAAATAAGTTTGATTGAATATGTAAAAATAATAGGAAATCAAAAACTTAAAGTACTATTCATTATCATTCAAAGAATTACATATTTGACATTAACCTTTTAAGTACATCTTATATTTATATTAGGGTTTTAACACAAATCAGACTTTGATGACATGACATGTGGTCCCTTACCATTCTGTTATTTTGTTACGCCACACTCACGTGCTCTTTGGGCGCACATCATCTTGCCCCACTTGCATCATGTTCACAATCCCACATCTAGAATCTCTCATCCTTCAAGGTATATCCAATCCTGTAAAACATGTGTTGGTACTTTATACATCATCAATACATAAAAGATGATAATAATTATGATTAGGGGGTTTTCTCATGACACAAAGGACAAGCAGACGTATTTAGAGCTGATAGCTTGAAACGTTGATTTATGATCAAGTGAACATGCCATTCAATAACGATTTATTCAAGGCTAAACATAAATTGTTGAAAGAAGCGTCAGGGGCGACAATATATGGCAGTTAGTTGTTAGCGACAACCCTTTTAGCTTGGAACATTTGAGGAGTGAGATGGCCATGCTGTCACTATTTATATATAGGCATTTTGATGACCTTTTAGAATGGTCACAATGGTTCATTAGTAATAGCCGCTAACCACCAAGAACCATCACAATGGTTCAAGTCAATAGAATAGATGTGAACCAACACAACCTTTTGAATAGCTGCAAGTTCAGCATCACAAGTCATAACTCCTCAAACCAACATAAACCAAAAAGCAACCACATGAGTTGTGTTTGACTTCTTACAAGTCTTATTGAAAAACATTGTCTGGTTTGAGTTTGTATAACGACAAACTCAAACCGCATGAACTTAATCAACCCAATGTCGCACCATGAATACTACATGAACAAGTAATACCGCTAACACCGTCACAATGGTTCAAGCCAATTGAATAGTTGTGAACCAACACCACCTCTTAAATGGTTGCAAGTTCAGCATTGCCAAGTCATAACTTCTCAAACCAACATGGACCAAAAGCGACCAAGTGACACATGAGTTGTGTTTGACTTCTTACAAGTCTTTTTGAAAAGCATTGTTTGGTTCGAGTTTGTATGACAAACTCAAACCACATGAACTTAATCGACCAAATGTCACACCATGAATACCACATGAACAACAAAATCCATCCAGGTCGTTCAATTATACTCGTATATCAGTTTTCAATTCCTACCCATTTGGTAAATCGATCTATTTGGATCATACTTCATCTCTAATGAGAGAAACTACAACCTTTGTTTATGATCATCCGAAACGTATTCAAATGCATAAAATATAAGGAATCATTTCCCTAAAAAACAAGTATATAGCCGTATACCAATATAAACAACTTAGCCTGCTAATGATCAATATGATTGATAGTAAACTAGCACTTGCAGTTTGCAAAGGATTCTTGCTTGTTCCTGAGGAAAGACGGATGCCAGTTTTCAACAATTAAGAAGCTTGTTATGTAATAAAAACAATATTACGAGCCATTAAAAGTAATGGCTAACAACAGCAATTCCACAGAACTAACTGTGATTCTCGTGCGCGCCTGGCTATCTACCAGCACCAATACCATAAATCATACCTTCAAGCACTAGCAGCTGGTTTCAGCCTGCATCCTTTCATGAACTGCTTTATAGCATTGCAGGCTACAAAGAGGTAACTTAGATTTGGAATCTCGATACTTGTACGCATTGTCACAAGATGGTCCTGCACATTTTTCCCTTGATGGGGGATAACTGCATAAACATCATTAAAATCAGCAACAGGTGGATGGTTAATTCTTAAGTTTCAAGAACATAAAGAGAAATGAAATGTTGCTATTACTTTACACTTACCAGCAAGGTTTTGGGTCAAAAACATGAGGCAGGCCAATATCTTCAGCAAATGCAACAGTAGTTCCAGTTGGTCCAATAACTGTTCGAATAGTGTTGGGTGCTAGCAATTTTGCATTCGCAGCCTTTTCCTAATGAAATGAGAAAAAAGAAGTGTAAAATTGGTCCGACTTAACGTGACTGAATATCAACAGAGGCAACATAACCCGTACCTGTGCCAACTCTTCCTGGCGCTTCTTTAATTTGTCTTCTCGTTTCTTCCTACTTGAATCTTGACCAAGTATCTTCCTGATTGCTTCAGCCTAAACGGTTTTTGCCAAATGTAATAAAGCTAGAAAAATATAGACTAAAAAAGTTGGTCAAAGATAAGTCAAACCTCTGATTCCCGAGCTGCTTTCTCATTTTGAATCCTGCGTCTTTCAGCAGCCTCAGCTTTCTTGAGCTGCTGCTCCAATTCAGTAAGTTTCTCCTTTTGCTCTGTATATATTCAAGAAAAAAATCCAGAAGTAAATTATAAATCCATACAGTTTGTGTATTTTTGTTTTGGTAAACATGATTTTGAAGAAACTTACTTCGAGGGGCGGCAGGTGGCAATCCGTTTGGGAACTCAATTTGATTAGCAGCAGATGCAGAATCCCTACCTGAGAGTAATGCTCGTTGACGGGACGTGAGAGTTGTTTCCTTTTTAGTAACATCAGGAGATTCAGGAGAATCTTTTCTAGGTTTCTTTCCCTTGTTTCCTTCATTCTCATGATCAGTTCCCAATTCTTCCTCTTCGTAATCTGTATCAACAGAAACACTATCCCTACCTGACCCTAATGGGCTTGGAGCTTCCTTAAAAACCCTAGAAAGACTCTTGTGTTTCTTACTCGAATCCTCATCATAATCTCTGCTTGCTGCAGCAACTCTAACAGTTTTCATTTTTTCAAGGTAACGTATCTCATCGTCGTCATCAAATTCATTAAAATCATCATCTATAACACGTTTTTTCGGTACCCTTTTGCTCTTTCGAGCAGAGTCTGATTTCTCACCGTGTTTTCCACCTGAATTCTTACCCATTGAAGAGTTTTCTCTCCCAATGGTAAAACCACCCCTAGAGAAATCCTTCCAGGGAATCCCTTGTAACCCAGTCTTTTTATCTAGAGGAGAGACCTCTTCATCAGAATTGTCCTAAAATTGTTATGCAAATTTAATTAGAAGTAGAGAGCTGTATAAGACAATCATTAACCTTAAGAATAAGATATAAAAATTACCATCAATACAAATGGCATTACACAATTGATAGAAGATAAATTCTTTGGTACAAATTTGTCCTACTTGTGTGAATAATATGGTTGAAATGAAAACATTCACTGCCTCGATGTTAGGGTTAGGTGTGTTTGGTTTGAGGGTATGAGTTTGATAGTATATCTGTATGTTTGGTCTAACGGATAGGATTGATACCCATAAAACTAGGAATCTTACCATTCTCATTCCACCATATCATCAAGCCCATACCCATAGTGGTTCTTGACTCTTTGGCTGTAAGCCAAACACCACCTTAGTAAATAAAAGCTCCATTCGACTTAAAATCACACAATCATGATTACCTAGAGAGAATTCAGTGAATGAAACACCATGACACTTAACAAATGTCTTATTTTTTACATGTAACTAATATCTAAAGCCCTCACACAAGACAAAGGTGAAGTCAAGGCTATATTGGCCAATTGGGTACACCATAACTGAAGATTAATAGCCAAATGTAAGTATATTCACAAAAAACCATCACATATGCCAAGATTACAAAGTGCCAGATTGACAGAAAGAACATATAAAACATACCTGAAGAATCGATTTTGGCCGAGCACGAAGGGCATCTAAAGATCCAGAATTACTTGAAGTCGCAGAATTAAACTTGGGTTGAATGGTCCTTGTCACACCACCTAACTTAAGTTTAACTTTTTTCAATTTTTTTTCATTTGCATCCATCGAGCCACCATCGCTCTGCAATGCGTTATTATATCTCATATTTGAGTATTCACTTTCTGTTTTCGTAGCACATTGATTAAGATTGAATACTTTTCTCTTAGGATTAGCATCAACAGCATTCTCATCACTTGATATCTTTCCAGTATCATCTGAAGGTGGTGTTGATGATAAAGATGCTTGATCATGATTTTCAGATAATGCTGGAACCTCAGGTTTAGGTCTTCTGCAGGTTTGGGTCCTCTTTCTTTTAAAGGTATTCCCATTGCCTTCAAATCGAGAACCTCCAAAATCATCCATTTCGCTCTCTTTTTGGCCAATAGTTAGATATTAGCAAGAAGTAACCAGTGTAAGCCTGATAACACAGTAAGTCAGAAGGTGAAATAGTGCTGCACAGACAATACTAAATGGTAAGCATCATAGTCCAAAAAATCCTTAATAACTCACTCTATACTTATTTTTCAACAAGAGTGAAACATAACTGATGGTTGTTCAGCAGCACAGGCATAGATCCAGAGCATTGGAATTCATTATTTCAATGTCCATAGCTATGCCTGGTACCAAACTAGCCCATTAACTGATGATGAGCTAGTATATTCATTATACCAGATTTCCATTTAAAATCTTCTTATAAATTGTGTAATATGCACATTTAAAATGAATCCAGATGCAGATGGTTGTCGAGATATCCTGTATATATAGACTTTTTATACAATTTAAACTGTAAAAGAGAATTTTCGAAAAAAATATATCATAACTATCCATACACCACAAAAGAATCAGTACTTCAAGATCATGGAATTTATCAATAAGTCAACAAGACAAAGTAGTTGAAGTCCAGCCTTAGTACCAAAAGAGGATCAAATCACAACATACAAATTATTAAGTAACAAACTGAAATTTATACATGCATGGTGCTGTTAAGGTCACATGATTCGGCCATTAACAAGACTTAGCAATTAACTAGTCCGCATAATGAAGTTATTACTGCAGCAATCAAAAGCATAAGAAACGTTAGACACGTTAATAAATCATGATCCACTATACAACAACCTAAAAGGTAATGAAAACCAAAGCGAAGCCCTACATGTCTACGCTTGTTTTCCAATTCAATTTGTTCTAGTCTTAAATAAGAATTGATTACCAATGTAATAAATCTTAAGCTGTTTGTGTAAATCATCCCTTTAAAATCAAAGGCGCTTATGATATCAATTCTGAAGTTCAACCATACCATCTTGTGCATCATAAGCCAAAGTGCAGTAGTTGCAATAAAAATCCCCAAAAAGGTGAAACACACATACACACTGAATGAAAAACCGAAGTCCTTCCAACTATACAGACATATGGTATCACATAACCAAAATCAATTACACAACTCCAACAAAAACCATAAAGAAAAGCAATCAAAAACAGAGATATAGACAAATTCACAAACTCCACAACCATAAACATCACACATATAACAAACACAACAAAACCCCCCCAAATATAAAGCGAATTCACCTCAAGCCGCAGACATTAAGCCGATCAAATCAACGAAAAACCACCAACAACACGAACAAAAGCTAAAACTAAATCACAGACAAAACAATCACCTGATGGAAACCAAAATTGACACACCACCGAACACCGTCAGCGAAAAAAACTCGAAACCCTAGTGAAATACTAAACAATAGTCGTCCGATTGAGTAGATATATATGTAGAGACAGATGGAAAGGGATGATGTAACAAGACGATATTGTAAGAGTGCGATTAAACGAATTAAACGTATTAAACGGATCGATGGTTGATTTATATAAAAGGGGTGAGAAAGGGTGTTGTGAATGGGTGAAATTAGGGTTTGAGAAGTTGGGGATGAGGGGTGAATCGGTGGTGGTGTAATGGGTACAGCTATCTTCTTCATATTTTGATTTCTTGTCGCGTACAATCGTGAGACCCTGTGATTGATTTTGCTTGTTGGGTTTGACCCGGGTCCAGGACCCGTTTAGCTACGAAAACCCGCCCGTTTTCTTCCTTTCGTTATCTCCCTCTTCTTGTTCTTCTTTCTATTCTCTCTCCTTTTTCTAAAAATGGTATTTTCTGAGAGTATATGCGTAAGTTAGAGAGCCTACGCGCCTCTCCCCGCATGTTAGCACAGTCATGGTTTCTCACGTGTCTTTATTTGTCTTCTCTAAAATAATTAATTTAGTTTTTTTTTTATGTAAATGACAAAACTAGTAAGATGTTAGGATAGAACTTGGATACTAATGGAAACTAAAATGAAAAATTACACTTAAATTTCCGGTGTAAAAAGTTGCATCATCCTATATTTATCCAAATGAAGGAAGGCGATTTTTATCTCCTCTAAAACAACCGTTACATCCGAGAAATTATTATTGAAGATCATCATGTTCTTAATTTTTCAAATACTTCAAAGGGTCATAGTGGGTGAAACCCGCGCGGTGCGGCGGGAGTATAAATATTTTAGGACTGTGTCTTTCGCTAACTTTACCTTATTGTGCTAACTTTCATTTTGTTTTTTTATTTAATTAATGTGAGATGTTGAACATATCTATATTACTATGGGAATGAGTAAATTTATAAATAACAAGTTGTTTATGCATAATTACTTGTACCAAATGTAACAAAATTATTCTTAAGTGTCTTAAAAAGGGATTAAAATATAAATAAATCTTATGATATTACATATTAAAATTACAATGTTATCCAAAAAATTATTTTATATGGTAGTATAAATATAGATATATTAAAATAACCTTAAATATAATGATGATACTTTAAATTTAATTATGAAATGATGGAGTACAAGTATTTAAAGCTTAAAATGGGCATAATAGTAATAAATCTTATGATATTACATATTAAAGCTTGTAACTCTTCATATGTCATCTTAAACTGATGTAAAATTTCAAATCTAGTCATGGTTTCTCTATTATATAGTAATATAGATATAGATAAGAGTAATACCATGAGTTTTCTATGATCCATCAAAAATAGCCATTAGACTTGCGAGTAGAAATGGTGACGAAGTAAAATGAAGTGAACTCTTGGAATCTTACACCAAGAGGCTATACGAAGGCCCCCATGTTCTTTTACTGCCACCATTTTGTCCCAATACACCAAATTTAGATTTGGTTTTGAGTTCGACCAAACCCAACAAAACTATCCTCTAATTTTTAAGCGCTTCAATAGATTTGATTACATGTAAAGAAGCTTAGAAAAAATAAATTATAATAGGGATACTGCCTAACACTGATTTTGGGAGGGTGATCCTTCCGCTGACAGAAAGGCACTTGGCATTCCAATTTGACAGCCTTGAAGCAACCTTGTCGACAACCAGTTTTCAATTTCTCTTAATATTCGTGTTGAAACCGACAAGAAGACCCAAATACATAGAAGGAAATGACCCATCTTGGCATTTTAAGTGTTTGGTCATACATAAATGATGAAACATCCTCGGTTTGATTACCCACGCCAAATAGTTTACTTTTTGAAATTATTTTGCAAAACATCACAGAATACTAGATAGAATCAAAACACGTACAACTGAATGAAAACGTGAGTTGGCATATTATCAAATTCAATGTGTTACTATCTATTGGGTTGGTTTCTAATTGTTTTTCTTTCTCTGTATTTTATTTTATATTAATTGAAGTTTCTTGGATGTAAACATTCAAGAGCACAATAAGAGTGTTACTGTTAAAGAGGAACCCAGGGAAAAATGCAGGGTCCGAAACTATGATTTTCATCTAATCAAAACAAAAAATGTAATTAACTGAATATTTTTAAATAAAAAATACTTGAGAGTGCGTTTAATTTACGGAGGCTTTTCAAAAGAATTCTAATTTGTTAAAAGGAATTAACTTGAGAGTTTAAATTTATCAAAAATATTTGGAATTTAAAGAATTTTGAATTTATAATTCATTTTTATAAATAAAAAAACTAAAACAAAAACAGTGTCAGTTCATGGTTTTAGGTACCAGCGGTCGGCGGGTGGCGGTGGTCGATGGCAGGCGACGGTGTTGGTCGGCAGCAGCAACGACGACACGGGGATGGTGGATATGACAATAATGAGTTGTTGGAGATTTCATTTTCTTTTGTTCAAATCCATTACAGTTCCAAAAATTTTGTGAAAGATTTAATCTAAATTCGAATTAAATTATTTTCTCAACGAAACGAACGAAAAATAAAATTCATATTCTAATTTTAACAAATTTTGTGAATCGCATACATTTAAAATTAAAATTATATTCAAATTCCACTAAACCATGTGAACAAAACGTATCGTAAAAGATGGCAAACGAATGTTTGTTTGCCACCTTGAAGTTTTGGTTTCATACTCAACTAATATCTTGATTTTGCGAGTCCCATGTCAACAATTTAGAACACAAAAAAAAAAAAAAAAAAAATCTTACAATATTAAAAATCACATGTAAAGATATTAACGTTGAGAACCGACGTGGAGCCCCATGATTGGCCAGAAGATGATAAGAAATAAGTGTTCTAAAATCATTACGTACTCCGATCATATATCTATCATCACACCCCCATCTTATTAGTTATTACTTACTCCCATTCACAATAACCATCCCATCAAAACAAACTCAATAACAATGGCATCAATTGCTGGTGTTAGCCTCTCAATCCCAAGAGTCTTGGCCAGCCCCTCATCGGACTCGCCCAAGCTCACCGCGGGCCTAAAGCCCTCATGGGTCAGGATGCCCATCACCCTGACCACCCGCAGGATGCACTTGATGCCCATTAGGGCGGCACCCGAGGGTTTGTCAGAGAAGATAGCCGCCAGCATCGAGAGCGCCAAGGAGTCATGTGCAGATGACCCCGCTAGCGGTGAATGCGTGGCAGCGTGGGATGAGGTGGAGGAATTGAGTGCGGCGTCTAGCCATGCTCGAGACAAGGCTAAAGACGCCGACCCATTGGAGACTTATTGCAAGGACAACCCCGAGACCGATGAGTGCCGTACATACGAGGATTGATCGGTAGGTGTAACGCTTAATGATATTACAGAAGGATAATTGAATTACAATGGTCGATCTAGATTTGTTATGTATGATGGAAATTACATGTTATATTGATATTTGAATCATATATACCAAAATTATGTTTGTTATATCACCTATAATTTTTCTAGACTATTTCTCTATGTGCGCGTGCCATCCTTGCACATGGTTATACTAATCTTCTTTGTATCGTTCCAATCTATCGGATATGTCTGAATGGACATACTTGCTAAGTGGTTATATTTTAGTATTGTTATTATTATTTGCTTAATTATTAAGAAATGAATTTATAACTTGTTATCATTTTATATGAAAACTAAAATTAGTTAACTGATGTTATATTGATATGTAGTTGGATTGTGTTTTTATCCAAGCCATCTGTCTCATATGCTTCGTATCAGCTGCCTCATGGATTTTTAAGAAGAATTAATTCTATAATTTTTAATTGAATTTCCAAATTTGATTATCGTTAACAAGTAAAAGAATATATTTATTGTCTCCTCTTCCACAGAAACAACCACCACCTATGGCGTTACCACCAAGAGAACAACCACCTAAGTCATAAGAAGATCGATTATTTAGACGTGGACTAGGGTTTTAACATGTCGATTTTAACTAAGTTGTTGCTATCAATCGTCAAGTGGCTTGATGGTTGGTGACTTGGTGTGTAAGACTCGGACCACCTACTTGAGATTATATTACTAAAAATTTATATCAAATTAAGTTTATATGAATTCAAGCCTTAATTTAAAGCTCAAATTATTATTAACTCGAGACCAAGTGTTACGCATAGAGTTTGATTAAGTTGACAGACCTATACAAACTTATTGTTGTATTATATAATAATATTAGTTATACTATAGTTACAAAATAATTACTGATAATGTTTACTTGTAAAATTATTTAATGGTCAATCTCAAATGAACCGACTTATTTGCACTTACTCGCTAGTAAGTCGTCATGGGTTTGTATAGGATGTGTCAGGGTTTTCACATGTTAGGTATTCGTTGCATTTCAGTTAGGGTTTATTTTTGATTGTGCTTGTCGTTTTGATGTATGTATGTTCGTTTTGTAATGGATGGTACCTTGTGAGTGTTCATGATTTGAGTTGATATTGTTAGTAAATGAAGATGACGTCAGGGTTGAGAGTTTGGTATGGCTGGGTGTGGAATCTTGGTCTAAAATGTTATGAAGGAGTAAAGGTAGTGAAATGAAATCATTGTTAATAATATAATGAATAAGAGGTGGTGCAAAACATGAAAGGTACTTTTGAGAAAACACAATAAGAAAGTTATATATGGGCCAATATTAATCGTCAAATTATTAGCAGACTTGGGAATTTATGAACAATGGGATGCAACTCTAATCCAAATCTAGGTAGCAGCGACAAAGGGCGCTTACAAAGCTACGTCGTTTTAATAAACAGATCATGAGATGTCATGTCACCTAATAACCTACTTAACACAATAAGTTATCCGTGTTATTGGCATAAACAATTTAAGAGGGTTGAACTTGTGTAGATGTATTTTCAGTCTTCTCATTAATGTGTCGACCCGTTTGTGACCTATTGTTTACCTCAAACACCAGTTAAACATCATGTAAAGTCATGTTGGTTAACCCATTGTGTCACAGATTATCAGCAATAGTCAAATCTAATCAATCTAAATACATAGTTGACGTTTGATAGCTCAACTGTTGGCACTTAATATTTCAATAATACAACATTTAAATCATATAAAAGGGGACATTTGATGAAACACAAGAAGAATTCTATCACATGGGCCATTATTGATAACAGAAGAGCAAAATTCTCTTGCTAATACTAAACCACATATTATATTATATTAGCAAACATAAAAACTTAAGAACAATGACATATAATTCCAACCCAAAGCTAGGTGTTCTACACCACCAAACATTACCTAGTACTAGAACAGCCACAAATGACAGTAAAACCACATGACCCATAATCTTTTTCAAACCACAAAACTTAAAAACTAATTGAACATCTGATTAACAAACCCATGAAGAAAAAGAAACAATCTTGAACACTTGCACGCTAGATCAATGCTAGAGCATATTCATGTCGAATGAAGCGGTGATCGGCTGAACAGAACAAGGAAGCTTCCATGGTTCAAGTAAAGTATCAGGGATTTCAGGGATATCCAAAGCCATACCACTAACCTCTTGAGCAATATGCAGAACAGAGTTTAGCGAATGCAACCTATCGGTCAGTTCGGTGAGTTGGGCTCTTAGAACATTGTTCTGTGAAGCAGCTCCAACAAACATTTGTGTTGCACCGTCAATCTTCTTCATAATTGTGTTGTTTTCATTCTGCAGTTGGTTAATTTCAGCCAATAGTTCATCCAATCGATGCTGCTTCTTCGCACGCGATCTGCGAGCAGATTCCCTGTTGGATATCATTCTTTTTCTTTTTCTTTCATCAAGATTTGCGTACCTTGGGTCGTCAAGAGACCCCAAACTCGCAGGCTGCTGTTGCTGTGGTGATGCCATTGGAAATCAAAGGGGAATATTCCGGTTTCAAAGTAAAACGGTTGATTAGGGTTTAACAATTTCTCAGGGGGATTTATACAATAAAAGTAATGAAATTAGGGTTTAATATTGATGAATTAACAAAATAATAATAGAAGGTTTTGAATCAAAATCAGGAGGAGAAAACCTAGGGCAAATTCATGAAAGCTCGTGAAACCAGTAGAGAAAGACAACGGAGAAAGAGTGGAGAATACGAATCCGATGCATCAGTATAGCATACGTCATGAATCAAATAAACTCATCTAAACGATTGAGGTATCATAAACCCTAAATCGAAATCGAAATCGAAATCGCGATTCAAACCTCGAAGAAACCCTAAATCGAACAGTGGAATCGAATTACCAAAGCAGATAATCAATAGATCTGCAGAGATTCAGAAGCATAAACACAAGATAATAAGAACGATGAACAACAATCGATTGATTAACAAACTACGAAATCAATCGAAATATTAAAAAAATAATAATAATAATGACGATGAAAACAAGAGAGAGAAAGATACCTGAAGACGATAAAAAGTAGGTGGGTGAACCAAAAGATCGGCGAAAGAAGGTTTACAACGTGTTTTGTTAGTGGTTTTATAGGATGAAAAACGTAGGTTCCTAGAATTTTCAAAGGGAATATCCACTCCTATTTTTCAAACCAGTTCTTGTAGATTTTGTTACAACACGAATAGCCCCTGAAGTTGTTGATACCATTTCATTCACTTGAATATGTTACCAAGCACAAGTTATAACTTCGTGTGTGCATTTGAGAATATGTACAAGTGAAAGAGATGAGTATTGTTTTTTACTTTATGATGAGAATGTATCTTGTGATCTTCGTATGACGTGAAACTGATGAATGTAGATGTATTTGTTTTTTATGAGACGATGAAGAATAAGTTTTAGTAAAAAAACAGTGAAATAAACATAAGGTTTCAATAAACAGTATGCACACGACATGCTCAAAATATAGTTATTTTTTTTAAACGGCCAACGAATAATTCTTAAGCCCGATCACCCGGATAAACTCATTGATAAAATGCCACCCATGCCTGCGAACATAAACAACACTGGTTGTGACACCCTACATGAATCTCATATCGGCCGTGGACAGGAGAGATTCATGGTTCATAAGGAATGTCTGGTCTCTAATATCACCAACGCGTTTTGAGCGTATTGGTTGTGGATGAGAGAAGAATTCCATAGTTAAACGTGCTCAGATGGCAGCAATCCAAGGATGGGTGACCTCCCTATGAAGTTTTCACCTATACAATCAAAAGCAAATTCGTGAGCTTCTCGTGGGCAAAACAAATAATATTAGTGGTACGAGATGTCGGGTGCTACACTAGTGACCCAGCCCCGCCTACCATTCTACGGGAAACTCACCATCTAAAGAACCACCATGGTAAAATTCCGGGCTCACTTGGAGAATATTACGCCATGCGATACTCGAACCCCATGACCTTCAATTTAAAAAACCATAGGTACCTCCTCACAAGCATATTTATCTAGGAATTGTTGGAAAATAAAGTTACATTTTAAGTTCTTACAAACAAAATCCCGATGAATTCAGCTTGGAGTGGTCAAGTCAGTTTGTTTTGACGATTTATACTACTTATTTAATATTTTTTTCAAAGTAGTTACTTTGTATAATAAATTTATAAATGACAAGGATAACTCATGGACATTATTAGTGTGCATAACCACAAACTTGAAAAATACAAACTAATTATAAAAACAGCAACAATAATAAAGATAAACAATCGAATTAGTTTACACGTCTGCATTCAAATTTTAGACTATGGATTGAACTTTTGACCCTACTTTAAAATTTTGAACTAAAACCATTATACCAAGCTTTTAAAGTGTGAACTGAGCCCATATACCCCGTTTTCAAACCGTATACTATGAACCGGCCGCGTAAACCTCAAATTAACTTATTGCTATGGTTTAAATGGTTTGGTCGTCTTAACGGTTTATAGACATTCATAGTGTATTTCTTATTTTACAATAGGCTCTACTAAAAAAATTAGTAAAGAATCTTATAAGATATTTATGACATTAGTTGTTTCATATCACGTTAGTTGTTTTACGTCACTTCAATTATATTGTTTTCGGTCCATATTAAAGTAGCTTTCTTCATACTACTTTTTAACAACCCTTTATTTTATTCATTCTGAATGCATGATGACATTGGAGTTGCACTCTCAACATACATCTTTTGGTTGGTTATTGGTCAGCCATTTTAATGCAATAGCTTAAAATCAGTATGCCAATTTGCAACTTGAAGGGGTGGTGTTGGTATAATTCAAACTATAAGGGGCTGTTTAAGGATAAGCATAAACATGAGGACATGGAATCTGGAATACCGGCAAACTTAAAGGAGTGGCATGGGTGTAAATATGATGTATTTGGTGGTTGCCAGCAAAGCCACGTAATAAAGTTGATTTGTCAACCGTCGGTTTCTAGAAGGAAAAGATTTACGCAATCTAAATTAATTGGTGAATCGTACTATTTTTCCAATTCAAGATTTACCTTTTTATTTTAATATTGTATTTTGATATTTTAACCTAACAACACCTGTCCAGATTCATAAGATAAGTTCTTTGTTCGTGAATTACACAACTTATTATCATGATTTTATTTTAGAGCTTTTCTTAAATATTGGGATACGGGTAAGATTTGTAAAATCATATATATTGTTAATTTAATGTGAACCGTTTGACGAGTGGTTCGTTTATATTTGTTCATTTAATAAAACAATTACAAAAAAAGTTAGTTGTTATTTTTTTGTCTTTTAACCAATCAGATTTTTTAATGATTCAGCATTTAATGGTTCAGAGTATTTGTTTCGTAAGCAAATTTCTGAATGATTAAACACTTTTGCCCTCTGAATAGTTAAACATTAAACTGATTCTTAATGGTTAAGAGCTTTTATCTGAATTGATTATATATTTGTTTCTGAATAGTTAAGCAATATACTAGCTCTTAATAATTCAGACCTTTTACTGTTTAGCACTTAATGATTCAGACCTCTTAATGATTCAGCACTTACCCATTCAGAAGTTACCAAACAGCCCCTTATTTATTTAGTTAACCTAAAGAACATAAACAGATGTTATCTTTGTTCGTTTATATTTGTAAATAACATCTAAATATAAGTAACTATCAACTTTTTTTTAACAACGAATGTATGATCATACTTCGGGTGATAAGTGTTATTTTAATCATATATCTGCTTTGCACATGTGTTGTATTAATATGTTATGTACAGATAGTCCTGTAAAATTATTTTAACAAGTGTTTATATGCTGCAAATATGATAAAAACAAGTTTTATTTGGCGTTTATGTGTTGCAAGTATGACAAAATAAGGTTTATTTAGTTAGGTGGGTAAATACTTTTGAATTTTTGTTTTAGTTACGATGAGCAAAAAAAAAATTCACTAGTTAATGGATCAAATCATGATTTTTCTAAGTTGGTCTTCGATCTTAATTCGACTGGCCTACCATAATTAGCAGAACTATGGTTCCATTACATACTTAACACTGAGAACCGAAAAAGTATGCTTTTCTTCCTTGTGTAATTGTTTGTGAATTTAGGTGATTGCTTTACTAGTTTTGATGGTAGATATTGTTAGGGATTTAATCACACGAACACGAAAACACCAGGAGCATTAAACAAAAAAAGGAAACGAGACTTTTAACGTAGTTTAGTCACAATGTGTGACCTGTGTTTGCGAGGGGGGACTAGGGTGGTGTTCATGACTCAATGTGATTGGAAATTGAATTTCTTATGACCCCCTTACATGCTTATGTTGTAAATCATATATCTTTGCATTCTTTTTATTCGTACACCAACTTATTACTAAAATCATATTAATAGCCCGAACGACAATCATTTTCAAATATATGAGATCAATATAAAATAGACAATAATTACGATTAATCATTTAAGAGTAAATTACATGAATCGTTCATGAGGTCTGCTCAAATTTCACTTTCGTTAATGTGATTGAAAAAGTACATGTTTAGTCAAGTTTTAAGAAAACATAACACTTTTCATCAGTGAGTCAAACGGACGTTAAACAATTCCATTAAGTTGGTGTGAAATTACATTTTTACCTTTCAATAAAAACTAAAAATACTCTGGTTAACTACTTTTTTACCTTTCATGACCGAAACCATGTATCTTAGTGAAGTTATAGTAGCTTAAAAAGATGGGTTATATAAATCATTTGATAGGTTTCATGAGGATTACGTTACTCTTATTTTGTTGGTAAGTTTTCAACCATAAAATGATATGAATGTTCGTGGTGTTTCAAGGAATTAGGAACTGTAATAAGTTGGCTGCAAAAAAAAGGCTTGAAAAAACTGGTCGGAGAAGAAGAAGAACATGGGGGTGAGGTGAGGTGCGGAGAAAGTCGACTCATGTGGTGGAGGTAGGGGCTGCCGTAAGTGGTTGTCGGAAGTGGGGGTAGGGGTAGAGGGTGAGGGTGGGGTGGGGTTGGGGGTGAGAGGTATTATTTTTTATAAGTTTTGTTTTCTTTTTATAATTAAAGGATAAATAGTACTTTTACACTCATTTAACAAAAATTTCTAATGGACATTTAACGGAAGGTGTAACTGGTTGGAACCCGACCCGGACCCGGGTAGTACCCGATGGGAGGTGTAACCGGGTTGAAACTGGTTTTAGATTTTGAGTTTTTTAGCGAACCCGATCCAAACCGGAGACACACACAAGAAAAGAAAAGAAAGGAAAAAAAAAATTAAACCCGGTATTGGACCCGACCCTACCCGGGTATAGCGGGTAGGGTTTCCAAACAATTGAAACCGACCCGGGTTCATACCCGGTTTCGCCTCAAACAGGGTACAAAAAACCCGGTTGGGCCGACCCAGTTTGTACCCGGTTTCAGGTACGACCCAAAACCCGTTTTGCCCACCTATAAGAATCGGTCGCGACCTAGCAGTTTGAACTTTGAACAGTTTCGACCAACGTCTAAAGCCCAGTGAGTCATTTAACGGGCTTTGAGATCACAACCCCTAAAGCCCTAAAACACATCTTGGCCCACCAACCGTACCCATTAGTATCGTTAGTTTACACAATTACACCAAGATAATAAGGTTAACCTTTACTCCTCACTTTTCCCGCCAAAAGCCATCGTCTCCCCATTTAGGCGCCAAAAACCCTCATCATTTTCCCGCAATCTGCACAGTCCCTCTTTACGCCTCTGTGTTCACCTCTGATATTATCTCTTCGAGAACTGCTGAAATCGTAGGTACAATGGATGTCAATTTCAGTCAAGACAAAGGTATGTGTTATGATCCATTGGTACTCTAAATCCTGCACATCAAATCTTGAATGTTGATATTCTGTTCGTTAATGTTATACGACAGATCTGGCGAGTGATTTTCTTCAAAACTTCGTTGATGCGAATGGCGAAGCTAAATATATGAGCATACTTGTAGGTTTTTCTTTTTTGCTACTTCTTATTGATCAAAACCTAGTTAATATTCAACATATGAATGTATAATATAGATTTGCTTACAGTATTTTGTTTCTTACGCAGCAAGATGTTGCTAACCGTAAAACGAAAGCAATTCAAATCGATATTGAAGATCTATTTGATGTAATTTCTACATCCTTGCTTATGAATTTCAGTTAGTATTCTATTAGGATTTGTGATTTGATGGTTAAAAACCTTTGTTTCGTTGTGTGAATTAGTATAAGGATCTGGACGAGGAGTTTGTGGGACGAGTTACTGAGAATACTCGGAGATATATTGAGATTTTTGCTGATGCTATTGATGAGTTGATGCCTGAGCCAACAGAGGTTTTCCAGGACGATGATCATGACATATTGATGACACAAAGAGCGGAGGAAGGCAATGAGAATGCTGATGGCACCGACCCTAGACAGAGGATGCCTCCAGAGATTAAGCGTTTTTAGTACGTATAAATTAAGGCTTTTTTAGTTATGGCTTATACAAATTGACTTATTGAATTGATGTTTTTTGACTATACTAGTTTGATGTCTGATATGTTAGTTTAAGATTCTGCAATTACACCAAGTAATTTTGAAATGGGTCATTAGCTGATTGTTTAATCCAGTTTGTAGGTGCAATATTTTTCCACCCAACATCATGAAAAAGTGAATTTTTAGCCTGAAGTTTAGTAAATGGAGTTATATGTTTTGCAGTTTTTGAATCATGCTAACATGCTAATTGCTCTTGGCTAGTTACATTATTATTCTATTTAGTTGATTTTTTTTTTTCTGTTAATGTTCTATACAGCTTATCCATGTTTTCAATGCTCATTTTTCTGTAAACCAGTGAAGTGTACATTAGAGCTTCTTCGAAGGGCCATCCATTTACCATAAGGGAGGTCAGGGCTTCAAACATTGGCCAGCTTGTCAAGATATCTGGTATTGTTACCCGATGTTCAGATGTAAAACCGTTGATGAAGGTCGCTGTTTACACATGCGAGGAGTGTGGGTTTGAAATATATCAGGTTTGTAGTCATGTTTACCTTATGCTTCTTTCTGAAAATACAATTGACTTACACTGCTTATGATAGTGATATCTTTTTTCTCTTTTGATTATGCCAGCAATACTTTTTTGTATCTTAAACTTGTATAAAAGATAGTTGAGAATTTAACATCATTATGTGAAATTGAGTGTGAATTGTGGTTTTAAAAGCTATATCCAACATTAAGCCCTGCACTGCAGGTCCATGAAGTGGGCCAAAATTTTTTGTTTTTTTAGGATTTTTCTAAGTAGCTTCCTTACATTTAAATGTTCTTCATTGGATATACTTGTCTATGTAACATGCTACTTCTGTGAAACAGGAGGTAACTGCTAGAGTGTTCATGCCACTGTTTGAATGCCCATCAAAGCGTTGTGATGTTAACCGGGCAAAAGGAAATCTTATTCTTCAACTCAGAGCTTCAAAGTTTTTGAAATTTCAGGAGGTTAGGTTAAAATACTTAATAGCTAAATTCACATTTTTTTTAATGCATTTGTTTTCTTACATTAGCGGTTTACCTTAAACTTATATAGGCAAAACTTCAAGAGCTTGCTGAACATGTTCCAAAAGGTCACATTCCTCGTACAATGACTGTCCATTTCCGAGGCGAACTTACAAGAAAGGTTGGTTATTATAAATTTAGCTAGTTTTTAATTTTATTGTGAACTGATATAGTTTTTATAAATAGAAAGAGCATAATTTATCTAAAATTAAGTATTGAAGTCTACTTGTTGAAAATTTCAGGTATCCCCAGGTGATGTTGTTGAGCTATCTGGAATTTTTCTTCCTATACCTTATACCGGATTTAGAGCAATGCGAGCAGGCTTAGTAGCAGATACATATTTGGAGGCCATGTCAATTTCCCATTTTAAGAAAAAATATGAAGAGTAAGAAGCTCTTAGCCTCTATGATCATAAGTATAACTTATTAGGTTATCGTCTCCGACCCAAAAATGATGCAACGTGTGCCTCTAGTAAAAGTATTTGATTATTGATTAAATACCTATCTTAATTTTGTAATTAGTGTTAATGGATGATTAAGTGAATTTGAGGAAAACATCCCAAGTAAGCAGTATACTTATGGTGTTGGTCCCTTTCGGTAACCATAACTTTTTTTATATGTTCTATTAATTACAAATTTATTGGTTGGTGCAAAAAAACCTTTAATTACCCAAGTAAACTTTTCAAAGAACTTGTAATTACGTAAATGGATCAAAAAAAGTTTATGATCATCAAAACAGGCTACCGCCAAAATATCGTTGGTATTTCACATTTGGAATACAAATTTATTAAATACGTAAAGTTATTTGACGGTCAGTCGCTGCTTACCTCTGAGTGTACTATTCTTTTGCTTTTTCTGCAGGTATGAACTCAAAGGGGACGAAGAAGAGCAAATTGCACGCCTATCAGAAGATGGTGATATATACAACAAACTGGCCCGCTCATTGGCCCCTGAGATTTTTGGACATGAAGATATTAAAAAAGCTCTTTTACTTCTCTTAGTGGGTGCTCCTCATAGGAAACTAAAGGATGGGATGAAGGTATTGTGTTGTTGATTGTTTTTTTACATTCTAACTTAAATATAAATCAGCTTTATTTGCATGCTTTGTTATTTTAATGAGGTGTCCCGCTTGTGGTAACACAGATAAGAGGGGATCTACACATATGTTTAATGGGTGATCCTGGAGTTGCAAAAAGTCAACTTTTAAAGCACATAATTAATGTTGCACCAAGGGGTGTGTATACAACCGGCAAAGGAAGCAGTGGAGTTGGTCTTACAGCAGCTGTTCAGAAGGACCCAGTGACAAACGAGATGGTTTTAGAAGGTGGAGCACTGGTGAGGAACTTGTTATATTATAGCACTTCAGTAGAGCTTGAAAATTGGGTGGGTTGGGCAATTGGTAATATTTGATGCTGGTTGAAACGGATCAGAATTTCTTTTATTTTAAAAATAAGTAGTGTGTTAAATATGATTATAAAAATATACTATTTAATAATAGCAAAAGACCATCTTTAATGCATGCACCAAAACATCAAACTGGTGTGTGTAAACCATCTCTAACCAAGATACCAAAGTGATGAAGTTTTTGGCTTAACGTTATTAATTTTAATTCTCCCATTTTTACACCAAATTTGGTGTAACATTATATATCATACTAAACTTTTATAATTTAAGTATTTCTTGTCTTGTTGACTATTCAACATAAAAAGTAAAAATTAATATATAAAGAATATGTTATTATATGATCTCATTGAGACCTTCAAAATGAGTACTGAATTGATTATCTTTTAATTATTCAGTTATAACTGTTATTAATAAGTTTATAAAATATTTAACTAGGTATAAGATTATCTGTTTCTTTAACCTGTATCTCTCGCTAACATACCTGTTGAAATGACCAACTCAACACCTTAATTCTGACAATTTTTCCATATATCATCCATTAGGTGCTGGCAGATATGGGCATATGTGCAATTGATGAGTTTGATAAGATGGACGAGTCAGATAGGACGGCTATACATGAAGTAATGGAACAGCAGACAGTCAGCATTGCCAAGGCTGGAATCACAACTTCTTTGAATGCAAGAACTGCAGTTCTTGCTGCTGCAAATCCTGCCTGGTAACATATAAACCATTATTTCTATTTCTTATGTATTTTTAGTTACTGGTCTATTTTTCTAATTTAAATATTCGATTTTCTTGAAAAGGGGAAGATACGATCTACGTAGAACTCCAGCTGAAAATATCAACCTCCCTCCAGCACTTTTGTCAAGATTTGATCTTTTGTGGTTGATCCTTGACAAAGCTGATATGGACAATGATCTTGAAATGGCTAGACATGTTGTTTATGTTCACCAAAATAGAGAGTCCCCTGCCCTTGGGTTTGTCCCTCTTGAAGCTTCTGTTCTTAGGTATCTTTCATCTGCTCTTTTTTGTAAATATGTTGTCTAGTCATGTAGCCATAATGATTATTGGTAATTAATTTCTTTTTATTTGTTGACAGGGCATACATTTCAGCTGCCAGAAAGTTGTCTCCATCTGTTCCAAGAGAGCTAGAGGAGTATATAGCTACTGCATACTCAAGCATTAGGCAAGAAGAAGCTAAGTCAAACAGCCCACACTCATACACCACTGTCAGAACTCTTCTCAGTATCCTAAGGATATCAGCTGTGAGTTTTTTTTTTCATATTTTATATAAAAAATATATATTTTTCTACTTTTAGCTAACAATGCATGGTCATGTTCATTGCCGTACAACGCATTGCACCTTAATGTTGTAATTTGCTAATAGGTGTATAATGGAAGAGTTGGGTAATGGATCAAAACAAGGCGGGCTAGATTGAGCAAAACACTTCTGTCTAAAAGGATATAACTCGTTATAGTTTTTAAATTACACCTTTGACCCGTTGCAGTTACAAAACCTAAATTGACCCATTAGTCCTAATCACATTTGTATAAATAGTTAATCTTGTTTTCTTACCTTGAATGAGTAGTAGATAAACAATAAAATAGTATAATTTATTGTCTACTTTTAGATAACAGTGGGTTGTCATATTCATTGCTAACAATAAAATAAAATCACAGGCGCTTGCAAGGCTTAGATTCTCAGAAACTGTTGCTCAGAGTGATGTGGACGAGGCACTGAGGTTGATGCAAATGTCAAAATTTTCATTGTACTCTGACGATAGGCAGCGGTCTGGTCTTGATGCAATTTCAGATATTTATTCAATTTTACGCGATGAAGCTGCAAGGTCCAACAAGATGGATGTAAGCTATGCACAAGCTCTAAATAGGATTTCAAGAATGGTTAGTATTCTCTTTATCATTTTATTTTTATTTTTATATTGATTAGGTGTTCTATTTATTTATTTTTATTTGTGGGATGTAATTTGATTGTGGATATATATGTTCTAGGGGTACACTGAAGCTCAACTGAAAGAATGTTTAGAGGAATATGCAGCGTTGAATGTGTGGCAGATTCATCCAAACACCTTTGATATTCGATTTATTGATGCTTGAGTTGTACTAATCAAATTCTAAGATGGCTAATTAATAAAGTTAAGGATGAACTTGTTGTGACTTTTTGTTTATTTATTTAATCTAGAATATTAGATGTCTACAAGTTAGAGATCACTCAAAATTGTGCTTGAAATCTGAAATTTTAGGTGGTGAAAGTATTCCTCATTTGTTTTTTAATACACAATCATGTTTAAATATTATTCACGTGAGAAATATTCTTTTTATCTCTATTAGTACAAATTCCAACTTGAAAACTAGATTTTATTAAAAATATTTCCCAGTTATTATTTTTACTATTTGGCTTTATGAAAATGTATTTAGAGTAAAGATAAAAAGTTGATAGATAGAAGAAGATAATCAATGCAAGGCCTGATAATGAATTCATTATCGTGTTTTGAGTCTAGACAAACGAAAATGTCAGACCAATGTTAGGTGATCATATACTGAGGGAGAATGATGCATAACAAATGTAAGATCGATGCATGATTTGACCGTGTTGTATTTTAGATGAACTATGCGTGTTAAAATTTTACATTACAAATGGACATCAAAATTTTGATGATACTAATTGAAATTGCAAGTCTAATCACAGGTTTACAATGATCCTCATCTTCAAGTAAGAAAGAGGTATAGTTGGCGCTTTACAAATCCTAAGGTTGTTTACGCGGCCAGTAAGGTTTTCCAATTTCATTTGCAACCTATTGATTGAAACTAGTTGACAGTTAAACATATTTCAAGGTATCTTAAGGGCCTATTCCTCATGGTTTGACTATATGTCTATATCTGCTACGACTATTATTCATGCATATGCTAATGTTGATTAGATTGGTTGTCCTCGTGATTATCATTCGATCGTTGGTTATTGTGTCTTTCTTTACTCTAACCTTACAAGTGTGCCTTTCAAGAAAGCAGCATAGTATTGCATGACCTAGTATTGAGACAAAATATCAAGATCCAATGAATCATGTTACTAATGCATGAGTTGCGGTTATCTCCTGGTTGTGCATCCACTCTTTGGTGTAGAACACTGAGCATTCGATTACTTGAAGCTTATTCTTTTGGGCTTCGGCCACAATTTTCTATTTTTGAGAATTGAGATTGAAAACGTTCCATGAGTACATGAATGGGTTTCAACAAAATGGGATGATTCCCCAAACCTAGCTGTGGATTGGGTCGCCTAATAGATCCAAAGCCTTTAGCCAATGAATCTTAAATCAATTGGTTTGGAAGAATACACCCCAGTTTTTCAAAGTGAAAGTCATGAGTTTTAGTCTTATTCGATGTAATATGTTTCAAGTGGGCCAGGGGTTTTACCGCAGTGATCCTTTAGATGGTGGGTTTCCCTTGGAATAGTGGCGGGTCGGGTTACCAGCGCTGTCTGTGTTCGCAACCGTGGGTGGCTTTTTGCCAATAGGTTTACTCGAGTGACCGGACTTAAAAAGTATTCATTGACCGTTTAAAAAAAATCCAAATCCAAAGCCCTTAATGTTTTAAATATTGGGCCCAGATTACATTACCTGGACTGGGTAATGACTAATGAAGTGCGTCACACCCAAAAAATTGTGGGTCATTTACGGTTGGTTTCTTTGACAGAATTAATTGTAGTCACAAGTCACGTGCTAAATTTAATGTGATATTATCAGATGACTAGATGAACCCATTTGAGATTTTGGTTTCTAAACCTAAACATCTGAGTCAAATCAATCAAGTTAAAAGATAATTTGGTTGATTTTTATAATTCGGTTTTTCATTATTACCCAAACATACTTCTAACATGTTGAATATATTCGACTACAAGATACGATATCAGTGATAGTAAGTTCGAGTTTTTGAATTCTTTAAGACGAAGATATCCAAATTGCAGGCTAATAGAATTAATATGCATTTAAAATAAATAAATAAGTAAACTATTATACAACTTTTTCTTACTATTTATTTCTATAGTAACCAAGATTAATAGAAATTTCAAATAATAATCTGGTGCCTGAGCTATAAGTTATAGTTGTTGTTTATATTGAAAAATATTTGTAACTTAAAAATCTATATATTAAAATTACATTCATAAATATTCATGCTTACTTTTTAATTAATATGATTTTGAGCATGGGCAAAGTTTTTAAGGGTACGGGAAGGGAAAGGGAGGGGGAATGTGTGTGTGTTTTTTTTATCTCAGAAGTGAATATGTATTGAGCCCGCCCTCCTAATATAACGATTAGAAAAAAATTAATTGGTCTCGTGACTTTCAGCCCCTTTTAATTATATATTTGTTTAAGCTTCATCATTGATTTTGAGCAGGTTAATTTTTTAAAAATCAAAATTAAAACTTTGTTATAAAAACGAAACTTTTATTTTAATAAATTAAAAGTATCTGAAAGATGATTTGATATTTCTTTATAAAGAATAAACAATTTGATATTGAAAGTGAGGAAGCGAAGCAATGGGTTGACGTAAGAGATGCGAAAACAACGAGACGAACATGGAAGCACTGTCGAGGCACGTGAACCCTCATCCAAAAAGCACGTGCCTGGCATTTCAATTCGTTTTAGATTACCAAAGTCATCGTCATATCCATTTATCGACTCACATTACCATTTTCACCACCTTTTCTTTTATTCTACATTAATACATTAACATTATTGATTTTGTTTTCAATCATTTGTTTAATAATTAGGTTAATACCGTTTAATATTTTGCAAAACCAAGCGAAACATCTAAACTATAGCACGGGATCAGGTAAAGCTGCATTTAATCTAAAACATTCAGTTTGTTAAATAATAAGAGGATTTTTTTGCCAATAAATGTAAACTTTTAAATGTTGTTTTAAAAGGTTGCATTAACTTTATTTCTCTAGCTAGTAGTATATATGAGCCTTGAAACCATTTGTGTGTAAAAGATAAACGAATAGATGGTTGACCATTCGTATTATCATTTAAAGTTTTTTTTTTTTTTTTTTTTTTTTTTTTTAAATTTGTAGTATGTATATGTATTATAATCGAACTGGTAAAACCAACCGGTTTGGCCCACCAAACAAACTTGGCCATTTTGGTTTGTCGCTTCGATCTATGATTTCGTCCAAACTGGCAAAGCGGACCGTTAACATCTCTGTTTAAAACAATTGAAATATTTAAGTTAAATATAATCTATACTATACTATATATATTGATCAACTCTTTTAATATTTTAATTTTATAATATTAGTATATTAAATGATGGTCGAATTGCAGGGATAGAGGCAGAGGGTTTAATTCTTGATAAGAGAATCCTGTATAGAACCCAATGCTCCCTTCCCCACCATCATATCCCTTCTTATGGGGAACGTTTTTTAAATATTTTACACAAATTTAATACCATCTATTATGTTACATTCTAAAATACTTCCTACTTATATATTGTTTAAGTGTTGATCCCTTTTTTCTACGGTTGAGTTGATTCATACACATCTATAGGAGTTTGAGGTTAGCTAAATATCAAGAAACTGAATGCGTTAGAAGTTACCTTGCTTCCTTAAAGACTTTGTATATTTATGTGACATTTATAATGTATGCATACTATTTAAATAAACTAGGAAACATTAAATCCTAGAGTACTTTGGGTAGGTTAAAATGCTAACTAATTAATGGATCAAGACTATATTATGTGTAACTTATTCATTGATATACATTATTACACGATACACTTGGAATGATAGAGGTGGTACAATTAGGTTGGAGAAAGTCAACAAAAATAAATGAAGTTGGTGTATTAAGAATAAGATAGAATATGAGGACCTTAAAGGTGCCTCGTCGGTCATCAGAATTTTTTCATGGACAAAGTGAATGTGAATCTCAATAAGCTTAATTCAATGATGTTGTATGATTTGGTTGAATAGTTGTAACGGTGATCTTAATATTAGTGGCGTGAAGTAAAGTTATATATTTGAAGCCAACATGTGTTATGTTAGTACCTTTGCTACATGTAGTGGTGATTTTTAATCACACCTAGCAAGTTAAATATATTTGCTATAAGTATGTCAATGGAATGCAAGAGAAAAGTTATTTGGAGATGAAGTTAGTATTTATTACTATGATAGAATCATAAATGCATTTCATGTTTTATGTTATATTTTAGATTATTTTTATTTCGTGAATCACAAAATGTGTTTACTTTAAATATTTTAAGAAAGGAGATACAATATAGTACGTTAACTCCTACAAATAAATACCAATAGAGGATAGATGCAAATTATAAGGAAGAGAGATAAGAGATAAAGACCGGTCTGTGAGAACAAACAGTTCGTAAAGAAGGGATGTACGTTTTCTGAGTGAGCCCTAAACCCTAAACTTTAATCATTGGTATACAAATTGTGACATGTGCCTTCTTAATTTTTCATTTATTATATATAAATTGCTTTACAAAAAAAAGTTCTGTTACTTATATTTGTGTAGTTAACATGTTAGACGTATAAACCTAGGATGGTTTACAATGCAAAATGATAACGTTATAATTATCCATTACCATTATTATTGTCATAAATAATTAATTAGTATTGCTTGGGATGATGGTAAAGAGAGTTCCCATGTTTCAAAATCCCTTTTAACAAGGATCTTGTTAAAGCTTGGTGGCCTCACATACCCACTTTTTTTAATCCATTTTATTATTTGTTTTTATGTTTGAGATAAGAATAACAATTGACACCCAATCCGAACCCTTCGATCCCAATTAAAAACGTAATAATACTTTCGAACATAAACTAACTTTATCGATAATATATATTTTCAGTTTGCATCTGATTCCCCAATATTATTATGGATGGTAACCATATGTTGATTGGCTAGCTTCAAACTCAAGCTTAAAGAAACTTCACTTTACATGCAATCCTCCCTTAATAAAGTACATTAAATGTGTCAAAAGAATGATTTTAATATTTTATCTGTAATTAGTGACGCATTCTCAAATTTGTATTACCTAGGCCAATATTATGGAGTGATAAAAAAGAGTTGGTTTACGAGTCAAAATGAACCAATTCAATGTATGAGATTATATATATATGTATTTCTCTGATTCATCATATTTGTGTTGTGATGGATAATAAATATAAATAAAGTTTGGTTTAATTATGACCTAGAGCTGAGTTTATTTAATAATGAGTCTAAGTTTAAATTTAAATTGAAAAAACTTTTTTTTTTTGTTTTGCTAGATAAATGGGATGGGAATAACGAACTAAAAGACTTATTTCTTAACATTTCAAGCCAGAAGAAAAAGAAAGATTATTTGGTGTTGGACTAGGTAGCTAACGCAAGATGGAACGTTGATGATAAAATAAACTGGTTAAGTGAGCTAGCAGGAGCTATAGTGCACGACCATGAGGATGATGAAGGAGGGGCTGTTAAACAGAAAGGATCAATGAAAATGGTTGATGGATCTTTTAGGTTTTTTTCTCTATTCACTCTTTAAGCTAACCGGTAGAGAAAATTTTTACATTCAAGATAGTTGTGTGTTTGATTGAACCAAGTGGATCTCAAAAAAGAATGAAGTTGTTTTCATTTTGGTGTGTAATTCCATAGTTTCCTTATAATTCTAGCTCCCGGCTAGATTGTTTATGTCTAATAAGATGAGCTGATCCTGCTTAAAAGTTAACATAAAACCAGTCCCTTCTTAAATCATCTTTTTATATTCATACATTGCTATATGTTGCTTACACCCCTAGTTTACCCTAAGATTATAGCAAAAACAAATTTTTAAATAATAATACTTATTCGTCCTCTATCTAATCATTTACTAATAATAAACAGTTAAAACACCGTAGATTTGTTATTGGGACCGGTTGTTCGAACATCCTTTGATCATAAAGCATAGACATGAATTATTTTGATCAATTTATCCGATTCAAATATTAAAACGAATATATTTATAGTTTAAATTTGATGGTGGAAGTGTGTAACACGTCCACAAAACAACATTATTTATCCCAACATTTTTATTTTTATTATGTGCTTTGCCTTCGTCTATTAATACATAGATAAAAATATACACAAAACAAACATATTAGTTGAATGAGTGGAGGTTTAGTTATTATTAAATAACTAATTTTTCAATGATTGGGCAACTAACATATTTTGAGTTAACTTCAGGGAATCCTATGATGCTGAAACATATGATTTATTATTAGGATATCATTGTAATAGTATAATGGTATTGTGTTTGTAGTCTTAAAAGTAATGTTAACTAAAATTTCTAGAAGTGTAAAATTATTTGGAATTAAATGATAAAAATTATTTTTAAAAAATTATCAAAACATCAACGGTGTAAAAGACTTAAAAAACAATCACAAAAACGCCTAGTTAAATGAGTTCATGTTCTTATATAAAAACATTACATATGTTTTTATTTTACCCATTTAATATATTTAAAATAAATTAAAAATAAAAATAAACAAAGTTAACAAGTAATTAAATTCACATAGCATACAAGTCTATCAATGCTCTGATTCAAATATGAAACAAAAGAAAAAAAAATTAAAATTGACTTACATATAAAATTACACATATCAATTCAAAGATACTCACAAACTAATTATGTTATGCTTAAATAGTAATGTTAAAATTTAGGGAGAATTACATATATCTTCTTCTCCATAAAAAAAATTACATATTTCTTCAATACACAGATTTTAATACATAAAATGCATCATTTTTTAAGGATGATTTGGAAAAATATGTAATTTTACATCAGGTTCCTTATTTTTATACTTATAATTATATTAAAGACACTATTTTTTCTCTCTACTTCTCAATTAAATAATATTTTTTATACTTTTATCATTATCTTTTCTCTCTCCTATACTTAAAATCACTTTCAAAAATATAAAAAAAAATTATAAGTATTGAACAGTAATTCTTTAAATATACAAATTGAACAGTAACTTTTCTCTATCCTCCAATCACAACCATTTACAACCATTACTTAAAATATAAGAAACACACTTATCTTTATCTTTATCTTTATAATATAATAAAAGAGTAACTAATAGGGACACGTGGCAGCACCACATTCATCGTCACCATAATTTTCCCGCTTCTCTCTACTACTTAATAGTTACTATAATTACTAATAATATTATTTAATTTATTTATAGACTAAAAGTATTTATTAATAAATTAAGAAAGGAATCTTTTAATCAATATTATTTATAAAGAAATAAATTTTTATATAATAAATTTTTTTCAAAAACATCAAACTTTTTTAAAAATACAAAATATTTTAAAAATCAATATTTTTAAAAAGTAAAATTTTTATAAATAAACAATAATTATAAATAAATTTTATAAAACTTTTTGTTTTGAAACAAAATATTTAGTTTTTTTAAACAAAAAAAAGTTTAAAAACTTGATATCATTATTTTGTTACATATAGTCCTTATACATAATTTCAATCATATTTTATCTTAAAATATCATTTTATAATTAATAAAATTTTATTTTATTTAATATTTTATATATTCAACCCGTGTAATACACGGGTTATTAAGCTAGTATAAATATAGGAAACATACTGTTAATACTTTTAGAGGTAGAAATATACAATTGCCCCTAAAATATAAGATAAATACGCTAAAAGAAGGATTTTGAATTGGTTTTTGTACTTCTGGCAATATTTATAAACACACATATACATACACAATGTTATAATCTTAGAAAAAATACACCAAATAAAATAATGATTTGGTTTAGTTATCCTAACTCTTGCAATATTATAGTTATATATACATGTGTGTATATTTAATGCACTTGGCACACTTAAATATGCTTTTAAGATTGTAACTCCAAATCTAGCACCAATTCTTAATCACTTCAACATCGCACATTATTATTGTTAACATCATGTGAAAAGGAGCCAAAACACAACATGTGTTTGTATACAAGAAAGATAAGGTTATGAGGTTTGAAAACGACTTAAAAATGTTCTTCATATGCCAATAATGTGGAATGCCTCCCAATTGAAATAGGCAGCTGCTATCCTCCAAATCATTTATAAAATTCAACACCCAAATAATTGATTGTCTAGGCCAACTCTTTTTGCATGTGGTAACCAACTGTTTTATAGCTTTCCATGACCTCAAGTTAACCCTATTCTCTCAACCCTATTATTACAAAAAATTGACCTCCAATTCCATAGGGAAAAGTTATTTACATCATTCAAACTGATGCACTATGTATATAATAATTAAAAACATGACAGCTTTTCTACAAATTATAATCACTTTATTTTCAAATAATCTATTAATAATGAGGATTTTCACATAATTTAATTTTCATTATAGTTAACTTTTTTGTTTTCAATTGTGATGATCCAGAAATAATTGCAAACTTCAAAATTAACTTTGATGTATAGAAATCACCATTAGTGATTTACTAATATGTCTTAAAATAGAGTGATGAAAAATTCAAAAATTATCAAGATTTAAAAGACAAATCTTTGTCGGGACAAACCTGTGATAGAATATCTAATGAATTTTATTTATAATTTTAGTATAGGAAAATATAATGACATAGTAAATTAAAAGGTTTTAGACATCATCGTTACTGCATAGGATTTTCTATCCAAGATAATTGGATAAAAGTTTGGAAATTTTCTTTTTCTATATTTTCTCCCTTCCTCTATTTATTTTTCTCTTTGTTTTCTTTCTTCCTTTTTTTTATATTTAATTTGTATTAGTTTTGGAAAAATCCTAAATAATATTTGAACATTTTATATTGATAATTTTTCTTTCTTGACATTTAGTTATATAAGAATCCTGAATAACATATTTGTTTTCTCTCTTTCTATACATAATTTTTATATATAATAGATCAGAAGACTCGTTTAGACCCATGAACTAATCTGACCAAAGTCGTTTGAAAATTCGTTTAAATTAAAGTTGATATTTTAAAAGGTTCACTAGACTAATTAACTAATTTACACCACTATGTAATAAAAAAGTCGAATAATCTTATTCAAAGGATTTTAAAGAATTTAGATGCTATAAAATTGAATCATGGACACATCATTGAATTGTACGTTAGTGAATTGACGGGCCTCTGTTCACTTGGCATGCGAAGGGTATTAATTCATACTTAAAAGTATAACTCTTTAATGCATATAACTTTCAAATACTTTTTGGTGTAAAATTTCGTACTAGTTAATGGAGACTTTTATACGTAGCATTAACTAGGCCAATATGTCATGCAAATTGTCAAATTGCAAACAGAATAGAAAGTACATGTTAGAAAAAGGATAGTAATTTATAAAAGTTGTATTAGAATGTTACTCAATAACAATAATTTATTATTTAATACCATTACCTTCAATATATTATTGCAAGTTATTATTTTCTGATTTTCATATGGGGCTAATAATCAAGTATTGTTAGTCTCTTTTTTTCAAAGAGTTCAATAAGAAGTTTTTTTTTTTTTACAACATAAATATAATATTTTTTCAAAATTAGTATAATATCATTTATTTAAACGTAAATTATAAACTATACATGTTTCACAAGTCATAGGGTAATTAATTTGTAGTCTTTAGTTTGTCACGTACCAAGCCAATCACTTTTTGCATTCTCACCTAATGTGTAGTCCTCAATAAATATTCATACCAAAGCTCATGTCGTTACGTTTTTTTATACCAAGATTCTCTTAGGACCAGTCTAGGAAATAAAAACATTTGTATCATAATGTAACTTTTTTATAAGACTTTTCGTAATTAGTTTTTTTCACTAGGTCGGGGTCTAGAACATTATTGACATTGTTGTAATAATTTATTTTAAAGGTTGTAAAAAACGGATGTTGAATTATAACATTGCATTGAACTTCATTGCAATAATGCATCAAATGTATGCTTGATCAAATTTCATAATGCATATAATTATGCATTGCTTGTTCATGGTCAAACTCGTTGTTCAAACCCCGGTTTAGTTGATATAGTTTCAAATTTAAAATTATTTTAGGTTTTCAATGTAATTTACCATTTATTCAAAGCTTAACTTAGAATCAAACATAAAACCGAAAAAGAAAAGAAAAATTGCTAAGAGACATGTGAAAGTGATATATCCTTTTTCCAATTTTACTTTTAACATTATTACATATATTTTATTATTTTCAAATATAATTGTTGCTATATTAAAATAAGATTTAAACTATATATTCCTATAACTTTTGTAAAAGACCCTTTTTAGAAGACAATTTGTTTATTAGCTCCAAATGATACCATCACGTAGAGGAGGCTTAGCTGTCATGACAATGGCACCTACTTCGACTATGTACAAGGTTTTAGACCTCCCTGTGTGGTCCTTATTCTCCCTACACTATGCGCTAGCTGTCAATGCTTGTGCAACACCCTTTGTTATAGCATCTCCAATGGCGGTATTTAGAGTCGTCTATGAGCCCGTATGGTGTAATGTTTAAAGATGGAATAAAGAGAGGGTGTGTGTATGTGAGCATGAACGTCATTTGTGAAGGATTACGAGAGGAGCATGATACGGGGGGAGTGGATTGGGAGAAATTTGTCGGTGTTCTTTGGTGTCTGTCCAGGTAGCGCGAACAACATCAATCTGAAGGAGATGGGAAGCGTATGAGCCTCGTTGACGATGCCCTTACATTTCTTTGGTTTAATATATATAAATTTATTTAATTCATAAACTTATGATTGTAGGAGATTCGAATTTAGTAACATAAATAATATGAGAGTTATGTAAAACACTTTTGGATAGTATTATTCGATAGTTTTCTCGAAATTTTTAATCAGATAAAACTCAAACTTAATCTTCAAGAACAAGTATGAATCAATGTCAACTTGTGAATTAGGGGTCAGAAATTGCCTATGAACTGTTACCAATTTAAAATCAACTTTGCTTTAATTTTGGACCTAATTTTCATTTCGGGTTTTACATGTGATATTCCACGAAAATTAACTTGTAATACAATTTTAATTAAGCATCAGTTGTCGAAATCGAGTCAGTGTTGAAATATCATTAACAAAATATCTAACAATTATTACATATTAGATTATTTTTACTTTAAAATGTCGTGAACAATGGAGTATGTTTTTTAAAACTCTAATCTTCAGTCATCTTCTAACGAGTTCTTCGTATGTTACACTTTGATTCCAACTCGAGAGATTCTAGAGAGAGTCCATCCGACTACAATACACTCACCATTAGAATCTGGAGTAATTATAATTTTAATAGTAAAAATAACTTTCCCCTAAACCAATTTCTATGTTTTTAAAAGATTTAAAGTGAAAACTTGTAATGAAACAGTAAAATGTGCTCGTTATCACGAAGATCATAACTTTTATGATTCAATGGTTGTAGTTGAAGTCACCATACGAGTTGTAAGGGACACATAAAGTTGGGTAAAACTATAAACTAATAATTCTTAATAAAAATTTAAAATAAAATTAATCGGGCGAAAGGCTCGATGGGTCATGGTTCCACATGGCACGATGGTGATGTGGTGATTGGGTGGACTGCATTAAGTGATGTGGCACTAGTAGGTGGGCCACCTGTCACGATTTATAGGAAGCAGGGAACCGTCTTTAATACTCTTTATTTTCCATTTGTTATTTTCCTTTTCTCTACCTTTTTTCTAAATTAAATTTATAAATTACTCATGTGTTTAAAATTTAATTATATTCATTGTAATAAACTTGAATAGTTTTTGATATTTATGAATATAGTTATAAGCAAAGGCAATGATGAAATTTTTTCAAAGTAAAAGAAAGTATACTGTTTAAAGAAAATAAACAACAAGTCTCTAATAATTTAAAAGAAAGCTTCAATAGAAAACAAAATAAATATCTGATTTAAAAAATCAAAAACAAAAAATCGCATAAATAAAACAACAATCTCTTGTTTTATAATGTAAGTGAACAATATCATTAGTTTTATTTAAAGCAAACGTTACTTTCTCATCATAACATACCATGATTTTCACCATAACATGAATCATAACAATGTATTCCACGATAAGCACCGGTATTAATATATTTACTGCCATCTCTGCCATAAAACAATAGAAACAAAGCTTATAGCATCATAACTAACTAACCGTTCATCGACTTCCCTGAAATTCAACTCAGACAACATGAAACTGGAAACTATCATCGGTGTATAATCTAATTCTGGTATTCCAAGCATGACATAAACATCCTATAGAGATGTTTTATTTGAGATGATTTGGGGTGGCTTATTATTTAATAAAAAGGTTTGGTGAATTGAATGATGATTTAAAGAAAGAAAAAGCAAAGGCCAAAGCGTAAAGAATTGAATACTACTCCTACTACCCATGACCATCTGCTAAAGACGGGGACAAAAGCGTGATTCCTGTGCCTTGCAAGATAAGCCTATCCTTTTCATATTTACTTGCCTTAAAGATATGCTTAGCAAATTCACCATTTTACCCTTTTGCCACAAGTTAAATAAGAAACAAAATAAATAGATTTTAGAGAAAATTGCATAAATTATCCCTATGGTTTAATCAAATTGAATGTTTGGTCTTCAAACTTGAATTACAAAGATAGTTCAAATTTTTTTGTAATTATTGTGTGTTGGGTCCCTGTCACTAAATTCATTCATTTTTTATGCAATTTGGATTATCTTTGTAATTTTTAAAATACAAGGGCCAATCATACAATCTGATCAAACCACAAGAACATTTATGCAATTTTCTCTAGATTTTTCTAAAAACTCCTAAATAGTAAATACCACCCAATCTTTCCACATGAGATATTTAAGCCCACTTCATATTTACGAGTTGCAATTATCATTGTCATATTTTCTATTTAAATAAAATTTTCTTAGCTCATATTACTCTTTAAACATTTTATAAATTAAGATAGAGATTAAATGTTAAACATTGTTTATTACGATAACTCATTAACCCAACTAGTGGTCAACAGCAGACCACGTCATCACTGTAAGTTAGAATTACAATGATAAAATTAATGGTTCACAACAAATGTGAAAAGAAATATAGTAAAACTATACTCAAATTAAATATATTAAAACGATCTATTTAATTATGGAATTTGTATATAAAATAACTAGGTTACAATCCCGTGTAATACACGGGTTAAATAAATTTACAGTTACATGGTTAATAATATAAGAGGTTATGTCTTAAATATTGTGTATTATACGAATTAAATAAACTCATGTATTACATATTTGAAAATTTAAAGTTAACATATTTCAAATTTTAATTAGGCAAATTGGATTTTAATAATCCAAACTATTACCTATTGGCCGATAATAATCCATACTATCAATTTGGCCAGTAACACTCCCAACTTTTACTTTTATTACCAACAACAGTCCCAATGACATAATTTTCAATTTTTTATGTTTGATTTGGACTCGATTCGGTTCGCAACAATAATTATGAACGAAATTAAGAAACATACAAGCTAAATTGAGACTAAAATAGATACAAATTGAGCGTAAAAAATTGAAAATTATGTCACTGTGACTGTTGTTGGTTATAAAAGTGAAAGTTTGGAGTGTTACCGGCCAAAATAATAGTATGGATTATTATCGGCCAATAGGTAATAGTTTGGATTATTAAAATCCAATTTGCCTTTTAATTATGGATAGTTATTAATTAATAAATAGTTATTATAGTATTCATAATTAAGAGGAGAGAGAAGCGGGAAAACTAATTATTAGATGACCTAAAATGATGACAAGTGTCCGGATTTATTTTTATTTATTAGTATAGAGATATCATACGAAAAATTTAAGAAGATTTTAAAAAAGAATGAAGTTTTTTTTAAATAAATGAAAATTTTGAAAATGAGGAGAAAATCGTTCCATAAGTTGTGTAACGCGATGTAAAATGTGTTACATTGCATAATTATAATGTAAGTGTTTATTACCTCAAGTGTTAACAAAAAAACCTTTACCTTATTAATTATGTAATCAAATATATTAATATTTTTAATTTTTATAAAACTATTATTATAAAGATCAACAGAAGAATAGGTTCACATGTATATTAATGGGGACTCCTTATTTCAAGTAACTCCTTCGGCTGATATTTCGAATCACAAAAGGTAAATGAGTGCATGCTAGGGCTGGCATAACAAATCAGACACGACACGATAAGACACGAACACGATAAGTGCTAACACGAACACGACACGATAACTAATCGTGTCATTTTTTCCAGACACGAACACGAACCTGTTTAGAAACAGGTTACACGATAAGACCTGTTAAGAGACACGATAAAAATCACATGTTTAGTGAAACAAAAATTGACTGAAATCTATCAAAATTCTAAATATACCATAATCTTTAGCATGATAATTCTTGGCATTTTTGAAACAAAAGTCAATAAAAAAGTTTATTTTAACCGATAAAATAGTTATACGGAATACGAAGAGGGCTCAAGCGGAGGCCGGAGCTCGGTCGGCGGTACTGTGATAGTCGTATTCGATTGAAGTGGTTGGGCAAGGTATAAGGTTTTTAAATTAAACATGAAAAATAATGACATATATCATAAATATATATATATATTAACTATTTTAATAAGCTAAAAATATAAACAGGTCTTAACATGTGCGCTAACAGGTTAACAGGTATCTGATCTGTTAAGACACGATTTTTATCATGTCTTTAACGTGTCGACCTGTTAACGACACGAAACCTGTTAAGCTTAAACACGAAACCTGTTAACTTCGTGTCGTGTCGTGTCGTGTTAACAGGTTCGTGTCAGAAATTGCCAGCCCTAGTGCATGCAAAGGTTTTCGAGCCGGAAAAATATAAGCCCTTAGCTGACTACGTGAATCGTATATTCAGATGATAAATATAATTTATATTTTTTTCTTAAATCATCTGTTATTTTAGTTTTACCATCGTATAATGTTTTTGTTGAACATTTTACAACCGCGAAATGTTTCTAATATTTTAAAAAAAAAATTATATATGACGTCTTGTCAATTATATACTTTTGACTTCTCTTCACACCTAACAGTCTCTCTCTACTAGTCTTTCTCCCTACCTCACAGTCTTTCGCTTATACAGTACGCCACCAATAAACATTTGTGTTGGAAACATGTGATGTTTATGCCTACGAGGGATCCACCTTGGCCCATGAACATCTTTTGCCCTCCCATCACATATTCTGATATTCACATATGCTATAGGTTTTAAAACAACTAAATTCTTAACAACGATTAGGGCCCATTTGAATAAACACAACTAAAAAGAGGGCAAATGAGCAATTTTGCCGGAGTCTTATCCTATAACAGTAAAATAAGGAGATGAGATGGCCCGTGATATGTTACCGGCTTAACCGGTAATAGCCCGGTAGACTTACCTGCTAAACCGGATGACTTTTTAATTGAGATTTTGTGTATTACGATAACAATTTGCTGAATTTAGTCCAATCAAACTTGAAGAGAATCATTTAATTCTTTTTCCGTTTCTACGAAATGGGCACGTAAGTAAAATCCTTTATTATAACCCCTAAAAATTAAGTTATTATAAAAAATGATTTTCAAATGTCGAAATTATTAAATAAATTACTATTAAGTCAGGCTTATGAATACAATCAAGCTTTTGATAAATATGTATTTATATTTGTTTATTTGAATATAATTGACACTAACAATTTAAATAGAAAATAATCCATTTATAAATTTTAGTTTAATATTTAATATCATTTTATATAATCAGATAATATACTTATTTTTGTACATTTTCAATATTGGTAAATTAGTATACTTTTTTTTCGAACGACGTACTCACACTTTAAACATACTCTTAAATCTACCACTTCTTTATGACGGAATTTGACCCGTCAACCTTTTAAAGACGGACTCAATGCAACACACATTGTTAATCGGATCAACGACCCTTTAGCAGTTTATATTATTATTATTATTTTTAATAAAAACTTTTCACTCTAAGTATCACATATTTTACGCTGCAAGAATTCACATATACACTGTTTTTTAAGGAGTAGACACTATAAAAGTAGATCACAAATTTGACAACACTATCAATAATTCTTACTAGTATAATTTAAATTTTAGATCTAATTAAAAAGTATGTTAGACTTTTTGATAAATTTATAATAATTTTTTTTTGAACAGCAATACCTTTTTTTTGAATGACAAATGTGCGATACTGTTTGAAAGAATAGGTGTAATCTTGAACGGCAATACCTATTAGTAAAAAAATAATTATCAAACCTGGACGCTACAAAATTTGATTTCACAACAACTTGATTGAAGAACACATTATTTACCATCAAACTATCCTTTAAAGTTTAAAGATAGTTAAGTTTATAATAATTGGGAGTAAGAATTAGTATTATTGACAAATAAGAAATAAATGCCAGCCATGAAATAGAAGTATCAAAACCTTTGTCTCTCTTCACAGCTGGCACTTTTATTTACACACAACACAACCCCTTCTCCTACATTTAAAACCCTCCTCTCTTCTCATATCTCTCACACTCTGTAAATCAATATGCAGACCAAAGGGGACTTTAATGGTTGATCATCATTCATCATTCATCACATACAATCAACAACAACAACAATGGCTGTATCTCCTCCTCATGCCACTGTTGAAAAGAAGCATTGGTGGATCACCAACAGAAAGGTACCATTTCTATTTTCAACACTGTTTGTTACCATTCGATTTCGTTGTGATTCGTCAAAACATGTTGGTTGATTTGAATGTTTGATGTGTAGATCGTTGAGAAGTATGTGAGAGATGCTAGAACCCTAATTTCGTCGCCGGAGAAGAGTGATATTGCAGCGGCGATCAATCTGCTTGATGCTGCGCTTGCATTGTCGCCGAGATATGAACAGGCGCTTGAGCTGAAAGCGAGATCTCTACTCTTATTGAGAAGATATAAGGATGTTGCTGATATGCTTCAGGATTATATCCCTAGCTTGAAGATGAATTCTGATGATTCGTCTTCTTCATCATCGTCTTCATCGTCGTCGGTTGACGGAAACTCTCAACAGTTGTCGAGAGAACGTGTTAAGCTTCTGTCCTCCGGTGCTAACTCGTCGGAAAACGATGAACCGGTGATCAAGTGTTTCTCCGTCTCCGATTTGAAGAAGAAGATTAGGGCTAGCCTCGGGAAAAATGGCGAAAATGAAGGTCAATGGAGGTAAATTCAACGCCAAAACGCCATTGTTGCATTCAATTGATCATTCACTGATTAGGTTCTAGATCAATAGTCAATACAAACAATATTCATCCACAAGCGTTGAATCTTCATTGTTTTCAACCAAAGTTCAATTTTGAAAACTTCGAAAAAGTCAAAATCACTTTGTTTATACTATACATTAACATAACATTACAGATTACACAATACTCCAATTTTGCATATGGTAAAACGAGTTGTGAATTGAAACTCAGTGATTTCTGACCGAGTTAAACTCGTACGATCTCAGGTACTCAGTGTTAGGTCAAGCGTGTTGTCACCTTGGTCTAATGGAGGACGCAATGGCTCTTCTTCAGACCGGAAAACGCCTCGCCTCCGCCGCCTTCCGTCGTCAAAGCATCTGCTGGTCCGACGACAGCTTCTCCTTCTCCGGCGACATCTTAACCGCCGGCAACCACCCACAAACACCACCAATAACAGAATCCGAAAGCCTCTGCCACCTCCTCAGCCATATAAAGCTTCTCCTCCGTCGCAAAACCGCCGCGATCGCCGCCCTAGAAGCCGGACTCCACACCGAAGCCATCAGACACTTCTCGAAAATCGTCGACGGCCGTCGCGGCGCCCCTCAGGGCTTCCTCGCCGACTGCTACATGCACCGCGCCACCGCGTATCAATCCTCCGGCAGAATCGCGGAGGCGATTGCAGACTGTAATCGAACCCTAGCGTTAGATCCATCGAGCATTGAAGCCCTAAGCACCAGAGCTTCACTCTTCGAATCAATTCGTTGTCTCACCGACTCCCTTCACGATCTCGAACACCTGAAACTTCTCTACAACTCAATTCTCCGTGATCGGAAACTCGCCGGTCCGGCGTGGAAACGGCAGAACATCCGGTACCGTGAAATCTCCGGCAGACTCTGTTCTCTAGCGACCAAAAGTCAACAACTGAAGCAGAAAATCGCTTCAGGGGAAACAGGGGATGTGGATTATCATTCCCTAATCGGGTTGAGAAGAGGGTGTTCACGATCCGAATTGGAAAGAGCCCATTTGCTGCTTACATTGCGTCACAAACCGGTTAAATCAAATAGCTTCATTGATCGAATCGAACTCACGGATGAAGTCGATATCGATTCGATCAGAGATCGAGCAAATATGTCTGCTTTGTTATTGTACAGATTGATTCAAAGGGGATACACTAATGTTTTGGGTACAATCTTGGACGAAGAACTTGCAGAGATTGAACGAAAGAAGGCATCTGCAGCATTACAACAAGAAATGCAAATGCAACATCAAGAAGCTATTAAAAGTGCATCATCAAAGGAGGTGGTACATAACAATGAGATGCAACAATCGGTGTATCAAGGAGTGTTTTGTAGGGATCTTGCAGTGGTGGGGAATTTGTTGTCGCAATCGGGGTTTAATCGCGCAATTCCGGTGAAGTATGAAGCTTTGAGCTGTTAATGTGAGATGATATGGTGGTCGGAATCGGAGATATGAAGGTACCGGCGAAAATATGATAAATAAACATGGAAGTTCGTTTTGTACAAATGGGGGAAAGCAGGGTTAAAATGAAACATTGCCAAAAAAGCCGGGAAATTTTTGTTCTTTTTACTAGTGTTACTATTTACCTTTTGGGCATAAAAATATAATCATCACCATTATGAACTATATTATTAAGTACACATGATAATATAATGGCATAAGTTTATAATCGAATCTTGACATAATTCAATAGAGGCAATGATATTTTTTATTAATATAAAGCCACTTGAGTTTATTATAGTTTTGTTTATTTTTTAAAATGATTGAACTAAGGAGAAAAAAAGTTAAATTAAGTTTTGTCCCATAAATTCAGTTTTATTAGGTGGTGTTTGTTTTTGAAGAGGTAAAATGTCTGCAGTCTGCGGACCAGATCTGCAAACATTTGTGGCAGAAGAGGTGGATCAAACTTTTGCAGTTTGCAAGAAGAATACTGTTTGTTTTTAACGTCTGTAGATTATTAAAATAAACTAGTGGTGGTGTACGGATGGCGGTGATGGACGGCGGTGCTGGATGGTAGTGGTGGGTGGTGGTGGACGGTGGGTGGTGGTGGCGGAGGTGGACGGTGGTGGTGGCGGACGGTGGCTGGTGGCGGAGGTGGACGGGGGTGGCGGCGGACGGTGGTGGTGGCGGAGGTGGACGGTGGTGGCGGCGACAGGTGGTGGTGGTGGTGGGTGTTAGTTGGTGTTGGTGTTTAAGAAGAGGTTTGCAGACCTTAGATGTGGCTGGACCAAGTCTGCACCAAAAAGAGGTCGCGTAGGCTTTTTTAATGAAATGTCTTCGAAAAAACAAACAGTCTGCAGATGGCAATGTCTGCGCGTGGTCTGCGCTGCGCAGACAAAAGAGCCTGCGCAGACATTTTTCAGAAAAACAAACATCTCCTTATTCCGTTTTAATTTCATTTCAAATAATCTTCAACTGATAAATTTTAGATTATAATGGAAACAAATGATATATTTTTTGAACTGAAATTGATATTTTTTATAAACTTTTAAAAGAAAACGATTATTTTGATCAAATTCTAAGAAAATCGAATTCAACTCACAGAATAATTTTAAAAGTCAACTATTGTTGGTTATTTTTATAATTAGCTTTTAGGTTAATCTGAAAATAGTAATGCACTAATGCTTAAATAAAAAATCATTTTTTATACTTCTATCATTTATGTCATTTAGTTTTCATTTTTAAAAGAATTTTCAATTATAAATAATATTAAAAATTAAGAAAAGATTCAAACAAAAATGCCACTAATATTAAAAATTACAAGAAATAATTTTAATCATCAATCTTCTTAATCAATAATTAAGATCAAATTATAAGAAAAAAGTTGTTAGAAGAGTATTTTAGAAATAACCATTTTACTAACTTTTTATAAGTTCCTTCATTTTTTTTAAAAGTTCACAACTTTTATGTATGATATTATTTTTTATTAAAATTACATTATAAAAACAAACATTTTTTTTTATTTTTAAAAACAAATATAGTATTGTTATATAAAAAGATAATAATTTTTTTAATGTTTTTAGCTCGTATATCTTCATTTGTGTCTTTAATGCAGCTCGTTCTGTTTTTTTGTTAGTTGTGTTTTTTTAATACTATTATTTTTTTTAAAATGATAAATTTTAAAAAAAGATAATGGTAGAATAACATTGTTGTGTATCTCTAATATGTAAAACGTAATAATAAATTAACAACTAATTAATCTAATACATTAAAACAATGATAAAATAACATAATGACTCATTATGTTTTTTTATCATTATTTTGTTATCTTAAACACTTCAAGTCTTGAAAAATACTATGATGAAATAATATCATTGTGTATTTTTAATTGTAAAACACTGATAGATAAAAAGTTTATATAATCTATAAGAACAATGATAAAAATAACATAAAATGATATAAAACGTAAAACACAATGATAAATACATATAACAAATGATGTAAAATGAATGACACAATGAACTTATATTTAAAACAATAAACGTATAAGACATATTGAGCTGACGTATTTGACACAGTACCTAAAATATCATATTTTTTAAAATAATAGAATGACACGTTTTAAGTTCACAATTATTCTTAAGTTTTTTAGATTATATACCCTTTTTATTATAATCATACCCTAAAAGTTAAAGGGTTTGCGTAGTAGAAAAAAGTTGAATCGAATTTAATGCAACAATAAAAGAAACTTGCATGTGAAGGGTAAAGATTGGTTTGTTGGATGAATTGGTTGTCTTGTGTAGGTGCCAAATGAATTTAATAATGTTGCTTCTTTTATGTTCCAAATTGTCAGTCCCTGGCTTATCATATTCATGGTGTTAACATATCAGTCACATATGTGTTTTAATTCAGAAACGGTGAAGAGATTAATTTCGAATGCAACAACACATGCACACTAATAATGTATTCTATATCTTTTCAACAAAGTTGCAAATTATATATGGATCAAAGTCTATTCATTCATGATGTTGTATTTGCTATTCCACGAATCGTGGAACGAAAATTTTCATCGTGACTCACTTCCTCTATATGTCATCGCAAAAGATACTCCATCGAATCAAAGGATCGGTGAACGAATACAACAAAACAAGCGAATAATTATAAAATGACATCAGATGCAAATTTGCCCAAAGGGGTGCAATAAAAACACAAGTCATAACTCATAAAAGATGAATGTATAACATAAAATTTAAAAAATAATACAGTTAATTTACAACTATTTGTGTCTACATCATCTTTATTATTTATATTTATACAGAGATGTATGTAAAATTTGAGTTGTCAGAAGAATGGGGGTGGGTGGGTCAAAGTAAAGTGCAACAGCATTGGATTCCTGCATATGATCGATCACCTTCCCTTAATAATATTAATATTAATGGTTCCCCACTTTACATATCGTATTCAGTTTATACACGCGATGGGCAATGACATCAATCCTTTCATGCGGATCAATTATTTGTATTATTCTTTTGGCATATTACAAAACATATATAAAAACAATTATACATTTCTAGTATAAACATCTCAACCTAAATTTGTTGGTTTGAAAGATTTTATATAAGCCAATTCAAAAACGAGTCACTAAAACTTATCATTCTCTAGTATTTTTATGCATTGAGGTTTCATAAGTTCAACCTCATGGGTATTCGGGGTTTTTTTTGGTTTTCGGACATGATTTGGTTTTCGTTACGAACCTGATTTATTTTTTTTTTGTCACGGACATGATTTGGTTTTCGGGTTTTTTTGGTTTTTTGTTTTTTGTTTTTAACATCTCTGATGTCAAATGCATCCCAAGAACAATGAATAGGAGTTATCTTTTAGCCTTTTCACTATCTTAAGAACCATTTTAGCTTTGCCTATAAACTAATTCCAAGAGACTAAGACTGTTTTTTTACATTTTCTGCTATCTATACAAAGATCAAACATTTTTAATGGTTTTTTCAAAATCAATAGGGCCAAATTGCATCGTTAAGTTATTAATAATTCCTTCGTGTCTTCTTTTCAACATGGTTCTTATTATGATAACAATAAAAGAAATATAAGTATGTAAATAAATGTTAAATATAGTTTTATAAACGTCCATATCCTATGTTCTTGTACATTAGCTACTATACGAATGTTGAATAGATCAAACAAGTAAGAAAATCAAGAATGAAAGATAGAATATATAAATGTATGTCAATCTTAGCTACCAACATCCCGCGTTGATACAAAGCAAGAATAATGAATAAAAGAAGCATGGTCGACACATTGTCCAATTGAACAAGTCCAACTTTGATCTTCATATGAACAATGGTTGTTTAGGTTCTTTGACATTTGAAGATTAGTCTGTTTAAAAATAACTTATACTTGTTAAAATTGATACCTTTATCAGTTAAAAGTCATTACATTGTTATAAAGCTTATACAAACATATATCTTCTATAAACTAATTATGAAATTATTAAAGATTTTTAATCCATTGATCAAAAAATTGTTGGAAGGAGTCTTCAAGCAATCCACAACAAAATCCTTTTTTGATTCATGCACCAAAATTAAAAAGTCAAAGATTTAAAAAAGTAGGATAGCATCTTACTTGCTTTCAATGTTTTCAGAACCGGACCGGACGTCGAACCGGACGCCTTACTGGTTTGGTGGTCGGACCGGTCGGACCGGATTTAAGAACCGGATGACGTAATAATTATATATATACTATATTATATATATAGTTATATATATAATTAAATATAAGTAATTTATATATGTATTTTATAGTTATATATAAAATTTAACTATATTTTTATATCTAACACACTAATTTATGGTTCAACACCCCGTTTTTACCCATTAAAATCAAAAAAATAAAAAAAAATACGAAAACCGGTCCGGTTTCCCGGTCCGACCAGCGGTTCGGGACGAACCGGCCGGTTCGACCAGTCCAAAACGAGTCGCACCGAACCGGACCGGCTAGGTGGCCGATCCCCGGTCGAACCGGTCGGACCGGCCGGTCCGATCCGGTCGTGAAAACACGGCTTGCTTTACTTGGTTTTAAATTCAAACAAATAATAATATAGGAAAAAGTGTACATCTCTAAGATGTTTAATCTAACTATTTTAAATCTAAAACACCCTTATCTTTGAATTGAGACAAAAATCAACAGATTTAGTTCTGTGGTTTTATTAAGAAATATGTAGTTTTCATAGTATAAACTATAAAGTCGATTATGTTTTTACATTTATAAACATTTTGGTCACGTATTTCATTGTTATAATGATAAATTTTATATGTCATATCCAATCTCATGACATATACAAAATGAACATATTTATGATTTTCTCATGTATATATACATGTATTTATCGACACATCTCTACTTGATGTTTAATAGATTATAATTTGAAGTAGTTGAACTAATAATTAATCATATGTATTAACATCCCTAAAGTTGACTTAATTATGTTAGTTGCCCATCATTGTAAAATTATTGATTTAATAATAATTAGGCCCATTAACTGAATAATTTTTTTGTTTATTTTGTGGATTGTTTTTTATGCATAAATAGGCAGGACCCACAAAGTGTATATTATAAAAATAGAGTAAATTATAAATTTCTTTTATTTATAATAGAGCAAATTACGGAATGTTCATCTTTTAAAAATATAAAACATAATGATAAAATAACTTACTGTGTTATTTATGTTTTCTGGAACACTATTTTACTTTTTTAAAATGATGAACTTTGATAAAACACATTGGTGAAATAGCATCATTATACACTTATAATTGTAAAATACAATAGTAAAATAACAATAAATTTATATAATATATAAAAGCAAAGGCAATAAAAAATAAATAAAAAGCAAAACATAGTAATAAATACAAATGATGAAAATGATTTCACAAATATCTAACATATCTGATGCAATGACCTGAAATGTTAAACACAATAATCTAATATATTTGATACAATAACTAGAATGTCATCTTATAAAATAATAAAAGAACACATGTTAAGTCCATAATTTTTTTTAAAACTTTTTATATTAAATACTCTTTTTATTTTAACATTACCCTTGGTTGGCACAAGAAAGTTAACCGAATATTATTTTGATAAAGGGTCAATAACGGAAGTTGGAAACATCAACTCTTAGGTTAACAAGGCTGCAACAAACCATGATTGCCTTGGCAATACGCCAACTGCTCGATCAGGTTTCATGGTGCCAAAGTTTGTATTCATGACTACACCTTGGTTGGCTAGAGAAAAATGAGCTCACTTATTCATTTCTAACTAGTCATGCTCAACACTACTAGACATAATATTTTACATTACAATATATCATACATTCTTGATTGTTATTTGCGAGGAAAGCTTGTAAGATCACTAGAAATCGTATTTGTATGTTACTGTTTACATAATTATTTGATGATAATATTTTTATAATTTGGTAAACTTATGGATTCTAGACCGTTCTATTAATAAAAACATCCTTTTGGAGTTATATTTTATAGATTTAGTAAGAGAAGAATATAATAAAGAAGCAAAAAAAAAGGCATGAGAATATGATACTTCTAGCTAGCAGTGCCCAAAAAACTGAGGGGAGCATTTTTAAATTACTTGTGACAGAAGAAAAGGGAATTTTGCGAGGTTGCTCACGTGGGTATCCACTTTCCTTTAAGTTTATTCTAATTTAAACTTAGCATATGCCAATTGTTTTATGTAACAATTGAAAATCAAACAGCAAACATAAAAATTCTACAGGCTCATAAGTTATGTTTCAAAATATCCAAACTTATCAATTTGAATACCAACAAAGACCTAATATCTGCACTTTCTAAACAAAAACATTGCCAAGAACAACAAAATTCTATAAATGGATTGTAGGATAACAGAAAAACTTCAACCGATGAGAAAACCGGAAAGGAAATGTTCGGGCCAAGGACCGATCCGGGTTTATAGGCAGATATGAGACTAACTGGGTCTGACTATGTATTACCCGTTAGGTAAAAATAACTTGATAAATCCAAAATCAATGCCAGACATGTTCACTCGCATTATATTAGAAATATATTAGCTATAGTAGATTATATGATACATAAAGTATAATAAATTATTTTTATCTAAAAATATTGATCTTTTTGGTTCACGTATAAGTAGTTGGTCTTGCCATAGTTGATTTGTCATATAGAATTTTAATGTAGATTGATATAATTGTATGTATGCATTATTTATCTTATGTTGAACTTTTTAAAGTGGTCACATAACATTTTGATGTTATAGGTTTAAAATTCATAAAACTATACTTGAGTTTCATGTATTCAAACTCAAATTTTAGGATCTAGTATTTGGTGACGAGAACTATATCTGAGAAAAGTTAACCAATTAAGATCGTAGAAAGTGTTTTAGATTCATGTAAGAAAAACCTGTAAAACCAACATTTAAAGATTAATCTAAAATATGATGGATTGATGGAGGATGAGACCAAATTTTAAATGTAGTTTTACAATCAATAAAGAAACTAAAAACAACATAATTTCTCACAAATTAACTTGGTCTATATTAGATGCTAGACTACTTAAAAATATTTCACACCATGAAATTTCTTAACTAAAGTCATATAGATCTTAAAAATAGATTTGGCTTTGATCACTATATTATCAACATTAATAATATATTAAAGGGCATGCATTGCAAGTTTTATTTCTCACGGATGGTTTGGTACTCTATTTTGAGGGAGGAAGAAGTATACAGGGACTGAATATTATGATTTGGAAGTTGGAGGACTGATAGTGTAACAATGAAGGAAAAGCACGTGTTGTTTGAATGTTGGAGACATCGGAAAGAGGGAGAGTCGTGGCCAGATATGATGATGTCAGACTTGCCCAGGTGGTCAAATCATCATCTTTTCTTACTTGTTTTATTTCCAGTTTTTTAATATTAGATTTTAGAACGACAAATTACAGACCATAGTTCAAAGGATTTGTGTTATTTTATTCGGATTCACAAATATATTTTTCAGTCAGGGCTGCATCCTCAATCATCTTAAGAAGAACTCACAATTGAAAAAATTCAAAGGTTCAAAGTGAGCATTGTTATATTAGTTAGTTTCATATTAGTTACTTTTATACTATAAGGTTAAATGTGTGTACATTTTAAGCAGCTTTTGACATATTTTTGAATCTAATGTTTATGTTTTATAAATTGTAGTGTTATCAGTTAGGCTGAGTGTTATGGTATAGAGCCCTATGTGGGGTTATCTTGTAATATTGCGGCATGTGACGTTTACTGAATGTTGACTAGGCACTAGATAAAGCTCTCGAACAAATAGTCTGACTCTGTTCTAATTCAGGTGATCAGAGGTTTTAACGAATTTCTTAATTTATTTATTTTTATTAAATGTGAAACAATAATATAAAAATAAAACATTATAATCAAACAAAATTCATTAAAAAAAATAAAAAATGCATAATAAAAATATATAATAAATAAAAAAATTTAACTAATCTCCCCTCTTCTAATTACCTACAAATACAGTCTTTCTCTTTTTTCAATACCCTATATTTTCTAGTGAGAAGATTTTTTATAAATTTGGAAATGAAGATGAGAGAGTATATACGAATGTTGTGATCTTTTAATAAGAAATGTGGTAGTATTTATAGTCGTAAAATGTAATTTTTTGAATTTTTTTCAAAATGAGCTAACGGCTCTTTTTTAGTTTTCCAATGCTCAACGGCTACAATGCGCCCACGATGTACCTCACGCCCTGGTTCGCACCTTGGTGTTACGATGTTTGCGACTAGAATGGACAGTCACGTGGGTCATGCCCCCACGCCGTGATAACACTCAGCCTTATCTAAATGGATTTAAGCGAAAGATCAGCCGATGGAAGATGGGAGACGTCACACGTTGTTCTGCAAAAGTGCCAAAGTCAAGTTTCATTTGGTTATTGGACCAGGACTTTGGAACAATGGCTCATGTGTTACTTGGGCCTGTGCACATATCGGTAATGGGCTGGGCTGTAAGTTAATAGAATGTCAAAGGGACTCAAAATCTCATAGGAGGGTTTGGGGCCATGGGCTAATGCCTAATGGTCCTCATAACATCCGGACCCAGTGTTCATCTTTTAATATGTGTTGCAGATTTTATTCAAAACAAAGGTGCACATAATGTCATAATGGGATATTATGTCAAATTGGATATGTTTTAGAAACAGTTCGGATCAATTCAAATAAATTCAAAGTCGTATCAACCTAAACTGGTTAGGATTAGAAAGCTGTTTATAATTGGGAAAGCCTTAGCGGGATAGAAATTGGTTCGATTTGTAAACATTATATTTAAGTTTGGATGTATAGAACCTCAAACTTATTCAAATAGACGAAAATGTTCGATTTCAAACTAGTTTTACCAAATCCAGTTTCAGGGATCAACTGTAAATTCTAATCCTGTTCAGATGCTTTGATCTGAAAGATGAATTAGAAAATGAAATTATATGAAACATGGATTTCACCTTTACTAACAAGATTCAGTTTCTATAAAAGAAAACATCATAAATGACACTTGACATCATTATGATTTAAATGAAAAGTTAGAAATGAAAGAATATTCAATAACAATTCCGATGCACCTGGATAATGTTGTAGACATAAAAACCTAACCTTTTCTTTTGAATTAAAAACATGATAAAACTACAATATTTGATTTGAAAAAAATTGGTGCACATTTATTTTTTTTTCATATAACATGTATCTTAAAATAATTATTCTGTCTATTCAAAAAAATATGTATACATAGGCAATAAATATGTTACAATACAAACTCCATGACTGCAAGATAAGTATAAAGATGTAAATATGATATTGTGCAAACGACTATCGACCAACGATTTCTTTCTCAAATTAGAATGACTTGAGTTTGTTAACTGATTTTTAGGTGTTTTTGAAAACCATTTTCATTTATAGAAACTCCACTAGTTGAGATAGCATAGTTCGCGGGTGAGGCAAAAACTGTGTGAGCTAATGACAAACATGTCAAAAGTGCATGAAGTTTTTGTTATCTAAACGAATCGATGCCAAAAAAAATTATAGCTTTTTTTGAACGGTTAATTGAATCATTGACGGTTCACTAACCCATCCTATCATCTCAACTACTCAAATACGGAATCTTGAGATCCTAAGTTGACACGTGCCCGAAAGAAATATACCTGAGCGGCTGAGTCAACCTGAATTGTTTTTTTTTTCTGACACACATGAGACTTGAACTCAAGAGTTTCTCGTATTTTAATAAAACTTAAGTCAACTCAATTTAACCAGTTAAATTAAGAATTATTAACGAAAACAAAAATAAAAAGTCACCTACGTTACTACAACCGACGTATGTCAACCACTTAAGAAACCAAATTTTGAGACTAACGACCCGGAAGTTAGGGTTAGGTAAGGTTTACAATAAATTCAATCAAGAATCTTCACCCAATTTACTTTTCTTCAAAATCCAATTTCTTCAATCCCACTTCACAATCATGGCTTGGATGACAAGATTCCTCACTGCAATCGCCTTCTTAGCAATCGGAGTAATATTCTCACCGGAAACCTTCGGATCGAAGTCCGCAAAGATCACAACTTTCGTCAAACTCGCACACCTCTTATGTTTCTCCACCGCTTGGGGCGCAGCGCTTTGGGTCACCTTCATCGGAGGCATCATCATGTTCAAGTAACCCCTTATATCCTTCACAATCCGATTCCAATTTGTCAAAATTGATTTGATCGTTTGTGTTTTGAAGTTTCATTATTTTGACCTAGTTTTTGAAAGTTATGGATTGCATATGGTTGTTTTTGTAGGAATTTGCCTAGGCATCAGTTTGGGAACCTGCAAAGTAAGATGTTTCCGGCTTATTTTATGATGGTTGGTGTGTGTTGTGCGGTGTCCGTCGGGTGTTTTGGGTATACGCATCCGTGGAAGTCTTCGTCAACTGCTGAGAAGTATCAGCTAGGGTTTTTGGTTGCTGCTTTTGTCTTCAATCTCACCAATCTTTTCGTCTTTACCCCCATGACAATTGAGGTAACAGAGTTTAATCTCATATCCATGATTATGCCTAGTATCAGTAGCCTTTTTTCTTCAAATGGGATTGTTTGTTGCCTTATTGGTGATGACATATTAGTCCTCATGTTGAAACTGATGTTTGAACCACAATTATTTGATTATCTCTATTAATTAAGTTCCTAAATGTAACTATGTAAGTGTGATTGAACTTATTTGTTGTTTAGATAATTGCATTCTGAAATTTTGGTGTTTGATATTGGTAAAATAGTTGGTTAATCACACGGTCCATGTGCAATGACAATGATTATTGGATTCGGATGGTTAAGGACTTGGGTTGTGTTTCTTGAATATCAGTGATTAGCCATCACAGTGAAGTCAATATTATGCTGTTTCTTGGTAATGCAATATAGTCTTCATGTTGAAATTGCTGTTTGCACTGCTATAATCTGATGGTTTTTATTTATTTACTTCCTAAATGCAAGTGTATTGTACTCATGTGTCAGAAATTTTGGTGTTTGATATTTGCAAAATAGTCAGTTCATCACACAGCCCGTGTGTAGGTGACAGTATTCATTAATTCATTTGGTTTTAGAGCTGTGTGCTTTCTTGAATTCATATGGTTTTAGAGGTGTGTGTTGTGTGCTTTCTTGAATATCAGTGATTAGCCATCACAGCAGAGTCAAAGCATGCTATTTATTGGTGATGGCATATTAGTCCTCATGCTGAACCACAATTATGTGACGATCTTCATTTATTTCGTTCCACAATGCAAATGTGATTGAATCTGTCTCTGCTTAATTGTGTTCTGAACTTTTGGTGTTTAATATTGGCAAAATAGTTGGTTCATCACACAGTCCATATGCGATTGACAAAAATTCTTTAGTTTAGATGGTTAGGGACTTGGATTGCGTGCTTTCTTGAATATCACTTATTCGTGTCAATATCATGCTGTTTCTTGGTTATGTTAGACCTCGTGTAGAATTTGCTGTTTGAACCACTATAATTCTAATGGTCTCTATTTGCTTTTCTTAAATGCGATTCTGACTGAACTCATGTCTGAAATTTTGGTGTTTGATATTGAGTTATTGACAAAATAGCCAGTTCATCACACAGTCCATGTGCACTGGACAATATTCATGAATCCATATGGCTTTAGGATTGTGTGTTTTCTTGAATATCAGTGACTAGACATCAAAATAGTGTCAAAGTAAGCTGTTTTTTAGTGATGACATATTACTCCTCATGTTGATGCTACTGTTTGAACCACTGATCACATTGCCTTTATTTTTATCTAGTTCCTAATGCAAGTGTCACTGAGCTTATTTGCTGTTTAGATAATTGCATTATGAAGTTTTGTTGTTTGACATTTGCAAAGTAGCCGGTTCATCACACAACCCGTGTGCAATGGACAGTAATTCTTGAATTTAGATGGTTAGGGTAGGGTTTTGTGATTCTTGAATAACAATGATTAGCCATCACATATTCACATTTGAGTAAAAATATTGGGTTCTGATGTTTGTGTCGTGAATTTGTGGATATAGATGATGAAGCAAAGGCACAAGGTGGAGAGGGAGTCGAACATAGGTGAAGAAGTTGGGTGGACAAAGAACCAGGAGGTTGCAAAGGTAAACCCAAAGCTAGCAGCAATGAACAAGAAGTTTGGTATGATTCATGGACTATCTTCTCTAGCCAACATAATTTCATTTGGTAGTCTTGCAATGCATTCATGGTACTTAGCTGGCAAAATTGATCTCTAGATTCATCCTGTTTCATATGGCTTGTATGTTAACAATAACAGTAATGTACCGTCTTCCTCTTGTGTAAAAGGATGCTCAGGCTTAATTTAAAATAATACAAACCCCATGCCAATATCTGTTGATATAAAGTAGCATAGCCACAATTGATAAATGTCCAGTGTCTGATTCTGGATTCTGGAACTTTTGTTTGTGGGAAGGAAAACGGGTCGTGTCAAAACGTTTACATTAAATTGTTAATACACTTTGTATGATTAGAAATATGTGTGGAACTAAGACAGTATGGTATTTCCTCTGGGTCTTATGTTATACAATTTGTATGCTTTTGGTTCTAGCCTGCTGTGTCTGAGTTGTCCAACAAGGTGTTTGATTTTGGCAAGGGTATAAACTATGGCTCACTTTTGGGTGTCTCACACCTGATTTCTTTTTTGGTACTACCAACCCGAGTGAATGGACCGTTAATTATAGTTTGAAACAAGACGAGATTAATTCTTTTTGGGTAAGTGTGAGAACCAGTTAACGGAAAACTCCCTCTCAAACCTCATGGATACACGGCTAACAATACGATGCTAACCAACAAAATTAAATAAAACGTAGTTTGCGCTAGATGGGACCATGGGTGGTCATCAATGGAGTTGAAAGCATAAAACAAGAGTAATGTTGGGAACAAAAGATTATGGAAATCGTGAAACTGAAATCTTATGGACATAGACAACAATCTGGGTGTTGCAATAGTTGCCTTCGAACCTAGTATCACTTACAAAAGGGAAACGGATGAAATGTATAGGAAGTGTGTTAATTACTAAAGAGTTAAGTACCGTTTTGCTCTCAAATGTTTAACAAAAATAATCATTTTTTCTCCAAAAGATTATAACCGTCAATTTACCTTCAAAAGTTTCATAACTTGTTTTAATAGTAATTTAAAAGTTTCATTAGTTGTTTCTAGGGGTGTTCAAAAAATCCGATATCCGAAAATATCCGAAATCCGATCCGTATCCAAATCCGAATAAACCGATCCGAGTTCTTATTCGGATATTTGGATCGGATCTCATCCGAATCCGAATTCCTTATTCGGATTTCGGATCGGATTTCGGATTTCATAATTTTTTTATTCGGATTGTTCGGATTATTCGGATATCCGATTAATCCGAATAAGAATTCAACTATGTTTTTAGCCTAATACTCATTAGCCAACTACCTATTATATTTTTAACTCAATATTAAAGAATATTAACACATTTTAGTCATCTAATCCTAAATAATTATACAATAATCGATTGTTCTTCTAAATTAGAGATTATAATCTTCGGGTTTTATATAATTAGCTATTAAGTTTTAATTTGGGTTCACATCAAATTTGTATTTTCATATTTTATATCTTTTGTTAGCAAAAAAAAATTAAGAATAAAAAAAAAATTTGTTATTTAGTTTATTCGGATTATTCGGATATATTAAGATTATTCGGATATATATCTGAATCCGATCCGAATTGAATTCGGATAGATTCTGATCGGATAGAGATATTCTTATTCGGATCGGATCGGATTTTGGATGGGGTTCTGAAATTTTCATATCCGAATAATCCGTTATCCGATCCGATGAACACCCCTAGTTGTTTCAACTTAAATCTAAAATAATAAATTTTTGAATTGAAATTAAAACAACTTATGAAACTTTTGAAAATAAAATGATGTTTTTAATTAAAAAAAAATAGTTATTTTTGTCAAACCTTATTGAATAAAATTAAAATTAACTCATTACTAAATAAATCACTGAAATCCAATTGCATAGTTAATAGCAACTCAATAAACAACACAAGGCCAACCGGGTTTAAACTGTGATTGATATATATTTTCTAAATTAGTGAGCTGACTAGACATCTGCACACGGATGGTTATTGGTTCATCAACAGTTTTGTTATTTTTCTTTTCTTTAACTGGGTCGAATATGTTGTTTGTGACATTTGGGTCTAGCGAGTACAGTGAGCGTTTAATTTTTTTTGCAAAGGTTTCAGGTTTAAATTTTAATTTAAGCGTTCAATTCTTTTTGCAAATGTTTCAGGTTTAAATTTTACTTTAACTGGTTGTCTAGTCTTCTATTATAAACTCTTGAATGTAATGACCGGCATAAGCTTTGACCAGCTGACCACATTGTTAGCAGGGTATTGACAATTACTAACACTAAAGAAATCATCCTCTGGACATTTTATTGTTTATTGTCATAACCTCTTAAACATCACCTGTCTAGCGTAAGCTATGATTTACTTGATCTCATTGTTGACTCGTACATTTGACCGTTAACATGTTCTCAGAAACACTTAAACGATGATTCTCTGAACTTTCCCTTATTCTTGGTCCTACACACGAGAAGTCTAAAAACAAACGCGTAGGGAACATTGTGGATATATCTGACTCGCCTGAAGGACGTGTAAATGATTAGATATCCACTTGAAAACATGCCAAGCCAAAGCTGATTCAACAGGTCAAGTGGGTGTGGGTCGATAATTATTAGCCTTGGTCGACTAATATTTCACAAAAGGGTCCGAACCATGACCTGTATTTTGTCAACTTCATCCACATGTGGTCCTTCATTCACGTTTAACCATTTATGTGACGCTGGTTGCACCCAATCTCAACATCTCCTAACCGAATTTGTTGCACCTACGCGACATACTTCTCATCCCACACACCACAAGTCGTTATACTAGTTTCGTATAAGCGTAAGTATAACGACTAATACACAAACAAACAAACAAAAATAAATAAATAAAGACACATGGAGAAAGACACATCAATTAATCTGCACATTCATACTTCTCTTTTTTTTCTTGGGTACATGATATTTTAACGTATGATAATGTCAAACAATAAAGAATGTGTTTCTACACTTTTAAGGTTTTACCCATACTTAAATGGATCCAATTACATTATAAGCCTCCACAAGCAACAATCTTACAGGGAGCAACAACATCACAAGCAAACCCATATGATCAGATGCAACGAGACTCGTGAACCTTTTCAAAGACTCGCTTCCTGTACGCAACACTCTTGTGAATTTGACTTGACCTTGACTTTGACCTGGCCCCAAACGACCCCTTCCGCTGCCACGTGGTGCAACCAGGGGCCACCAGGCCCGTCGCCGATGCTCCCGCCTAGCCTTTCTTGCGCGCTTCAGCTCTTGACGAATCACGCTCTGAACCGACACCAAGTATGAACCCATGTCATGGTCTCTCTGGATTGTACCCCCTGAACCGTATGCGGCTCGGTCACTTAAGATTTCTAACGGGTGTGGTGTGTTCAAGAACACAGACTGCGCAGCTTTCATTTGCTTATCTGCCTCTATCATGTCTGATACCGATGAGTTCAATACATACAGACCACTACCCGAAGGAAGAAGATCATGGCTCGGTGAAAATTTGGCATCTGGCTGTAGAATCAAGAATTCTCCCATTGGAGCATACAGCAAATTCTGTTACACAAACATATGTTTACTAATTCTGTCACGATAACGCATGCAATAACAAGATCAAGGGAGCGGTTTTCTACCTGATTATCGAGGCATGGGTGGTTTCGGAAGTTCCCATTCATTGCTTTAAGAAGCTCAGCTACACGATTTGGATATTTGCAAGAAAAAGCTCGGGGAACAATGTCACGATGCATTGTGATAGCTTGAAGATGACTTTTTGGTAATCCGAGTTTATGAAGCAAACGGTCACCACCACACATAACAGAGGGTGCACCAAATGTTATAACAGGAAGTAACGAAGAACAAGGGACTTCTTCCCTTATTAACAACATGAGATTTACAAGTAATGATAAGCTTCCACCGAGTGAGTGGCCAGTGAACCGAAGCTTTGCTTGATCACCATAACGTTGAATATGAGCATGGATTTCAGGTAGCAGTTGGGCATAAATGCCCTTTGCGGCTTCATATATACCCCTATGTACAATTACATCCAGCCCCTGAACATTACATTAATTTAGTCAAGAACATATTAATTTAACACGATACAGTATATATAACGCATGTTCAAGAAGTGATACCTCAAACTGAATAGGCTCGAAGAGAAGATTAGCCTGCCATGATGCAAGTGATTCAGACCCTTGAATCACAAAGTATCTGGTACTTTCATCATCGTCACATATGAACCATTCACAAGGCGACGAATGCATTGAGTTCAGATCATCTGCAACGGCTTGTTTGACGTCTTCTTTAGCAGCAACTACAGCAGTCACTGAGTCGGTGGTTGCCATTATGGACGCAACCTCTGCTTCTGTCATACTAACTTCATCGCTTCTGTTTTCAGAAGATTTGAAAGGAACAATGCTCTTTGTTTGAGAATGCAGAAAGGAAGCCGCAGAAGCTGCAATATGATAAGCTGTTGAAGGATTTATCAGATTCCTACCCGCATTATCCCCATTGGTTTCATGGGTCTCTGTGGTTTGTTGTTCTACTTCGGAGACTGTTTCTTCCTCAGCTTTCAATGTGTGATCTTCTTTCTTCTTCAGGTCGTCTTCTCGTTCTTGTTCCTTCTCTTTTTCGGCTTTTGCCGCTAGCTGGGCTTTCTTTTCTAGCGAAGAAGTAACAAAACGGAGTCTGTAATGTTTCAGAAGATTCCCAGGCTGCACGAAGGATATGAAACAAATTTCAAGATTTCATTTTGATTGCAAATTGCATTAAATCAGGTGATTTCAAGGTAATTCACGAAGGATATCTCAAATCAACAACACAATTCAGGCACTATAGGCATCGTTTAACGTTTCAAAATGCAGCAGATCATAGCTATTCTTGCTAGATGGTGAAATTCAACCTTAAACTACATTGATAGTAATCATCAAGAAATTAATATGTACTAAAGGGCATAAAAAGGCCTAAATATGAAATTCTTTTCACAAGATCCTCAAACATCTCTATGAGTCATTTCATCAAATACTTCATCTGCAATAATGAAACAACATGATGTATTAAAGATGTTACCTTAATTTGAGGTATGGAGTAAGCTAAGCTCCCCAAGTAACACATTTGCGAATACAATCTCGCTTCAGCTAAAGAAACCCTTCGAAGCAATTTCGAAAACGAACTTCTATCGAACTCAATTTGTGCTTCATCGTCATCATCATCATCAACCCTACAAGCATCACACCCTTGTTCATCGATAGAACCATCATCTTGTTGATCGAATTCATCCTCAAGACGACTTTTAGCCTCTTGATCTTGCTCTTCAATCCCACCGTCATTCCACATAGATCTCCCATGAAGAATCTTCAACACCCAATTCGAATCTCTCTCTTTAATCTCGCTTTCTTCCTTCGTTTCTTCTTTTCTGTCGACGGAAACGGCGTCGTCGACGGCCACCGCATCGTGACGGCTCCGGTGACCGGAGAAAAACGAATTGAAAGGGAATTTTAACGAAAACCCCCATGGACCCGAAACTGTAGGTTTTTCCAATGAAATTGAGCTTGTTGTCGCCGTCGTCCGGCTGACGACGGCGGCGATTGGAGGTGGGTTTTTGCGAATCTCGCCGGCGGTGATCGGAGTTGTGATCCCAATAAAGCCGGACTTTAGATATATAGCATCCATTAATGGCGGATTTCACGAATTCCTCTGTTTTTGTTGGGGAAGAAATCGGAGTTATGAATTTATTGAAGGAATCAAAGATGATTTTTTTGTGATCTTGATAGAAAAATTGATTGAAATGCTTTCAGTTGGATCAAATCAAAGTAATAAATTGATTGAAAGATTGTTATGATTTGTGGGAGATTGAAGAAAATAACAGGGATCTGTTGGAAGTTGGTTAGAGGAAGCAAGCCATAAATAGTTGATTTCAACACCTCTCTGTAGTCTCTATCAATATTGTTTCCTTGATTTTACCTTCAATTTAAAATATCCACTTTTCTCCTTTTGCAGAATTAATGATTAGAAGATTCAACTTTTTTCCTTTTTATTTTCTACACGCTTATTTATTTAAGAAGCTCTTAATTTTACAATACATATGATTTACACAACTTACCAACTTTTTAATTAAATAATAGCTTTACCATTTTAATACAAATAGATTTGTTGTTAGATCAAATCCGCACTTGTGTAATAAAAATTTTCTGTTGTTTTATGATAAAAGTATACTAATTTATTTTTACTATGTTATCAATATAAATAAGAAATAAAATGGATTTCGCCATAAATAACATTACTATATTTTAAAAGCCAAGGTCGGTGGTGAAAGTCACCGACTTTTGATCTATTTTAATACTTAGTTTTCAGAGATTTCAATAAAGCGCTTGATGGTTGAAGTGGTTAACTCCTATGTTTTTTTGACTACTAACCCGGGTTCAAATCTTTCACGCAACAACTTTTGTTCTTGATTTCTTTATCATTCTTATCACATTCTACTTTTTTATATCGTTTTCAAATTACTTGAGCGCTTTTTTTTTTTCTACAATAGGTTATGTTTACGTTGCAATCTGCTCAACATAATACTTTTTTTACCTATTTATCGAACCGTTGCAACTTCATACATTCATTTTTATTTACTTAACAATGTTAATGTCATACACGTCAGGAGCGACACGCGTAACGAAGTTTGTAGATTTTTTCTTTTACTTTTTCTAAAATTGTTTTTACCCTTTGAACGATTTTGTTTTTTCAATATTAAGTTACGTCTACGTTGCAACATGCTAGGCACAATACTATTTTCTATCTATATCAAATCGTCATAACTTCATATGTTTCTCTTATGTACTCAACCACATTAGTGTCAGTACCGCAACACGCGTAACAAAGTTTACGAGCACGCCACATCGCGCGGGTTTAGTTTCTAGTAATGTCTTAATCAAAAGCGGGCATATAATACAAGTAGGCATAACATGCGCGTTGCGGCATGATTGTTGATGTCACGTGAAATTCGCAACATTCCTTCAAAATAAAATTTATGCCGAATCGTAATAAAAATATAAATGTCGCATTGGTATTTTTGAAATTATATAAAATAAAAGAATATACCATGTCATATTTCCTATCTATATAATTTTAAACTTTTAACTACATGGAATTTTTAGTTTTTGTGTTTTTGGTCACACAAGTTTTGTGATTTTCATATTTGGTCATTTATTTGCCACATCAACACCAACTCATCATCCCTATTTTACACAAAAAGACGAGTAATGGTCATAGCCCCTTCAATCATTACCCTATTATGATATTTATGAGAAGTTATTATGCTATGGTGAAAACGATCCTCATCTATAACGTCCTATAATGCTCATGAGGGTAGTGTAAGAAGGTTTTATAATATTAAAATGCTTCGAGCATTGACACTGGATTCCTTATCTTTATCCATATAATTATACTAAAAATCACTATATTTTCTCTCTCCTTTTCATTTAAATAATACTTTTTATACCCTTATCATTACTTTTTTCTCTCTCCTCCACTCACAACCACTTTCAAAAATATTAAAAAAATTATAGGGATTGAACAGTGATTATTCAAATATACTAATTCACAATAACATTTTCTCTCTCCTTCACTCACAACCACTCAAAATCATTTCATATAATATACCAAACACACTCACATAATTTTAAAGATTCCACTGTGAATGCTCTTCTTTAGTGTCCCTATAATGCTTCGATACGTTTGGTAGAAAGGATGAGGTCATGATAAAAAAGAGGATTGTTTTGAAAATTGGGCTGACTCAGCAAATAGCCCAACAGGGTGTCTAGACAGATGAAGTCGTATACAGGCTAACAGCTCTATCCAGAAAAAAGCGCGTGTGACAATATAGGTGGGCCTGTGGGCCCATTTAAGTTATATAGCACATGGCGTGACCTCCACGTCATTAGTGTATAGGTGACAACGATGACGTGTCAAGTAGATGGTTTTATTTTCCGTATCTATATACGCTTTCAACGCTTCATGTACACGTTGATGTTTCTGCCAACCTTCTTGGACCCTTGTTATTATTTATATTTTATTTTTTATTATAATTTGTTTCATAAAGTTTATGGATGTCACATGCAGCTGTCAAGATGTTAAGATATATGGCAATTAATTTAGATTTTTGTGTCTCAATTACATTTTTAAAACATGTCTCATAAACTCAATAACATTGATGACAAAGAAACATGTTTTAAGTCAAACTCAAACTCATAATTATATGAAATTTACATGTTTTCTATCAAATTTAATACAATGATCGTTTGAATGAATTTCGAAGTCTTACTAATAGTTTTGTTATGAATGAGATTTACAACGATTGTTGTTTTGTTGTTGTCGTTAATTGCAAGAGGGTTTGAACTAAGAAGTTTCAAAGGAATTAAAAAGTAGAATAAAACGAAGATTAGATTATAATTTAAAATTTTATATTATTAACTAAATTAGTGTTTTCATGTTAAAGAAACATAGTATTATATGCAACCAAAAACAAAACAATTTTAAATCCTAATGATCACGACATGTGTCATTTAACGATAAACCCCCCTTTTTTTTCGCAATTAGTGTTAAATTTTAGTACGATATTGTAAATTTTTGGGCAGATAGTGTAAATTTTTATATAAATATCAAGTTCGCCCCCTTAAAAAAATTAATTTTGCCGCTGCTCCTCTTACGAAATAGTTCAAGCTACGCCACTGGATATAAAACTCAAATGCAACTTTCAATACTGCTTAATTAACAAAAGTAGATAACATGTCGGACGATTGCATACATGGAATTATAGAAAACAAATCATACATCGTTGATTGGCTGGTTAAAATATTTATCACGAGCTTATTACTAAAATGATAAGCTAATCTTGTTTATGAGAAAAAAAATATTCTACTCATGACACCTCTTTCGATAAAGGCTATTTTGTTACGTGGAAGTCGTACATATAATACGTTACATCTTATCTACATACATACGTATACTTCACATTTATCAAATGCATATTACCGTACAAAATATATTGTTGTTTTGACAAGCATTTTATATATTATTATTCTATAGTAAAAGTGTCCTATAGGATGGTGTTATATATAGTAAATTCGAAAACAAAGGACTGAAGGAATTGATATATGTAATTGAACCGAGTACAAACAAAATAAGAGAAGGTTTAAAACGAATTTATATAAGACCCATGGAGTAAGAACATAAAAAACCAATCTATTTTCTTATTCTACATTATTGTCGATAACATTTAAGGACATGTCAATCGCCAATAGCTCATTGGTTTAGGGTTACATGTAGAGGTAAGAGGTGTACAAACATTTTTTTTTTCTCCAAATCGGTTCGGTTTATAAACCAAACCAATTTTTAGTTATATAATTAAACCAGATTTTTTTTCAAACCGGTTCAACTTAAAAACCAATTTTTCTAATTGAATACTCAAACCCCACAAAGCGGTTTGCACCAGTTTTTTTAACGGTTTAATCAATTTTTTTTATTTGAACCAGTTTTGGATGTCAGGCTGCAAATCCGGTATATAAACCGTTGTTTCAAATCAGGCTGGAACCAGTTTAGCTAGAACCGATATTTCTTGTTCAAACCGGATCTGGCCTTTTACCGGTTTGTCCACCTCTAGGCTCTAGCTCCAGCCTGCAAGTCTGCAAATGCAAAGCTGGGCCTTACCAGTCCAATATCGGCCCATATTGCTCGTGTAAATATTGCAGGCCACTGGGCCCTTCAATGTCTTCGGAGGTGCACAAATCAATTATGAAAAAGAAAATATATATTAGAAAAATAACCGGTTCGTGTTTAGTTAAATGGTTAAAAATGCTTCAGTTATTGACCGGCTTGAGGGTATAAAAATTAAAAACTTACCTAATGGAACTGGTTCGGTTTAGTTACTAAAGTTATCCGGTTTTTAATCGCCTAAAAATCGTTTTTATTACCGGTTAAAAATAACTAGTTCATAAATAGTTCTCGCAATGGGAATACTACCTGATCCCTAACTAGCGGTTCTTGCTCGTTCCTAACTGGTTTCTACAGTACTAGTTATTAACTAGTTTGGTTATCGGGCCAGTTTTCGGGATGGCTTCGTTTAACCGTTTTCTTGGACATGTCTATCTTCATCTATGAATTCGAATGTGTAATGTCAATTCATCTTAAATTTGAACCAATGAATTAACTTATCGACGACATGGCATTTCTAAATGGTAAAAAGTAAATAAAAAAACAAAAAAAAAAACAGGGAGACTAGTATGATTGACCGTGTGTGGGATCTAGTGGGAGAGGATGGAGATCGGAGAAGAAGAATCAGTGATCAGGGGATGATGGTGACGGTTTTAGAGGTTCACAAACGAGTCTCTCGGCCCAAACAAGTTCGGTTGGGTCAAAGAGGGTCAACACCGGTTTTTGGCCAACCTGACACAAGTTTATGTGTGGAAAAGGATTAGTTCGGTTTGAAAACGCTTTTTTTCAGTCTGATTTGGTTTTGACCGGTTTTCACAGAGGGGTTCAAACTGATTTTAAGCCTACAGTTAAGTCCGGATCCAAACCGACCAGTTCACAAACTTGATTTTTGTGCAACTCTAGACAATTTTCATACGGCCTTTAACAATACGATGAGCCCGTGATACCCGCGCCAATGAGTGGGTTGCTGATCGTTGCCAAAATGAAGGTTTGGTGTTTAGGATCTTTATTTTTTGCTTTTCAAATAATGGGTATAATGCCTATTTCATATGAATTTAACAAACTTCAAACAACAATAATGATCATAAAAATGAATCTTGCAGAAAAGAATCAAACTTTCATCGCATTTGCGTCCAGGTACGAGCCATACAACTTCAAAGAAACCTGAGGCGCCCGGATGCATCAACAAGTTGCTGTATTTTGTGAGCAGCAGAGGTCAAAGTAGCATCATCCTTGCAGAACGCAAATCTGATGTATCGATTATGGTGACCATGGTTTGTGTGAAAAAAGCCACATCCAGGAACAGCAACAACTCCAGCTTGTTTTATTAATTCCTCCACAAATTCTACCTAAAAAATCCACCATTATCATAAACTTCTGCTTCTAAAACTGAAGAATAACATAAAACGGATTCCAAGAAACACGTACATCAGTAAGTTTGCAAGTCTCTGGAATCGCTGCGAATATGAAAAATGAACCCAATGGTTTGAACTCGACCTTGAAACCCACCTGGCAAAGCAACTTGAAGACGAAATCTCTTTTTGATTCATACTCCTACGTACCAACACACCAATCGTAAGAATAGGAAAAACTATAAAAAGGCCCCATAAGATGATAACATAACTGAAGATCTAAGGTATTTGTTCCTTTTATAAATTCCTTACTGTTCTCAAAGACCTGTAGTATTCTGGTGGACTCCTTAACGCGGTCAAGGCAGCTTCCTGAAAAGGTGCAGGAGCAGAATCTGTGACTTTGGTATGGATGTTTCTGATCGCTAATGCCATGCAAGATGGGCCTATAGCCCACCCAACCCTCCATCCTGATACACAATAGATAAGTAATTAGTAAAGGTGGCAAGATGGGCAGGTCGGTGGGTGGGTAACAAGTCAAAAGGATCATTTTTGGTATGGGTCGAAATGGGCTAGGTTGACTGCAGAACATTGTCTGTTCTTTTGTTTATATAAATAAATAATGTGTTAACTATTATTAAAATACAATATTATTACAATAATAATCTAAATCTTTGAATAAAACCATTTAGTGGGTTATATGTACCTTTCAACCAGTTTGATTCATGCAACCCTTCTAGCTAAATATCTTGATTTGACACGTTTGAGATAAAAGAGAGCCCAAATTCATCCCTTTGTAAGTGGGTCAAATCGCTACCTCTAGTAATAAACAAGATGCACCTATCTAAATTTTATGTAGTTATAATCAAATCAGCCGTACAACAGGCTAATTGAAACGTTGTTTGAAACTTTGAAGAGAAGATAAACAAATATACCCGTTACACTATAAGTTTTTGACAAGGAAGACGTTATGATGGTCCTCTTTTGCATTCCTGGTAGAGAGGCGAGGCTTATATGTGGTTCATTATCATATATTATATGTTCATAAACCTGCAGAAATATTTTAAAAGGATAAGAAATGTGTGCAGATAAGAGGCAAGTAGGCAACAAACAAAGATAAAAATGAACATAAAAGGTGGTCATACTTCATCAGTAATAGCTATATAATCCTTTGTTCTGCAACATTCAGCAATAATCTCTAGCTCGTCCATGTTAAAAACTTTTCCCGTTGGGTTGTGAGGACTGTGCAACAAATGGAAAAGTATAAAAGATTTACCTGCTACACCAAGTTATTACTCAATTCATCACATAAAAGTGCAATGTTGTTTGACTTTGGTCCATGACTAGTGTAGTAGTGTGTAGTGGTAATCTATTTCTGCTCATTTAAACATTTTTGACTAGTCAGTTTGATACTAGCTGCAACAGAACCGAACATCAAATGATAGAATAAAATTAAAGATACACACTTAATTTATTAACTACTTAAATAATAAAAATACTCGAAACACACAACACTACACGTAATTATTGCAACTTCAAGTAACACAAACACATCCAGACGCCCTCTCCGGCACCACGCTCTATTACACTTAATTATCTGATTTTGATCATCCAGTATCACGGAACACACATCCAAAAACCACCATTTCTTAGTACAAGATTCCAAGTTCAGAAACATGTACCTGTTCAGTACTAAAGCCTTTGTCTTGGCTGTAAAAGCATCTAAAAGTTTAGCCTCATCAAGTGTCCAGTAAGGTGGGTCAAGGGCTACATATACCTTCACAAACCCTCCACCAACACCACCAAATATATAAATACATAAAATATTTATAAAGAAAAAAAAGGTGATGTAATAGTTCAAAACTATAAAAATGGCAATGGTTCAAAGTGACAAGATCATATGATCTGGGCTAAACACTTACAGGGACTCCTCCAGCCATTGATATACATGTTCCATATGTTTCAAAAGCAGGATCAAATAGTATTACTTCATCACCAGGGTTTATTACTGCACAAAAACATAAAATAATAACATATAATCGGGTTTATGAGTAAAGGGGTGTAAGCACAGGTGTCAGTAACAAGAGGAAAACATGCTTGCAAACATTGCAGCAGCAAATGCCTCCGTCTGGCCACAGCAAATGGCAATGTCTGTTAAAGGATCAACATCTAAGCCGTGCATTTGCTTCATTTTATGCACAAGCAGATTGCAGATTCCCTGCACATGCCTTCAGTTACAATTTGCAAAACAATGTTAGATTAAATTATAAACTACGGGAGAAAGTCTGCAACATATAGATCACAACATGTATTATAATATAGATTTCACCACCCAAGCATTACAACTATTGTGCTTTGAAAATGGGAAACGTGAGTTGAAATAGAAATCGTTGAAATCACTCCAAAGAAATGGTGCAAATCCACAGGAAATTAAAAATAAAATTGTTGCAACTTTCATGGGCCCATATATGTACAAGTGATAGATGTGTGCATTCAGTGGTAGATCTAGAATTTATTTAGCAGGGGACCTAAAAGATGACAGACCACAAAGCATCCCAAAATAGCTACCACAATAAACAGCAAAACAGCTTAAAAAACAACATTAAACAGCTAAAAACAGCCCAAAACGTCAATGAACAAACCAAAACAGCGTTAAAGAGCTCACAAAACAGCCTAAAATTGTTTATTTAAGAGGTCTCAAAAATATTACTAGTTTAACAGTATCTGGCCAAGTTGGGCTGGTGCCTTCTTCCCACACCCCCTCCTCATCAAATGGAACAACACCTGCATGCATCATGCCATTGTATATGCATACAATTGCTAAATTGGTAAGTGGTAATCCATATGGTACACGCTTCTACTGCATAGTTCTTTTTATTTCTTATGCATATTATACAAGCCTTTGATGCATTAGTCTTTCTTACACATATCGTTCCACTTGTTTTATACCAAATTCCAAACTACAGTTAGTTTTTTTGCCATGATTCACTTTAAAGTATAGTAAAATAATAAAAGTATGTTTTAGGGGTGTTTGGATGTGGGATTAAACTAAGAAATGGTAATCGGTTATAACGTATCAGGCAAAAAGTAATTATGCTATTGCTTGTGATCTCTGTTAGTTATTGAGCACTAAAACAGCCAAACTTTGAGAAGCATGTGCCATAAGAAATGATTCATTGGGATGAATGTGAAATAATCTAGACATCCTTGACTTTAAAACATACATATCTTAACCTTAATGCAGTAGTGATCACTTGAAAATGCACATCCACACACCCGCCTACACATACTAACGTTAATTAAGTTCCATTCAAATAAACATTTCTGCTAATTAATGTGTAACATAGGCTAACTGTTTGTCATTTGCAATGGTTTGTAGTATCAGTTACATCAGGACAGTTTGGATAACGCCATTCGAGTTTCATGCTCCATATTTTCAAGCAATCCATCATCACGGACTCGATTGCCAGTTGAAAACTCCAAATTCAAACAAACTTTCGATTACATTTACATATAATGTTCGTTACTGGATGCGGATTCCAAAATTGAAACAAAATTCGGATAAAAATGCATTTAATTACGCCAAAATAACACAAATTAGGGTTCACGTTGATGAGTTTAGGAGACCTGTATTGGTTGAAATCGGAATTGATGGCGGAGACGGCGGCGGCCTTGATATGCGGTGGCGCGGGAAAATCAGGGAAGCCTTCGGCGAGGTTAACGGCGTTGGTACGTTCAGCTAGAAGCGATAATTGCTGTATGGGTGAAGGTTTTAGGGATTTTGCTGTTGATGACAGTTTTTCTTCCATTTTAAGTTTGAAATCTTATCGTAGAAGAAGGTCGTGTGGAATAAAGTATAGACTAAATGAAACCAAGCCACGATTTTGACTTTCTCTGACCATTTTTATAACCAACTCGACTAATGATCTCTTCTCAACTCTACATTTAATTAATTCTCAACTCTCTACTCTAAATTTAATTAATTCTCAAAGAAGATTGGGTCATCTCCTGTTCTCAAGATTTCTTACATTATCACATCAACGTCACATCATATTTTTTTTTCTTTTGTTTATCCGTGTATTGCAATGAGTCGTCACGGTTTTTTTAGTTTTTCTCATTTGACCCACACATAACCTAGAAAAAAGGTGAGTTGTTCCAGTGAAGCTCGTTGAATATTCCTTTAATTGATAATTTTATTTTTGTCACTAGAACTGGGGTTTCGTATTCTTATTTAGGGCGGGGTTTCACCCATGGGCGGATTCATGCGGAGCTTTTTTTTTTTTTTTTTTTTTTGGGGGGGGGGGGGGGGGGGGGGGGGGGGGGGCACTCAGATTAGCCCAACTAGTGTAAAATATATGCTTTTGTTTTATTAATTTAGAATTTTGTTTTACTAATCTAGATAAGGCTCCCGTGTTATTTTCTATAAGGCTTCTTTTTAATTTTTAACAGCCCAATCGGTCTTAGTATTATAACTGAAGCCAAAATCATAAGTTATTAAGCCATTAAGGGTAGCAGTCAACGAACAAGCAACTACAAACCGTGTACAAAATTTCTAATTCATTCTAGCTTCTTATTCATGCTTTTGTAATTACAAAATATTTAATGATTCATAACCTCTTAATATTTAAGAGCTAATTCTAATGCTGAATGGTTAAGAGGTAACATTAAAAGGTTACCTCTTAACCATTAAGAGGCAGCCTCTTAATGACTATTGAAAGACTACCAAACAGTCCATTTGTTTATAATAAAAAGGTCAAAATAGTAATATTTTTTGTAATTTGAACAAGCATGTTGAATCATTATAGTTTTCATATTTAAAAACGTTCATCTCCTATTATGTTTTTAACTCTAGATTAGATGACAAGTTTACTGAACTTTTCATTTTAAAAGTTATCTTAATTCGACTCGTCTTTACATTTTCTTTTAGTTGCCCCCACTCACAAAAGTTTGTAGATCCATCACTGAACTTTCATTACCTCTACCATGTTCCACTACATGAGAACTTAAAATAATCACTTCCAGTGTGTAGTATTTAAACCTGCAATTATTTAGTTACAGAGTCTACCGCTAGAATTTAAAATATTGTTATTGTGATGCATAAAGGTTTCATAAAAACTAAAAATCCACGATACGATATAAAATTGTATTTTAATAATGTAATAGAAATGCTTCGCATACACGTTATAAAAAACTCTACAATATCTTTAAAATCAAAATCTATAGAATATAATAAAATAAGGTTTCTTTTGCCACTTCTCATTCTTTTAAACCATGTTTTTGACACTTGTCATTATTTTAAACATTCTCATTTCATTTTCCCTCAAAAAAGGTATTATAGTAATTTAAACAATTAACCTAATTTCTCTTTCTTAATAAAAATCAATTTTATTAAATGACACATTCTCTCTCTCATCTGTATTTTTTTAAAAATCAAACTATATTTTAAAAATAAACTTTATTAAGTAAATTAAAAATCATATCTTATTATTATAATAGAAATAAAAAAATTTATATAATATAAATTTTTTTAAAACACTACACCTTTTTAAAACAAAATATTTTTAATCGGTTTTTTTTATAAAATTATAAAAATATGAAAGTTTCTAAAAGCAGTTTTATTAAAATAACTAGAATAATTAGAAACCCGAGTTTTTAATAAGATTTTTATAAACAATAAATTTTTATAAAAAAATTTAAAACAAATATTTAAAAATAAAACTATTTAGATAAGAAAGTTAATAAATAGTATAATTATTTTATTTTTTGAACTATTACGTGTATATAATTTTAATCATATATTTTATTAAAATATCATACTGTAACTCTTCGTGTTTATTAGTAATTATAATCCGTTTAATAAATGAGTTTCTAGCCTATATATTTATCTACATATCTATCTACCTATCTATAACAAAGAAAATATAAAATAAGATTTGACGCAATTGTCAGTTTAATCATACTAACTTTCTCATTTCTTTTTATTATTATTAATAATATTAAATACTAATAATATTAATCATACAATTTTCATACTAAAAATTATATAATTTAATTAATTAAAACCAATTTTTTTTATTAAAAATACACTTTTTTAAAAACAAAATTTTTGTAAAATACATAATACAACAAACTTTATTAAAAAAATTCATTTTTCTTAAAACAAAATATTTAAAACCCATATTTTTTTATAAAATAAAAGTTTAAGAAAAATATATTATTGTTTATTTACTTAAAGTAGATATTTATATGCAATTATAATAATATTTTATCTTCAAACATAGTTAATAATTCATAAATTTTTATTACTAATTATTTTAATAATTTATTTATTCAATCCGTGTAATACACGGGATACTAACCTAGTACTTATATAAAAACACATCGTAACGATTTTCACTCAGATCGAAAACTCGTGCAACGGTGAAAAAAATAGAACTTACATTGTCTTTATAGCTAGAAAAAGTATGTGTACTTGTATTAAAGTACCATTAAAACTAATTATGTTTCTATAAAGATTATACTCATAAATTCAAAGATTTACATTTTTCTTGTTAAAAGAAAGGTCTACATCTCAACTCATATCATAGTAGAGACAGCGAGGGGTACACTAGTAATTAACCAACAAATCCTAACTTGCTAGGGTTTTGTGTCCCGCCGACCAGTGCCATCCACACAAGCCCCTCTCCCTTCCCCATAATAATAATATAATATTATTATTATTATTTTTAGTTTTAAACTTTCGTCTATTCAGTCAAAGTCATAACCCAAAGGCTGCACATATAATCCAACCCAACGGCCATCAATCTCTCTCTCATCCACACTCCTCCATCTTCACTCACTCACTCACTCACTCACAGTGAGTGATCATATCAACACTCACCATTATCACCCACAGATTCTCATTCCCAAAAGCCGTTGTTGCAATCGTCATCATCACCATCATCATTATCATGGATCCAAAAGATCAGGTACAATTAACACTACTTGCACCGTAAATGCTCGTTTACATTAAGTAAATCTCAGTTTACAGGCTTGTAAACTGTAGTATACTTGATGTAAGATGCGTCAGTGGTGTAAAATGTCTAATCAGTGGTGATTTTGAAGCTCTAACAAGCTAAAATCGAACTGTTTTTGCAGCGATCGATCGGTGCGAAAGAAGAAGAAGTTGAAGACGTGATCGAATCGACAAACGAGAAGAAATGCTGTACCGATTGTCGCACCACTAGCACTCCTCTTTGGAGAGGCGGTCCCGCTGGTCCTAAGGTATGAATGTGTGATTATCATTCACCGATTTATATATGCTCTATTTGATTCGGATTCTGAAGCGATAAGATCTGATTTACTGCATGATTCTGAAGCTTTTGATTTCCGATTTCTGTTGTTTTGTTCCAAGTCGCTTTGCAATGCGTGTGGAATCAAATACAACAAGAAGCGTAGGGCACAGATGAACGGATTTGATAAAAACGGACGAAGATCTGCAAACAGTATGAAGATGAAATTGACTGTAACAGATAAAAGAACAACACATCATCATCATAAACATCAACATCAACATCAACAGCATCGTAATCATCATCGTCTTCATCAGCAACAGCATCAGGGGAGAAAGAGATCATCGTATGAAAGAGGGAAGCCATGGTGGAACAAGCTACGGGAAGAAGAACAAGCTGCAATACTGTTAATGGCGATCTCTTGTGGTGGATCTCTGTATTGATGATTTGATTTTGAATAGTTTTTTCCCAAATTGGAAATTGGGGGAATTGAACTGAAGAACCCTAACTAATCGTCCTCATAACGAAAGGGGGCAAATTTTCATTGTGGTTTGTTGACAGATCATTTGTAGTACTAAACTAACTAGCTTAAATTGTTTGTTAATTTTTGTTGCTAACAATGCGTTTATGAAGTCAAATTTGACATCTTTCTCCTGTACCCTTTATGTTTGGCTTGTTATATATAAAGTGCAATGGATTTGTCAATGATAGGTAGAAAAATGAACGATTTTTAAGTTGATTTCATAATGTATTATTAAAGACGGGGTAACTTTTATATAAATTATTCTTTTAAAGATGAAGGTTGTTCAAGATGTTTATTTAAGAAGATTTAAAATTGATTTTTTTAAAAAAAACCTTTCATGCATTTTATCACTAAATCATCTTGTGATGTTATGTATTCTTTTAATAATGTAACATGTTACAAGTCACAACGTAACTTACCCATATACTAAATAATGTAATGTGTTATAAGTTACAAAGTAACATGTGTTAGTACGTTATTTGATCGTTGAATGTTTTGTATAAAAAATAAATTAGCAAATAATCTGATTTAGCAATTATAAATATTTATGAAGAAATGGTTTGCTTGTATAAAAGTTATTTAGTAAGAAAATAATATTCTTAAATAAAACGTGAAAGAATCCTATTACATGTATAAATTATAGTGACCTCGTGGGAACCTTAAATATATTATAGCTTTAAAATCTATATCTTTATATTATAATAAAAGAGTAACTAATGATGACACGTGACAGCACCACATTAATCCTCATCATAATTTTCCTGCCTCTCTCTCCTACTTAATAGTTACTATAATTACTAATAATATTATTTAATTTATTTATAGACTAAAAATATTTTTTGATAAATTAAGAAAGAAATCTTTTAATCAATATTATTTATAAAGAAATAAAATTTTATAAAATAATCTTCTTTTCAAAAACATCAAACTTTTTTAAAAATATAAAATATTTTAAAAATCAATATTTTTAAAAAGTAAAATTTTTATAAAGAAAAAATAATTATAAATAAATTTTATAAAACCTTTTGTTTTGAAACAAAATATTTAGTTTTTTTAAACAAAAAAAGTTTAAAAACTTGATGTCATTATTTTGTTACCTATAGTCATTACACATAATTTTAACTGTATTTTGTCTTAAAATATCATATTATAATTAACAAAATTTTATTTTATTTAATATTTTATATATTCAACCCGTGTAATACACGGGTTATTAAGCTAGTATAATACTAAAAGAGTAATTTAGGGGGACACTTGGCATATTTTTAGGCCCCCTAAATTTATTTTTCCCGCCTCTCTCTCCTCTTAAATAATTACCTAAATTAAAAAATATTAAATAATCTTAATTCTTTTTTAGATTACAAATAATTTTTTAATAAATTAGGAAAGATGTCTTTTTTATTAATGTAATTTCTAGAAAAATCTTTCTACTCTACTCTATTATCTTATTTTATTTAGATTAAAAATAGTTTTTTAATAAATTAAAAAAACTATCTTTTTTCAAATGTTATTTTTAGAGATATAAATTATTATATCATAAGAAAATTTTTCAAAACATTAAAATTTTTTAAAAATACAAAATATTTTAAAATTTATATTTTTAAAAAGAAAAATTTTTATAAACTAAAAATAATTAAAATTTGGAGCTATATAAGGAAATTTTAAAAAATATATTTTTAAAAACGGATTATTTTGAAACAAAATATTTTTTTTAAAACAAAAAAAGTTTAAAAACAAAAATTTAAAAAGTTGATATCATTATTTTATTACTTATGCTCCTCACTCATACGTAATTTTAATCATATCATATTTTAAAATATCGTTTAATAATTAATAAATTTTTTATTTTATTTTTTCAACCCGTGTAATACACGGGTTTACTAAAGCTAGTAAAATATATAACACTTGGCCTTTTTTAAAAGAGATGTCATGGTTATTGTGAAAGCGTATAAATGTCAAAAGATATCATTTCAATGTAAAATATTACTAAAAGTGAACACTCAATTTGATTCATCAAACCGACAATATTATGATTGGAACATAGGCATATTTAAAAGAAAATCACGAAATATTTTCAAAACGTGTTATACAATATGTTAGGGTTTCATTATCATCTATGTGATTATATCAAAAAAGTATTTATATATAAGCTATACAACACGCGAATAGTAGATACATCTATTCCCGCTCACGTTATAGACATTATGCTTATTGCCTGCTAAAAGCCATATCGTAGTTGAATAATTTTTCATTTATGAACTTTTGCTCACACGCAGTTAAAGAACAAACACTTACCTGATAAAATTCAATACATTTATAAGAGAAGGATTCGTCAGGTTTCAATTTTTTGCTTATCTGGCTATTTAATGCATTAAAGGATTCACATTGCCGTTTTTATCTTTATCCAAATAATTTAACTAAAATCATTTTTATCCTTAAAATTTATTTATCTTTTAAAACCGTCTCATCTCATTCATTATTTTTATTTTTATTCAACTAAATAATGCTTTTTTAATCAATTTGTACTGACCTTTCTCTCCCACTCATAAAAAAATTATATGAAATGATCAATAATGAATTGATAAATATTAAAACTCATTGTTCAGTTTGATGCTCGTTTACAAATAGTTGAATCATATACTTCCATTATGCATGTAATTCTCATGTGGAAATATAGATACAGTAGAAACTAGTGGCCATCATACATTGACTTATTGAAAATACACAAATCCAACCATGCATCATATGTTTTTCAATAATTTGTATTTGTTCAACAATCCTTTTGTTGAGCATGTTCTTAGAATCTTAGCGCTCGTACGTTTTCTCCCACCACACTTGAAGTGTCTAGGAGTTGTTAACAATATACCGTAACATTGAGAGCCTACAATGTTGTTTTTAATACAATTTTACCAAGAAAAGATAGACATTTGAGAGAACATTGTAAATAGTAACGTCAGTTTTTATTTTATCAAAATATGTTAGCATAAACACCTAGTAAAAGTGTTTACGTTGATTTTTTTACTAGTAGCTATTGTTGGATTAATCTTGTAATTATAAAATTGCTAAAAGGGTAAGTGATAATTATGTTAGTTAATTAATTAGTAATTAATATTTAGGAGTAGATAATTATTAGTTTATCTAAATGAGTTCGTATTAGATTAAAAGTTTAGTTTGTTTGTTTATCTTATTATTTACATAGTGTTTATCTTATTATTAATAATTTAGTCTACAAGTTTGTTTAGCATATATAGGAGTTATAGTTTATATTTATGAACCTTCAATTCTAATCAAAGATCGAGTTTTTTCTTGTTGAATTTATTGTTTGATTAAGTCGAAAAAGTCTGATTTCCAACAGTAACACCAACTTCTTTTGGTAAACATGCAACATATTGAAGTCATATTGTCTTATACCTTTTTAGTTTCTTATAACTTTGAATGTATAATACCGCCGTGTTATGATTTTGATATTAGTTTAATTTGATCAAACTGAAACTATGTTAACGTTCATTAGATTTGTTAAATACATATTAAACGCCTACATAAAAAAAAATAATATTTTCTTAATAACATAACACTTTTTTATCAAGTCTAAATGCTGGCAAGACCACTCACTTGTTTTGTGCATATATAAAATCTTTACGGCATCGCGCTTAATAATACCATTAGTTTTCTAATATTTTAAAGGCAAATTGGATTTTAATAATCCAAACTATAACCTATTGGCCGTTAATAATCCATACTATCAATTTGGCCGGTAACACTCCCAACTTTCACTTTTATTACCAATAACAGTCGCAATGACATAATTTTCAATTTTTTATGTTTAATTTGGACTCGATTCGGTTCGCAACAATAATTATGAACGAAATGAAGAAACATACAAGCTAAATTGAGACTAAAATAGATACAAATTGAGCGTAAAAAATTGGAAATTATGTCACTGTCACTGTTGTTGGTTATAAAAGTGAAAGTTTAGAGTGTTACCGGCCAAATTAATAGTATGAATTATTATCGGTCAATAGGTAATAGTTTGGATTATTAAAATCCAATTTACCTATTTTAAAAGGCCCTTTCATTTTTCTATTTTCAAGTTCGTCAAGTACTACCACCTCAATTGTGAATATAGTAACTATAATATCTTAATCTTGACTTTTATTTTTGAAAATCCACACTTATAAACATGTTTTTAGGAACAATTATGTTATTGTTCGAAACCTATGTTGTAAATGGTTAGAACGAATTCAATACATTAATATCATTAGACTTTATTAGTATTTTATACGTTACATGTCATTAACCCTTAATGTAATAATAAATAATAAAAATATAAGAAAATATATTTAACACATGATAAAATATAAAATTTATGTTTAATATAAGATATAATTAAAATCTTATAATTTAATGTGTTTTAATAATTTATTTAAATAAGAAAATTTATATTTTGAATATTTAATTATTTAGTTTTACTTATTTATAATATATTTTTATTTAATAAGAGAGAGATGCGAGAAACAAAAATTTAAACTTCATACAAAGTTAACACGTGTCCCTAAAAAACATTTCTTTTATCATATAGTATAGGTGTCCCATTAATTTTAGCATACGATAAACGAGTCACCTAAATTCAAGTGTAGGATGACCGAATCCCTTAAATTAGAGTGCAGCATAATTGAGTCACCGAAATTCAACTTTACGATAATTGAATCACTTATCGTATATTAATGAAATATGTAAACTTGCAACGATTTTCATCAAGGATCATTTTGAAAGTATTTTCACTATGAATGATTGGTCTTTGTAGTTGTTAAAAATTGTTGTTTTAAACGTACCTCAATCTTATTTTACTTGTTGTATTAGTGTATACCCTTTCCCTTCAACTTATGGTTTCAGAACCTCTTCTAACAGGTCCTTAAGCGTTGCAACTCACCAGATTTGGTACAACCCATTAACAATACCAAAATCCACAACAAATGTAGCAATAAGAGTACTAACAATACGAGTAAATTACATTTTTCATCATTTAGGTTTGTTATAAATTTTACTGTTCTTCCTTGAACTAAGAGAATAATAAAAACGTCCTTTAAGTTTGTATTTTGTCACAGTTTAAGTTGTTTTCACTAAAATAAATGATGTTTTTATTTATTTGAGGTAAACATAAAGGACGGAAATAAAAAAAAGCCTTACATTGAGACAAAATTTGAAAATATATGTTTTTTGTCATTTAATTAATTTTAAAAAACAGAAAATAAAATTTAGTATGAAAAGACGAAAAGTGAAATTTAATGTAAACCGACAAAAAAAATGTTATTTGCTCTAACAATATTGAAGCAATGGCACACAAGAGACTAGAGGACTGTTTGTAGCCTTTTAATAATCATTAAAAGACTATCCCTTAATGATTTATAGCCTTTTAATGGTTAAGATTTAATCTTAATACTGAATGATTAAGATGTTAAATTTTAATAATACATTTTAGCAATTCAACATTAAATTTACCTTTTGATCATTAAAAGACTATGAATAATTAAAAGTTAACTTTTTAATAATCATTAAAAGTCTATAAAAAAACCTAAAAAAAAAATGTTAGAAATAAATGTCAATGGGTCACTGCCGAAAGGCCCAAAAAGCCCCAAAAATGGGTTCAAACGATTAATCATTGCCTTGATTAGTAGCTTTTCCTCATACAAGAAGGAATGACCTTTAGACAATCAAATAAACTAGTGATAAAATTAGTAAATGTATGTTGATATAATGCTAGTAGTAAACTAGAAAATGCATAAAAAAAAACTTTTATACATCTTCTTAATACAAAATTATAGGAGATCTTAGTTGACAAGTATTTCTGTTTTACTAATTTATATTTCTTTATAAAAAAATGTATAAAATTATTTTATATGTAAATCATGTATAACAAACAAATGCACGTAACAAAAATCTCAATTATACAGTAGGGGCTATGGAAATCTTGTTAGTAGTGATTTAATTATATGATCTATGGGCTGTGAAAGCCGATCGGGTTTCAATGTTTAAATCTATTAGTGTAAAAATATACATATTGAATTATTTATAAGAAAAAAGTTACTTGATTAACAATAATTTATTTATATCTGAGTTCAAGAAAATTACAAACAAACTAGTCATATTAATCATCCACGAACCCCTCTAAGTAAAAGATGTCACTGGGGTACACTTTTGAAACAAAGTGTTGTTGAGTTGCTTCTATGCTAAACAATTAAAAAAGAAAAAGACCATAAAAGAAAAACCTTCTTTACCTTTTATCCTGGCCCATTTGTTGCAAAGGCAACCCAAAAGCGAATAAAATAAAAAGCACAAATATTATCAAATGCCACTTTATTCTTTTGACAGCTTGCCAATTACATTTTCCAGTAATGATTGAAGAAAAATATGTTTATTTTTTAAATTGATTTACTTCCGCAAAATAGATACCATCTTTAGGGATTTATTATAATGCAATAATCATCAATTGAGATTAGAAAAACACAAAGGAATAAAGATCGGATTCTTAATTGGTTGATCATCGTAATAGATGATTCAATCAAATTAACATAATTAGATTTTCCTGGTTTCTCATATATTTTCTTTACTGTGGACCTGTGGTATTTAGTCTATTTAATTTTCCTTGCTACAAATAAATTATAAATTTCAAGTGTAGAGTATGATATGTAGGAAATGGTACGTTAGACATAAGTTGCAACATATTGTTATTCTTATTTGATCATTTTTGCAATTTTAAAAAGAAACATTTTTAACATAAACTAATATTTATTTGATTCTTTCACATATATTACACTTGTATTTTTTATATTGATTTTGATATGGATATAAAATTTACTAAAGCATCATATTCCATGTATCTAGCCTCATCTTCTAATTTTAGTTTTTCTTAATTGTGACACTTCATAATGAGATTAAATTTAATGACTCACTTTCTTAAAATGAGGATAAAATTTAACGACTCACTTTCTACTTCTCGTATTTAGAGTTCCACAATTCATTTCTTTTATGGTATGATTGTAAATAGAAGAAAGACAGAAAACTATTAAAAAATTAAAATATATTATTTAATTAAATAATAATAGACATGAATAATAAGATGTAAGAAATTTTAAAAGAAAAATATGTAAGCATAAATAATTATAGAAATAAGAATTAAAACTCTATAAGAACAACTGTAGATTATATTGGTGAGAACGGTCACTGCCTTCGTTTTATTTGTTATACTCTCTTCTGATTCGTCATGTGAATAAAATTTTATTTCTTTTCATACATACATTTTTTTCAACATTTTCAATTTTTCATACACAAATATGGGAGCAATGCAATTAGCCTCTTTCTGTGTGAAATGCATATGATGTGAACCAAAGATCAACTCCAATCATTAATCAATCATACGTTAGATTAAAGATTTAGCAACAAAAAAAATAATATTTATTCTCATTATTGTTTGAGAAAATAAACTACAATTAATCAAAACAATATACAGAAGAATCTAGTGCACCATTGGCAGCAGGTTCTTCATTCTTTCTAGATCGCCGGTGAAACATTCTTCTGCAATCGTTCGACGATGAATCATCACAAGTCAGAAATAACCAAAATCAGATACAAAATCTCCAAATCCAACACTAATTCTCAATTAATCACATCTCATACGACGATCAACGCGATAAACAAAAGTGGAATAACAATTCGAATTCCGATGACGTTCACCGGAGCTGAATCGGAACTCTGTTGTGGTGGCGGTGGATTGTAGTAGTAGAATGGGAAGTATGGGAGAATTGGGTTGGGTGGCGGTGGCGTTGGGTAGCCGTAGCCACCGCCGGACGGTGGCGGAGGTGGGTAATAGGGGAAATTGGGGACAGAGGGTGTCGCCGGAGGGGGGTTGCCGCCGGAGGATGGTGGAGACGGTGGCGGTGGGCAGTTGGTGTCGGTGGTTGGTGGTGGTGGTGGTGGTGATGGAGGGGGTTGGCATGGGTTGTCGCATTCGTCGCACATGGTGCAGGAGAGTTGATCTCCGGCGGTGGTTGGCCGGAAAATGGTAGCTCCGGCGATGATTAAGACGGTGAAGAAGAGGGGAATGTGGGAGAATTGTGACATTGTGTTGTGGTGATTTGGGGTTTGAAAACAAAGGGATGGACTGATGTGGGAGATGGTGGTTTTATAGGGGAGCTGAAAGCTTTCAAAATTATATTTATTTATCCTAATATTAAGACACTCACATGCATAAATCGGACATTCTATTATAAGTATACGTTTTGTATTGAGCTAATAAGAAGTATAAGGTCGAGGTCACTAAAAATGAGAAAAATGCAGTTGGCTGTCAGAGGGTTATACGTCCCATATAGACCTATACGACTTGTATACCAAAATTTGATAATGCTATACGACCCCATATGGCCATATACGTATCGCATAAAGCTATACGACCTGCATAAATATGTTCTACTAAATGTTATATTTTTAAATCCTGCATAGTGCACGTGTGGTATTTTAGTAAATGTTACATATTTAAATCCTGCATAATGCACGTGTGGTAATTTAGTAAATATTACATATTTAAATCCTTTATAGTGCACGTATGATAGTTTAATAAATTATATACTTAAATCCTACAAAGTTCACGTGTGATAGTCTAGTAATCGTGTTATTTTAGGTTTTAACAAAATTACCCTATATGTTAAAAAACAAAGTGAATGAACAGTAGTCTTTTGTTTTTAGTGAGTACAATTCGTTTGAGACCGGTGTACAAGCTAGGAATGCACAAACAAAAAGTAGTACAGGTACAACTTCGTTCATCTTCTCTCTCTACCGCTACCACCGTAGTCGTCTTCTTCAGCTTTTTTTCTCCAGCCGCATCTTGGATTCTTCTTCGTCTTCCTGAAGTTGTGCTTTGTGTACTGAGCTTAATGCATGTTTATGCAAGTTCTATAACCTCGAAACCACCGCCTCTATCGTCTTGTAGATTAGCAGTAACAATCAAAGGAAACAACCAGTTTATGATGAAACCGGAACATGCGCTAGGATCGGAGCATGAAACAGAGAATTAAGGGACGGATATAAAAAGGTTCTTGATTTTTGTCAAGACCCGGTTCGTCATCAAAACCGTGCGAAGAATGCCAAATTAGAATCAAAGAAATCAAAGGATATTCGATTCCTATTAACCGATTACCGGTGACTATAAAGCAGATCTAAAACGTAGACTCTGAAATGGGACAGATCTTCGCCATCGCGATGGCCTTTCAAACAGAAAAGCTACCACCGGTACGGATACAGAGGGAGGTAGCAACGGTGGTGATTTTGCTGGTGGCGGTCTCCGATGATGGCGAGAATCGACTATTGGCGGTGATGGTGTTCTTGAGAGAGAGGAAGATGACTGGGAGGTTGTTGAGATGGTGTGGCGGTAGGAGGGTGTTGTGCTCCCTTTTCTATCTTCACTTTCAACCCCAAATTACCCGGTGGACTGATAGGTAATGAACCGAAACATATGGCACAATTAAATTTTATTGAATCCACAAATTATTTAATGTATATATTAGTTTATTTACAATTTGGGCCATCCAAAATTGACAACTTAAGAAAATAAATATAATTTTTTAACTTCTTTTTATGTATGTACGGGTATACATTCGAGTCCATTTACATTTTAACGTAAATTTAATTTGGAAATGAGTCGAGTTTCCATGCTTATTTCTTAAATACATTTTGATTAATTTACATTTTGATGTATATTTTTTTTGGGAAGAATCGGGTCAAATATAATATTTTTCATTTTACAATACAAAATCGAGTTATTCTATGTTTCAACATAAATTTATTTTGAAAATGAGTCGGGGTGATTGTAGTATATACTTTATTATGACGCATAAAACCGAATTATTCCGCGTTTCAACAAAATTCGATTTCATTCGACGTCATATATTCAAGTTACTTTAAGTTTCGATGTAAATTTAGTTTAGAAACAAGTCGGGTTTATTGTAGTCTATACTTTATCATGACACGTAGTACGCCGCTGCAATGCGCGGCCAGGTTTAAAACCTAGTTTATTTAACAATGAAACATATGTGGTTCAATATGTACATGCATAGTGCACGTATTGTTATGAAAATTATGAAAAATATAATTTCCAAATGTTAGTGATATAAAAAGTATAAGAGGAAAGTGGGAGGCAAGATTCGGTGGGTTGAAGTATACGCCACCGTCGTCATAGTCTATCATAAATCATAATTATTTTCAACCAACACCAACATGTATCCTTAAATAGGAATGATCAAACCGGTACCAAATACCGAAATCAAATCAATATCGTACCAGGTTTAGCATAGGATTTTTCGTATTGAATTATTTTTCATACTAATTCGGTACCAACTTTTTGGTAATTTTGGGGATCGGTACTTATACCGGTACCGGTTTAATACAATACCGGTATCTTACCGGATTTTACCTTCAAATATCTTACTTGTACTGGTACCGCAACTGTATCGTATCGTATTGAGCATTTTCGGTACCGGTACCAGTACCCAATTTTAATGATTTTCGGGATCGGCACTTTCGATTCGGTACCATCTCATCCCTATCCTTCAACTTCCTTCAACGTTGAACACTAACATCAGGCAGGGACTGAGATAAACTTTTAATATTTTAATAAATATATTATTATTTTAAATGATATATAAAGTGGTTCTTGTCTTAATTTAGGTGCTTGATTGTTAATCTGAATGATTTATGGGTTTTTATGAGTTTATGGTATCGCTTTCATGATCTTAGACTATTAAAGTTTCATTGTTAGGACCCCTTCTAGCACAAAAACATATTTCATGCCAATCACAAAATTTGATATGTAGTAGGGATGAAGACAAATCGACCGTGTAACGAATAGTTGGTGAACCGTTCAACTGTAAGTTCGTTTATGTTCGCTCCTAACATGAAATTAAGCGTATGAACATGAACAGTGGCCGCGTTTGTTCATTTATGTCTGTGAACTTTAGATAATGTGTTTGTATGTTTTTGTTCGTTAATGCTTGTTTATGTTCGTTTATATAAATGTTTTATATTTTATTTTTTTATTTTATTGGTTTTACAATTTTAAAATTATAAAACCATAGTTATACTATACGTCTTTGTTGACACCCCCATATGACAATTTCAATTTTAGTTTGCGTTAAAACCTTAGAAACTTCTTTATTTTTTTATTAATTATGTTCCATACTCGAGTAATAGAAATGATCGCTTGGACCAGCGGTCCGTTAGCGATCCAAATAATTGTTCATAAAAATATATTTATGATAATTATGTTAAGTATGTTATGATAATTATGTTAAGTAATTGTTTATTTTTTGTGAATTTTTCATAATATTTATGATAAAAATACATATTTTATTTTAAAATGAACATATAATCGTTTGAATTAGTTTATGTTCATAAACTTTTGTTTTTATTCATGAGCATTTGTTTATATTTGTTTGCGTTTGTTTGCGATATTTTATGTTTAGTAGATATTCGTGAACAGATATTTTTTTAATAAAAAACACGAACAAACTTGTTCGTGTTTGTTGATTGGTTTTGAATTATTAAAACTCAAACACAATTGCTGATAGTTAATAAGTTTAATTTTCTTTCACTTCAACAAATTTAAAATCTAGTAAATACCGTTTGCATATCATTAATATCATTGCTTCACAATAAAATGTCTAAAGATAAAGTAACATTCACAATAAAATGTGTAAAGATAAAGCAACAACGCTAAGGTGGAAGCCTCAAAGTAAAACAACACATACATATTATATACAAATCTAATTACTTTTAGGTTGAATTTATAACATCCTTCATTCAATTACTATAAAAGTCAAACTTTATACTACGCTTTTCCCCACCAAGTAATACTTCACCAAACAAATTGTTAAGTTGAGTACGCCTCAAGTAATGCTTTCTCACACTCGCTTTTACCCCTTTGTTCGGTATCAATAATTTGTTATATCACAATAGTTAACTAAAAATAAAACATTATTTGAAGTTGTTAGTTGATAATAGTATAATATATACTAATTGAGAAACATTACTCGTTTAGTGTGTTTTTTTTTTCCTTTTTAAGGTGATCAATTTAGCTTGTTCACTCCACCTAATCTTGTTTTGTCTCACCCGTCATACGTGTTGAAAACTCTATTTCTTCAAACACATGCACGCAATATGGTTCGATAATGTAACTATCAACCCCTCTCACTCTTCATCTTCTCTTTGCATTCTCTCACTCTCATTACGTATGTACATGTATGTACATGTGTATGTATGTGTTCTTAGTATGTTTTTTCTTTAGATTTATAATATATATTTATATATAAGAAAACTTTAGAATATAAAGTGTTGTTTTCGTAAGAAGTGTACAAAATGAGTATAGAATTATCTCACAAAAAAGATTTACACTTGCATGATATCTCGTAGTGATGAAATTATCACGCATGTGGGTGAAATTGTCACGCAAAAAGGGTGGAATCATCACACAAGAAGGATATGATAACTAATCACGCAAAAACTTCGTATTATTCGCACGAAAAATACTTTTTATATAGTAACATTCTCCTTTATATATGTGTGTATACATAGTGACAAAGTGAGAAGAGGGCTTATAGACTATTTAGTAAAGTTTGTTCCAAAATTTGGATTAGTATAGGTTTAACTCAATGAGTTTAATCCACAACTGAAAATCTCATTAATATTTTTTTATTGATTACAAGATTAAAAACACTAAAATGTTAACACTTTTAAATATCCATATCATTTACCTTTTTCGTGAATCTCTCTTATTCTGAGAATCAACAAATCCGTACATCTTAGAGTGGAAGGGATGCCCACATCACACACACCACATCACACCAAACCACATAACCACCAATTATACTATATGTCATATCACGTCAAGGCGTGAAAGGTGGCAAGCGTTTCTTGTTCTCTTTTTTGCTCCATTTCTTTCTCACGCATCGTTTTGTACTTGCTAATGACCTCATTCAACGTTGTTTTGCTCGAAGAAGACTCCCCCGCTGTTTTGCCTCTGCGTCTGGGGCTGGTCGGTGTGGCGTTCTTGTTGAGATCGCAGAAGGGGCTTGTAACAGGCTCATTAAAGCTGACGTATTGGCCTGATTCCGAAAATTTAGTCATCTTTGTTATTTGAGTAACAAACTTCCCAGCTATATACTCCATCGTCTCCCATTTAGCATGATTTCTTACCACTTTTCACGCCTTGATGCTTGAAAATCATTTTTTCTCGTAAGCCTTTTTGTAATCGCTAGAGGCCTTTAGGATGAGATCATCGTTGTTGCTTCCACTCGTCAACGATATTTCTACATATTTAAAAACAAAAGTATTACACAAAAAATATAATTATAAAAATAAAATGTAAATAAATAAAAGTAAAAGTAATAAATTTACCATTTTGATATATATCCTGTTAAAATGACTCATATTCTTATTCATTCTCCCTACTTTGAGTTAAGTTACTCAAAGGTTTGGTTCGTCAAAACAACGGTAGACCTAGGGTGGGGGGAGTGGAGGTTAGCTGATGGCTATTTTTATACTGTTGGCATCCGTCACAAACCCTTGGGGACATTCGGTACAATTTTAGAGCTCATAATTATAATTTTCTCGCCTCTCTCTCCTATTAAATAATTACATTAATTATAAATGATATTATTTAATTATTTTTGAAATTACATATAACTTTTTAATAGATTAAGAAAGAGGTTTTTTTGACACATGTAATTTCAAAAGAAAAAACTTTGTGAAGATAAAGTTTAGAGTTATATAAATCAGAAATAATTAAAATTTAGAGTTATAATGAGTTATTTTTAGAAATGATACTATTTTAAAATGGTTTGTTTTGAAATAAAATGTTTGATTTTTTTTTCAAAAAAAAAATTATTTAATTACTCATAATTATCACTAATAAGTAATTTCAATCGTATCCTCTATCAAAATATCATTTTATAATTAATAAATTTTTGTTACTAATTATTTAATATTTATTTATTTAACCCATGTAATACACGGGATACTAAACTCGTATAAATGATACATAAAACAAACCTGACCAAAAGAGCGAATTTCACTCACGTACTAAATTAAATTTATTATTATTACAATGCAAAAATCATGCACCGTTAGCAAATTTTTTTTAAGGTTAGGACAAATTCTTATTAAATTAACTGCAATTTCACTCCTAACATGAAAGCTATACACCATCTGCTATAAGAAAATTGATAAGCTTAAATTTATTTCGGAGCAAACGAAATATTTTTATAGTTGGCCTATCTATTTAGTTCCGTTTATATTATTATGGCATCATGTTAGATGACAAGCCCATTATTCGACCGTAGTCATAACATTTAACCCAATAGGCTTCAACAAGGCCCAAACTAGATGGGCCAAATTACGCTTTCAACTGGCCCATAAGTTCATAATTGTGATGTTAAAAAAATAAAAAAAATTATGCCTTTTTTAAAAAATAATCAGTCAAGAGCATCCTTTCTGAGTGCACGGATCATCTATTGGCAGCTTGTGTTCTTGCAAAAGCGGTATGGTGGCAAGGTTGCGTTTGGATCAAGATCCTGATCTCTTGTAGTTTCGAATCAGACGGGAACATGCTTTCTTACGCATAAGATCTTGGGGCTGAACAAAAAAAGACGACTCGAGCCATTTTGATGATGACTTGTTGGAGACGGTGGATTAGGAAGACATGTTGTTCAAAGGAGTTACAACATCGCCCATCAAAACAGCGATGGAGATAAAAGGAGGCAACCTTTTTGTGGATCAAACTTAACATGTGTTGGTTGTTAGATTCAAGTCATGATTAAAGAATGATAGATTTCATTTTAAAATTCTAAGTCATGATCACACAAAATTAACCCAAACTATCCACCATTTACTAGAATTGTTGATTAATAAATGCAAAATCTCAACGGTGATAGTAAATCTTTGAAAATTTAGGCCGATATTAAAATATTAATGATTGATTAACCACTTGCTACTTAAACCATTTCTAACGCTGATAGTGAAGTTTTATTATTCAATCAAAATAATTTTAAATCTTATACAATGTGAGTGTGATAATTTAAAAGTATGATATATGTATAGTATATAATGTGTGTGTTTACAAGTAAAAAAAAACAAAAAAAAACGTCTTACTCAAATTAACATCATAGTAACAATTTATTATATATCACCTTCTCCTTGTAATCCTTCACCGGTCTCATTATGTTCATTTAGCCATCATGAATTCATTGTATTATATTTTTGCATGTTATCACCTAACAAATTTCATACCTATCTAATATTCAATTCCACTTAAAAGTTTTGTTTTGTTTTGTTTAATTTCTTTAGGTTCCATCCTTTATTAAGTATCATATTCGTGATCACACTTTAATTTTTTAAGATTGATGTTTTAGGTTAATCGTAGTTTAGGGTTAATCCTCAAATCTTCTTATGGTTTTTAATATTGTCTTATTTATATGAAAAAAATATAAATACATGACTAGATATTACAGTAAATATTCTTTATTTGATTCGTTTGAGTCTTCTAATCATATTGATACACGCCATCAATCATATTCATTAAAATTAAAGGTTATAATTACCGAAAGTGCTTATCCTTAAAAAGAAACAAGAAACATGTGCGTACAATAATAAATATGTTTGGAAGTGTTAAAACTTACATCCAACCACCTAGCAATGCTTAATTAACCAACTCATATAAAGAGTTGTCGTTGTTATAAAGAGCATCACGATCAACAAGTTGTAATGCTACATTTACTATAAAGAAAATAGACTAATTTGATACAATTTAATCATTGTTTACAGACCGGCGCAAGGGAGAGGCGAGAGAGCCGACCGTCCAAGGCCCAATCTCTAAAGGGGCTCAATATTTTTAAATTTTTTATATTATATATATATTTATTTTACAAAATCTTCTATAGGATTGATCTATTATACGCTTTATATCAGTCCATTACACGCTTTAAATATTAGTCCATTACATACTTTAAATAAACTCATTTTACCCAAATATAATTTGGTAACTTATTTAATTAGCTCATAAAAACAAACATTTTAAAATCCATTATAATTTTATTTATTTGGGGTCCATTTTTCTAGCTCGCCTTGAACCCTTGAATTCTTGACACCTGGCCTGATTGTATATGATAAATTATATATCTTAATAGTTTTTTTTTGAACGACTGGTTAGTGATTAGTTATTAGTATCACCAAGTTAGTAATATTTCGCGAATGCCAAGGTTTGAACCTTGGACCTCTAAGAGAGGCAAAACCTCCCACCTTGCCATTAACCACTAGACCAAGAGATCATTGGTATATATCTTAATAGTTATTACAAAGTAAACAAGACATTCTCTTAAATCACACAAACAAAATAGGAATCTATTAAGTTGTTACGTTTTCACGTGTTACCGTTTTTCTTGCATGCTATAATAATACCTTTAATCCAATAAACCTAAATCATATTACCGTCTAATTTACGTAATGAAACCTACTAAATCCATGCGACTTGGAAAAATACAGTTTCTTTATTAAAATAGATTTTTTTTTTGTAATAAAACTTGTGGTATAAACAAATAAATATTATTTGAAATATTATGAAATAAATCAAGGCCATAGACCCTACATGGTAGTGGAGATTGAGTAGAAACAAGTTATTTCAACCCCATTTCTCATGTTTCATCATCTATTCTTTTTCAAGCCAACTTCTCATGTGTCACCATATATTTAAAGCGTACCAATTGCTTACGTCTATCATATAACTATAATATTTCTAATATCTATTTAATTAATTTATTTCATAATTATAAGCATTTATTCAGTTAACACTTAACAAATAACAAGCAATTCCATAATTAGCAGTATTTTGTCGATGCCTACTATTTTATATGTTTCTCAAGATTTATATCTAGATAATGTTATCTTCATATACGCATACCCACATTTTAGTATAAAATATGAAGTTATTATTGATAATAAAGAAAATAAGTATCAAAGGTTTACTTGAAGCGATATTGTTATTGAAAGAATATATACAGTAACTTAATAATGTTAAAACCGTTCTTATATGTTTTATTGACTGGAACAACTCAACCAACTTTTGAAAAGGTTCTAGATGTTCAAATCTTTAATTTTTAATTCTAACTCTTTTAAAGTCACTCAAAACCTTCTACATTTTTACTCTTTTTCTACCATACGACATATTTCCGCTCTTCCCCAGTTTGATCCTTCTCACCTTTATATATAAAACTATGTTTAGTAAAACCGTGTATTACACGTATTGAATTAATGAAATATTAAATATAATAAAATTTTATTAATTATAAAACAATATTGTAAGATATGATATGATTGAAATTACGTATGAGTAAAAACTATAAGTAATAAAACATTTATATCAATTTTTTAAGCTTTTGTTTTTAAACTTTTATTCTGAATCATAATCACACAAAATCAAACCCTAAAAATCTGCTAATAGCAAGGGTTAATTAGTTAATTAATGGGTCCAAGATCTCTAGAAAATAAATATATTCATGATCTAGAATTTTAACAACTTGTTACTTAATTATATTGCTTAAACTAATTATATGATCACACAAACAACATTTCATCATATTTCCGATAGATTCAGCGGGAAACATGAATTAGTAAATTAGTATGTTTTGTGTTTATGAAATTTTAAGAGTACCCAAATAGGAATTATTGTAATTTCCTTGAATTCGTTTGTGAATTTAGTCATGTAATCATATTAACATTTTACCTATCTTTAAATAATAAAAATTTGTGAAGTTCAAGTGTGCAAATACAAATTCGATGTTGACGAGCTTAATTGTACCAGAAATGTATATTATATTCACCAACATTATAGGCAGTGAACGTAAAATATAGGGACGTGCTCTCCAGAACAAACAAGAAACATCTACGAGCTAGCTTGCAAGAGGAATATTACGAATTTAGGTATAACATGTTATCAATATCCAACCAACTAGCGATGCTTAACTGATTCGTATAAATAGTTGTCGATATTACAAACGCCATGATCAATACGCTACTCTTTTACAATTACAACAAAGAAAAATTTTACACCTTATTTTAGGGTTATAATTTTTTTTAGTTTAATCGTTGCGTGTAGTGAGTTTCTTACATTAATTCTTTTAGTTAGCAGACATAATATAGCTAGGGAAACCTTTGCCTCATTACTTTTCTGCTGTTATGACATGTATAATTGTATAAAACCGATGCTATATCAAATTTTTATTGAATATAACATGTAAAAAAATATAAACTTAATAAGTCTATTAAGCTAGTTTTAATCCGATAAAACCTCGTGAAACATACCAAACGCATGTGACTTAAAAAGGTACCAAGATTCCTTGTTTTATCAACAAAGGACATTTTTCCTTTTTCGTTATAAAAATTTGTCGTAAGATAGTACTTTATTTATTAAAAAGATTATACATGAAAGGACTATGGCCCTACAAATATTTATGGCACGTTATCTAAAGAATGATGAATTTGAGCCCTATACCTCATTTCTAATAAACAATAGCTGGAAATACTTGAATTATTGGATTTTTAAGTTATAAAGAATGATGAATTTGATAAAAAAAAACTATGCAATATCTTTGGTTTGTAATCTAAAACAAACCATTAAACGTGACTCAAGTTTGGCTGAAGGTTTTCATGTGCGATTCTTTGAGTAGTAGAGCAATATTAAAATTATGAAGTTTAAGCAAAATATTTTCTGTTGATTTACAGCTTATTTGTTAAATAAATATTACACATTAATAGTTTCATTTTGATCACGATTTCGACGCATTAACTAGCTAGGAAACAAAACTTGTGGAGCATTGATGGGTACCAATTGATCTTGTCTCATCACCAATGATTTGTCAATCTAGATTATCACCTTCTCATCATGTTCACACAGTGGTCATAAATATAGAATATTTCTAGATCTATCATTGCTTTTGCTATTGTGCCATTCATATTATCTCCCACACTGGTAACCGTAAACTCTGTGGCGTGCTCGAGTTGTATATACCTTCTATTTCTGCTTTTACAAAGATACATAACACGTTTTTTAACAAAAGATACATAACACGTTTTTTAACAATAAATATAACGGTCTTTCTCTTGTTTAAACCTAGATGTAAAGTTAAACCTAGATGTAGACATTTGAGGTACATCACAAATATTATATAGTTTAGCAAGCTATCATCTTAACAATATTCATGCATAAAGTGGCGGATCTAAAAGAAAAATTCAGGGGTAATGTAAAAAAAAAAAATTTACCGTACATTTATATAAATACCACCGCCGCAGCAGAACGGAGAACGGCGGACGGCGGACGGCGGGGGCAGTCACTCTGGTCAGGTGATGGTTGGTTGGCGAAAATAACAAAGGTTGTTGGGTGATTGGCGACAGGGTGAGGCGGTGAGGGTTATGGGTATAACTAGTTATTTTTTTTTAAGTTGTTTAGTTTGGGTAATGAGTATTTGAGCTTGTAAACTTGTTGGGTTTTTAAGTTATTTAAATTTTGAGCTTATTATAATTTTGGTCATGTTATTTGGTATTTTGGTTTTGTTAGTTATTAACTTATTAATGTTTTTATAAAATGTTATTTGGTATTTTAGGTTTGTTAGTTGTTTAGTTATTTAAATTTTAGGCTTATTATAATTTTGGTCATGTTATTTGTTTAGTTATTAACTTATTAAGTTATTAATGTTATTTGGTATTTTAGGTTTGTTAGTTGTCCAGTTAGTTATTAACCAAATAACACAATTCAAATTCATAAAATTTTAAATCAAATACACCTCCAAATCCCTAATTTCATCTTCCAAATAACATTACAAATTCATTAATCATTAATCAATCTCCTAATTGCCAATAAAACCTAAAAAGTAAATCAAATTCACAATAACATTACAAATCCCTAATTGTCAATACAAATCCTTAATTATCAATAAACCCTAAAAATTAAATCAAATAACAATTAATCAATCTTCTACTCTTGAAATCTTGTAAATAACACTTAAACCTAGAAAATAAAAAAAATACCTTCAACTTCAAAGCAATCAAGATTCAAGCAGCATGTCAGCACGGAGCAGGCTGAGCAGCGGCGGCGGCGAGGAGGAGCATCAGCGGCGAGCAGCAGCAGCAACGACCAGCAACGAATATGGTTTTTTTTGTTTTTTTTTTTTTTTTTTGGGGGGGGGGGGGGGGATTTTGGTATTTAGTTGGGTTTTATGTTTTATAATTGTAAATAATTGAGTTTTTATGTTTTATAATAATTTGGGCTTTTAAAAATTAATTGGGCTAAAAAAAATTTTGTGCTTAGTTAACATTGGGGCTTTTGAATGGGTATTTTGGGTAATTGGGTTATATTGTTATAATATTTTTATAAAAGGTAATATTTTTATAAAATATTAGACTACTTTTTATAAAATTTAAAATTTTCTGCAAAGTTTTGAGTTTAAAAAATTTTTAGGGATAACGTAATATTTTCTCAGGGGTAACGTAAAAGGCATAAAAAAATTTTTTTACAAAAAAAAGTAAATTTTTTTTTAACACTACGCGTAAAAAGTTGAGGGGTAGCGGAGGCTACCCCTCACCCCTTAATAGATCCGCCCCAGCATGCATATCTAATATAACATCCAATTATGGGATGATGATTTTCTTCCCTTTTTCACTATTCAATTACATTTTCTCACAGAAATAATCTTTGGATTTTTTTTTGGATTAATAAACCACAGCTTGCATCATGCAGGCAGTATTTAGTAATTACATGCTTCACTTAATTACAATTAATCAATTTGGGTTGATTACTTTAGTTAATCTTAATATAGGGTTAATTCTCCTAAAATTCTTTGATTTTTAAAGTATTTTTAAGTTTTTGGAAATTAAAAAATACAACTATGAGTTATATCGTAAATCTTCTTTTTGGTACGCTCAATAATCAAGTTTTCTAATCGTACTGGTCCGTTCTTGGTTTTACATAAAAAAACTTTTTGTTATACTCAAGTCAAATTTGATATCACAAGCTTAATTTTATAAAATAAAAATACATTATATATATATATATATATATATATATATAAATATAAATATATATATTAATGAAAACTAATGTAGTGAATTGAATAAGGACCTGCCCCTAAAGTAACTAGCAAGTACACAACATAAATTGACAAAAGTATGTGGAAGTTTTGGATATGACATTCAACCACCTAGTGATGCATAACTAATTCAAATAGAGTTCTGTCGGTAATTTTATAAACGATAACATGATGAAGCACCTAGTGATACTTGACTAATTCAAATAGAGTGCTGTTGTTGATATTACATGATATGTAATGATTTTTAGACTTTTTTTTGTTATACATAATACATTTCCTAACTTTTGATATATTAACTTGTTGCGTTGTAATTTAAGCAACGAAGATGTTATAACCAGCAAAAATCTTGTCACAACACAGTTTCTCGATTATAATGCGTTAAAATGTTGTCTTTACTAAATAGAACATATTGGGTTAATTAATCAAATAGCAACAAACACTACAAGAATTTGACCCTGTCGCGACGAAAGTATAGCAATGATAATTGTTGTTGGTACTGTTAGGGCGATAGTAATAACATGTTGTCAGCATAAGGTTGATAGGGTGATGGAAAAAATCAAGATGAAAAGTTATACCGATGACTTGCCATCATATTAGATTAATTTTTTTTATACTAAAATATCAAGAATGAAAGAGCGCGTTGTTTAGTTGATCCTACGCTGACAACATGTCGTTGGTATAGATGTATGTTTATTTTAAATTAATTAAAATATTGAAAAGACTTATGCTTTTAGTGTGACCTTATGTTGTCAGCACGTCAAATCGATATAACCTAGGAACCAGCCTCTTGGCTATATTTCTTCTCTCGAAACAACAAAAACTATCTCTTGCATCTTCAAATCTAGTTTTAGTTGATCTTCAAGGTTTTCTTTTTTCAAAATCATCAACTTGGAGGTAAGATTTAAAGGGTTTCTAAGTGTTTTGGACCTTCAAATTTCACATTCTCCACTCTATTTTTCAAAAGCTTTTACTAGTCTATAACGATAACATGTAATTGAGACTATCATGGACTATGTCGTTGTAATATGCCATCTTCCTTGTAATGAAAATGAGAACTAAAACCTTTTATTTTACGTTACCTCATGAAATTTACCAAACCCATGTGACTTAGCGAAGTACCAAAAGTTTCTTTGTTAACAAAAGAGGTTTTCTTTTGTCAGTGATAAAATTAGTTGAAAATAAGATTATGACATAAAAAGGACCGAAGCCCTACATGGATAGTGCTGGAGATTGACTCGAAGCTAATTATTTCAACCCAACTTCTCATGAGTCACCATCTATTTATAGCGCACCAATTTTTGTCGTGTTAAAGGTGATGTTATTTTAACCCTTTTATTACAATAATTAAATTCGTTTTTCTATTACATTCTTATCATGTTAACTTTCTTTACGTCAATCAAATTAATTTATATGTTTTATTGTTTTTTTCATGTCATATATATAAGTCTTAGTTTTTTTTAGGCAATTACATATTTTCCTCTCTAAACTTATAAAATCATATTTTTTATGCTTAAAGTGTATTATATTGATGCATTAAAAACTTATGCTTTGTAGAAATATGTGATTTTTCAGATGAAGAGACGGATATATGCAATTCCTTAACTTTTTATTTCATTATTGTTAATTAGATAAGAAAAACATGTTATTTAATTTCTTCTTTGATTTCTATATGACAGTTGATAATAATTGTTGTAGCTTGTATAATAAATAGCTTGGATAAAAGTATGTTGTATTTATTGAACTACCTAAGTTTTTTTACTAAACTAAAAAAAATTATTGACAAAAAAGTTACAACTATAATCACTTCGTTCAACTTCAGACCGATTAATTCACACATCCATTAATTTTACTCGTAACAACAATTTTGTCTATTTAAAACTTATCCCTCAATCATGTGAAGGTGAACAATATGAACTGTTGTATTATATGTAGTTATTTACAGGAGCATTACTATTTCTGATTGATTGATTTTATTTTTTATGTATTAATTTATGATGAAGTTTAACTTTATTATATATAAATACGTGTCTGTATGTGTGTGTTAATATTATAATAATATCAATTATCAACAAACAAAAGAGATAATAATATTAGAAAGAAAGCATAAAAATAAAAAATGAGCATTTGAGATTATAACTCTTATAACTAATCTTTAATCTTTAATAAACAATAAACAATCACTGGATGTACATATAAATTGCTGGATTTATAAGTTACAAGAACGACGAATTTGATCCCATAATCTTTAACTCATAATCACACAAAATCAAACCCTAAAAATCCGCTAATCACAAGGATTAGTGAACTAAAATCTTCTGCTTATGATCTAAAACAAACCATTAAAACTGATTCATAGTTTACTCAATCATCCATATGCGTTTCGTTGCGTATAGTTGATCAATATTCAATATCCACGATCTAGAATCTTCATAAAACTTAAGCAAATTAATATAATAATACCACGGTTGATTAACAACTTATTACTTAATCATCATCATCATCATATTGCTTAAATCAACATCATATTCATACGTCAAACTTTCCGTTAGGGTTCCGGCGACTTACCGTGAAACAGCAACGTGTGAAGCATCGATCGGCGTCAATTGAGCTTGTGTCATCACCAACGTTTTGTAGAACTCGATTATCACCTTCTCGTCGTATTCCTTCACCGGTCTCGTTCCGAATTTCACCATCCCTTCGCCGAAGCCACCGCCTCCGGCCACCACCGGCGAATTCGCCAATCGCATCATCATGTTCACGTATGCGTCACGGATTCCGATCAGTAACTTCTTCGGTGAGAATTTCAGCTTCAGTTTGAGCTTCGGTGTGATTCGTATCCGCCAGAATCGCCGTCGTCCAGATCCGGTGCGACGGTTGCCGCCGAGGCGCTCGTAGCGTCGCCTCCGCCAGTAGCCTTTGACTCCGTGGTACACTCGAGAGGTGATACGATTCATTTACGAGATTTGTTGGATCAATTGGTGCAAATTAGTAACGGATTGATGTCGGTGTGAATCGTGAGGTGAGAAAATGTGGTTTTGGAGTACGGTGGCGGAAGGCGGTAGAGCGGTGGTGGTTTCGCCGGATAAGGGTTTTCCGGTGAGGGTTATAAATAGGGTTGAGATGAGAGGTGTCAGCGTGTGTGGAAATAACGTGGAGGGGTCATGAGGTGTTTTGTAGCAGTGGATATACATTAGTGTCGGGAATAAAATCCTGACCGTTGGATTTTTGTATTTGATCTTGAGAAAATAAACCATAGTTATTATACCGTTGGATGTACATTATGAGGTTTTGTTTTGTGATCTTAAAATTATAAGTTTAAATTGTGGAAAAAGGGTTTTTTACACTATGCCTACATAAAATGTAAGATAAGAATATGTATATCAGATCATTAAGTGATTTGGTTTCTTCACACGTACTGTGTAAAGTCGGGAGATAAGTTAAGTAACAAGTATATCTATAAGTTGCGTGTATCTTACTATGTAAAATCGTATTCCTTCTACTCAGATTGATGGTTCAAGTTGTATAACATATAGGATAGAAAGTGTTATAACTAAAGTTGAGAGGTTTAATTCTAACTTTAAAAAAAAAAAAAGAACAACAACAAGAAAACAACAATTATGCATTGAAGGTTGTACTTTGTGGATAAAGTGTTAGCAATTTGAAATTGTATGTATGTATAGTATTGTAAATGAAATTAATAAATAACTCATAATGCTGGTAAGAAGGAGTATGAAGCCGTATTTGTCTGTTTTTAATGAATTCGTGGTTGTATAAATATAAAGTTTTACAAATTTTATACGAAATTTAACTCACATTTCAAATTTCACTCAATGTATTTATGTGTATATGATATACTTGTTTCTTATCTACAACTCTTCTTAGGTACCAATGTAGATTTATAATGAATACACGATAACAACTATATGTTTTTCTGCATGTTTATTCGCTACTAGATATAAACGCAAAACTTGTGAGGTTATAACCGTTTATTTTATTTATATAAAGCGATAATTACACATGCAAACTCCATAACATATAGATTGAGATGTATATATTTGTGAATTTTATGGAAACATTATCTTAAATGAGTCCATTAAATAATTTACTTTAAAACTGTTTTATTAAAATTACTATATTAAACACTTTAATAATTGGGTTTAGCAATCTAAACTACTACCCTTTTGTTTTGTTATACGGAGAAAAGCATGACAATTACAGATACATATTACGAACAATATTATCTTATAACCAAAAAGTAAGTCAACTTGGTCAACACTTTTATTAATAATAAAGTAAAAACAAAAGACCAGATTTTAATTATATTATTTATATTTATATATTCATTCGCATTTCCTCGTGGTCCAGAAAAAGCACCCGGCCCTCTCATAGCTGGTGTTTAAACCTTGCTTTTTGTGCACGTTCGCAAAATTGTCTCCACTTGAAAATTAACAACTATTTAAATACTATTAGCGAATGATCTTTTGGCCTAACGGTTAATAGAGATGTGAGAGGTTTTACGTCTTTTGAAGGTTTAAGTTTCAAACCTTGGCATTGCGAATATTACTAACTTGATACTAACAACTAACCACTAATCAGCCGTTTAAAGAAAAAAATTAAATACTATTCAGGTTTTAGATGATTAAGACTAATTATAAAGAACTTAAAATGAAATATTACTATTATAAAAAAGTAATAATAAAATATAATGGTGATGCTGAATAGCAAAACTAAAGAAAAATTATGGGCACAGGTGCGTGTTTAAAAGCTTAGGCCAGAATATTCTTTTGTTTTATCACTTTATGTGTATAGCTTTTGTATAGATATAAACATTCGTTACAGATAATTAATATATATAATTAATCTAACTATGAAAGTTTATTATTGTTATAAGAACATCTATTTGAATTGATATATGAATACATGCATATAAATCTATATATATACATTTATTTTATATATATATATATATATATATATATATATATATAGGGGAGAGATCCTAAGAAAATCACATTCAACCAATCACATAATTTCTTTATTTTGTGATTTTAGTTAATTAAAAAGGGTATATTAGTAAATTAACATATATTTAATTATGGTAGTTTATTATTTTCTAATCAAGATCCCATGTTTTTAGGTTGATTAGATCAAAAAAAGTCAAAAAATTTAAAATCTTTTATTAACCAACGAATGTGAATATGAAACACTATTTATTTTCTTCATCTTCTTGAAATCAATTTCAAATCTAAATTCATTGATTATCTTTTTTCTCTCTTGACATCTATTATCACCATATATCTTCATCATTATCAAATAATCAACCGATCCATATATTCGTTCGATCCATAACCATAAACCAAAAAGTTCAACCAGTATCTAGTCAAAGGTTTTAGATGTTAATCGCAAGATGAGGTTCAAAAAGTTCGTTAAGAATCGAAAGATTGATTGTTAAGAACATCCTACTCTTCTTTACTTTTTCTTGATTTGGTGTTTTGTAAATGGACTTACGTATATGTAGCTTTAGTTTAAGTTATGTATATGTAACTAGGCCATCTACTTAGTCTTGATTTCGATTTGTAAGTGTAGTTACTTAAATTTTACTTGATTGTAACTTGGGTAACGTATATGTAATTATGAGCTGTGTGATTGTAAATGGTGTTACTCTTCCTTTTATTCTTTGTTCAATTCACAATTACATATATGTAACTTATATATCTACAGGAACAAGTCATGGTCAACAGAAAAAAAAGAAGAATGAAATACATATATGTAAGCATGGGTTATAATATCAACAAGAACATATACATAAATATGAACATAGATCAAGAAGAGTTTATGCGAGAAAAGTCTTCATAGATCAAGAATGGTTTATGTGAGAAAAAGGATGAAAAAAGAAAGATATGAAGAAGATTATGAGTCATGGATTCTTTGTTTATGATGTGTTTCTTTATTCTTTATCTTCATCAAGTTAAATTTACGTAAATAGACTTACATCTATGTTTATATGCTGGTTAGCATACGTGCTTACATATACGTATGCATGTTTACATGCATGCTTTCATATTTTGAATCAAATTACTTATGTGTTTACATATACATAAGCAAATTTACATATGGCTGCACTGATTCACTATTGGATTATACTAAAAAAATAATTCAAAATGAAATTAGATGTTGATGAATATAAAGATGATGAAGATTAAGTAACTAACGATTTTTTAAATGTAATTTATGAGAGAGGAGAGAGAAGAGTGAATGTAGGGATTTTAATGGTGATTTTCAAATCTAATATGTTTTTTGTTCCATTTTGCCCTTATATTATTAAAATAATCTACTTTAATTTTAAAATATTTACTAGAATGTCATTGTTTATATCAACCATTGATCAAATAAATCAATGGTTTAGATTTGGTTTTTTAGTTTTCTAGTAAATCATGGTTTTCTTAGGAACCCTCCCATATATATATATATATATATATATATATATATATATATATATATATTATAAGATAGAGGTTCAAATAAAAAATAAGTTTTCATTAAGAAATCTAAAAATCAATACTAACTTGACATGTGCCATAATCCAAATTTAAAGCTTAGGGACAATTCTATCAAAACTATGTTGTTTGATGCAAAACAGCACAAAACTGTGTTGATTAACGCAAAACAGTATAAAACTGTACTGTTGACACAAACAGCATAGTTCTGTGCTATTTTCACGAAATGCCATAATATATTACAGAAATAACACATGATATTTTATTGTTTTGACGCAAAACAACATATAACATGTTACGTAAAACAGCACAAAATTATGTTGTTTGACGCAAAACATCACAAAAATGTGTTGTTTGACACAAACAACACAAAAATATGTTGTTTGACGCAAAACAGTATACAAAACCGTGCTGTTTTGACGAAATACAGCACAATTTCGCATCGTTTAAAATATATACTCAATTTAAATAAAAAAATGATTGATTTTATGATGCAATTTGTTTTAAAAATGAATCTATTATGAAAAAGTTATAAACGTTTAAAAAAATTAAAGGAAACTTAAAATTTTCAACAAAAGTGGTTAGATACTCAAAATACACTTTCACCTTTTTTCTACTACACTTTTATATTAATAATTGATTGAAAAATAGAAGACTAAGATCATTTATTAGTCTGCTTAGACAAAATACATTTTTAATGGAAATCCCTCTTCTTTATAATTATTTAATATAAATATACGCTAAACTTGGTGTGAGATATCTTAGAAAATGTCCATGATGATCATCTCTTACAGGAAATATAATAAATTTAAAAAAATCTTTGATTAAATTCTTTAAATTAAATTCATTTTGATGTGGTTAATGGTTAGTATAATTTTCAGTTGTACACAAAATAAATTTAAAAATTTGGTGAACTAAATTGTAAGCTCCATTAAACTTTTAAACTTTCAATTGTAAATTTATTTTTCCCCATGTAAAGTATATTATTATTTTATTTATAATATTATTTTAGACACTAATAAATTATATATATTTATTTAATCAGCCGCAAACACATACTCACCTAGTGAACTAAAATACAGGACAGTAGGACACATTTTGTTGTAATTATAATACGTTAATTTTATGGGTGTGTATATTTCTACCTTTCATATTTGTTTTTAATATTTTTATGTGTTAATATTGTGTTTTTTACTTTTTTATTTTGTGAGGAATTGGGCTGACTTTCTTATTGGACTAATGGTTGTGGTATTTCTGTTCCTGGGTCCAATTGTTGCGGTTGTTGATGAAGCTCTTATGAGTCATGACCCATTTTCTCTCAAAGAACACACGGGTCATGGATGCCTATAAGGTATCCATTGCTGCATGGATCGAATAAATATGAGAGAGTCGAGAGGCTTTGCCTCTTAGAGGGGTGGTCTTAAGTTTAAACCCAGACATGATGTAACTTGATGTAATTTAATAGTAGGAGTAAGATAGATTTGTCGTTCAAAAAAAAAAATAAGAGAGAGAGAGAGTAGATGTGGTTAAATCGTCATTCTTATGATCTCTCTTATCGCAAGACTCTCTAGATTCTTGTGTTCATCAAATAATTGTCTGTGGTTGGCGATCAACCTGCAACACATTGTTGCAGGTTGATTGTTTGGCATCATAGTTTGGGACAATTTGTGATAGCTCTTGATTTATACATCGTCATTTGTAGGTTTTTTTTTGTGTTTTAAACACTTTTGTCATATTTGTTCTTAGATCTTCTTTTGATATATTGTTTTAACTTTTTTATTTAAGATTTTGACAAGAAGGCCTATCAGAGCATCGAGATGGATTATATTAGATTTGTAAGTCTTATTAACCCCTTTAAATCATTTATGATTGTTAGTGTTTTTAAAGAATAAAATCATCACTCATTATATTTTCTTGACTATAACCAATAACTTTTGATTAATAAATACAATACTTAACATTAGGTTCTCTTCATGGGAACGTGTATGGTCCATCAGTTACGTCTGTAGATTATACTTGTAAGACAATAATAATAAGTTGGTTGTAAACATTTTGGATGGTCTATCTCGTTAAAAAAATAGAAAAGTTGGTTAGGAAAATATAAATCCTTCACATTATTACCGTTACTTATTCTAAAATGAGTTAAGAATCATTTTTCACAAATCATTAACATGAACTAAATTACAACTAAGCTAACAATTGTATTAGATTGACGGGTTAAAGTTAATGATCCTAAAAACATTTCGTATATTTATCTGTGTTCAAAACTTTAACGATAACATGAATACACTTAAAATTGTGTCCCTCTAAACATGTTGGTAAACAACCAAGATGTTGAACTTCTTTTTTAATCTAATCTAATTTTAATTTTAATTGGTTGATGCTTGCTTTTAGTACAACAAAAACATGACATCAATAACTAAACAACTAAACAACTTAAATAGGTACATCACTCACGGTACACGGAATGTTTAATTATACAAGTTAAGCACGGCAATAAAAAAAACTTAATTATATCATGTCGTGTTTGAATTTACCAACCTAACTAGTGAGTGAACCCGCTACGATGGCGCTGTTGGAATTTGTAGGACCTGTTGACAATTTGTACATTAGTATTGACCTTGCGTTTTGAATAATATTTACAAAAAACGTAAATAAAAATAAACACATGCAATAACATATTAGGAATTTTATCAAACAAAATCATATTTTAAAGGAAAAAAAATCCTGAAGTAGCTTTGTCTTATACGCTTGTTCCTCGATGTAGTACATTACTATTCACAACTCGGTTTTAAAAAGATGGCATCAAAACGTTGATAAAAAATGCGTTGAAACAACAAATTTGAAATTTTATAAAATATCATTTCTTTTTTTTAATTTTAAAAACAAATATCATTTCTTTTTTTAACTTTTAAAAACAAACTATAAATAAATGAAAGCTTAGAGCAACTTTGATGCCTTACGCGCTTGTGTTTTAATGACTTGTACATCATCACACAAACTCAGTTTAAAAAAAAAGATTATATATCAAAACGTAGATAAAAATAGAAAGGGGATAGTATATTAGAAATTTTATAGAAAGTCTTATTTAAAGTTATGAGATAAGAAAACGAAAGATATGAGCATAACATATGTTAAAAGCCTAAGCCTAAAAGGTGGTTAAGTTAATTTTACTTTAAGTGGCTATATGGTAAATTTAAGTTGAATTCATTTTCAGTCGACACGATTGATTTGTACATTCAAAGCTCGCTTATACTATACTATTTGACATAGTAAACAATAGTTTTTATGAGAGCACCAGCTGTCGAAAAATATATATTAATATTCATAGTATATATGTTAGTATGCTACTAGAAAATTGACTCTTAGTGGCACAAATATCTGTTAGTAATCGCAGACGAATTTTTGATAGATTAATTATGGATCCCCCAAAATTTTAGAAAATATAACTTTTAATTGTCGTTGTATAATTCACAGATGAATTTCCGATTGAATTGCACAAAATCTAGAAAAAAGAAATTAAAAAAATTAAGTCTTGGCCGGAAAATTTAAACGATAAATCCCAAAAAAAATTTATTAAATATTCTTTACTAATTTTATCTTGATACAATCAATCTTGAAGCTTGTATTATTGTGGGACAATATGTACAAAAAAATAAAAAAAATATGAGCTATTGATTATGATACAATCAAATGTAAAGATTTAATTTATTGGTTTTCATGATCTTTTTGTTTTTATTTAAACCCAACCCTATGTACATATACCAATAGTTAATATACCTACCTACTGTGTTAGTTTTCATAAAACTAATGTATATGATCTTTTTATGAATTAGGGAAATTTGCACATGTAAGATGACTTTTTAGGCAAGAAATGATATTGTTATGGGTATTGGGTGTTTCGTAAACCCCATTTACAGAAATGATGATTTTTTGACCACGTGTTACTTTAATTACATTTACGAAAATCCTTTAGCTTGTTGTCACATGTCTACTTTTACAAATAAATTTTATAGAACACCCAATTCCCAAAATGATTTCATCTCCTATTCAAAAGGCATACTATATGTGCAAATTCCACAATTCAAAAAATAAAAATTCTAACTTATACACCCCAATAATCTTATTCTTAATCTATATATATCTCTCTATCATAAACCCCTCAATCACACTAAGAGATGGAACTTTTTAAGTAGATACCACCATGGTCCTTTGGTATATCGTTGGTTATGTACGAATATTATTTGTCTTTTCCTATACAATGGTAACACATGCACGTAAACCGTTATAGATTCAAAGGCCGGCAATAAGCCGGCATTAAAAGAATAAACATCTTTCACAAAGCCCTGAACCGGTCAACCCTTCATCTACACATATATTATCCACCTCACAAACTCTATTTCAAACTAAATTCAAAATGATCATTGTTTTCATCTTCTTAACCTTTGTTTCAATCCCCACAGCAATTTCTCAATCTTCAACCTGCAATGGAATCTCAATATCCTACACCCACAACTCCGGCTTCCGAATCCCACCGATGGCCGCCAACTCCGCCGACCAGCCCTACAACTTCCAGTCTACTCTCACCCTCACCAACGCCGCCACAGAGCGGCTTAACTCGTGGAGGGTGTTTGTCGGTTTCCAACACCGTGAGGTCTTGGTGTCGGCCTCTAACGCGGTTCTTGCTGATGGAGCTTCGCTCCCAGCAAATGTCACCGGCGGAGCTGTCTTCGCTGGGTTTCCGGTCACTGACCTGAAAACCGCAGTGGAGACCGCCGGTGACTTTAATCAAATGCAGGCGCGGATACAGTTGGTGGGGACACAGTTTGGTGTGGCCCCACCGAATGTATCGTTGCCGTCGAATATGTATCTTGTAAATGATGGGTTTGTATGTTCTGCTCCATCAAACCCAGGTATATACATTATATTTCTTATACTAATACAAATTACATTTATATGAACATACTTAATCCTGATTGATTTTTTTTTTTTCAATTGTTCCATGTGTCAAGTTGCTAATATATATTTATAATCCGTGATTATAAAATTATACACATATTTTTAATATTTTTACATATATATATTGCAGCTAACAATGAGACGCATGTTTGTTGCGAAAAGGATCCAAACGCGACACCCACGGACGTAGAAGAAGAAATATTTGAGGCCCGAAAGGAGGGCGATATTGTGATTATGTATGATGTACTCAGTTCCCAAGAAACTGAGTACATGGCACAAGTCAGAGTCTCGAATCACAATCCCCTAAGCCGTCTGGATTATTGGCGGTTAAGTTGGGATTGGATGCGAGATGAATTTATTTACTCGATGAAGGGCGCTTACCCGTCTGTTATAGACATAAATGCTTGTATATTTGGGCGACAAGGTGAGTTTTATAAGGAACTTGATTTCTCGAAGGCTTTGAGTTGTGAGCGAAGGCCGATTATTGTGGATCTTCCGCTTGACAAGACAAACGATACACAGTTAGGATTGGTTCCGTTTTGTTGCCGTAATGGGACTTTGTTGCCGCCTACGATGGACCCGAGTAAGTCTGTTTCGTCTTTTACCATGCAAGTTTTCAAGATGCCACCTGACCTAAACCGCACTAAGCTTGTCCCACCTCAAAACTGGAGAATCAATGGCACGATGAGCCCTGATTACCAATGTGGGCCGCCCGTACGGGTTAGCCCGACTCGTTTACCAAATCCTAGCGGGCTCACTGCTGACACGACTGCAGTTGCTAGTTGGCAAGTGGTTTGCAATATAACACGAACAGAACCCAATACCCCAAAATGTTGTGTCTCATTTTCTACATACTTCAATAAGTCTGTGGTCCCATGTAGTACTTGTGCATGCGGGTGCAATACTGCAAATACTTGCAGTACGAGTGCACCCGCACTTCTTCTACCTTCAGAAGCACTTTTGGTGCCATTTGAAAACAGAGCTACATTGGCAGCTAATTTCGCAAAGGACAACGATCAGGCTTTGCCTGATCCGTTGCCCTGTGCAGATAACTGCGGTGTCAGCATCAACTGGCACTTACTATCGGATTTCAAAGGCGGATGGACCGCAAGAATGACCATTTTCAACTGGGGTGAAACTAGCTTTGCAGATTGGTTTGCCGCTGTGGAGTTAGACAAAGCGATGGCAGGATTCGAGGACGTGTTCTCATTCAATGGTAGTCAGCTTACGGGCTCTAATAACACAATTTTTCTACATGGTCTCCCGGGTTTAAACTATCTCGTGGCTGAGACGGACGGGCGTAACCCGAAGAAGGATCCACGGGTTCCGGGTTCACAGCAATCGGTTATCTCTTTTACAAAGAAAAACACACCGGGGATCGATGTGGCCCGAGGTGATGGCTTCCCGAGCAAGGTCTATTTCAATGGCTTAGAGTGCTCACTTCCTTCTGTTCTTCCCATCACTAGCCATGGTCCTAGAACAACTGCTACCTTTGGTTCCATTATTTTTACACTTGTGTTATTGTCTCTACATAATTTGCTCTAAAACATTATTTTTTTCTTCCATCACATTCATAATTTTTTTTGTAAGTTCATAGGTAAATGTTTCTGTTATGTAATCTACAACTTAAATATAAATTGCATCATTAGCATTCAGTTACCAAACACTGTTGTTAGATAAACTTTATTAACAGCAACCAACTTTGAATGACACGAATAATCTTAGCTATGATCCATATTCCATACCCCGTGGTGTTCTTTGACACGAGCCATCGCGTTCGATCATTGAACCACTAGTACCAATCGGAGTCCCTGTGCTAGAACTCGGCCCGTTGAAGCTTTCTTGCGTATATGCTGTCATCTTTCCAAGATTTAACCTGTACTTCTGAAACACTAAAACAATAATCCTTAACACGCGATTGGTACCAAAACACAAGCACAAACACGAAAACACCGAGTGAAATTTGAACCTGTAAATGGCTTGCAACGTTTCCTCTCCTGAGCCCGGGAACATTCATCAGCTCCAACACCTTTTTCGGGACAGCATCTGTAATAAAACACAAAACAGTTCATATATAACTTATTGAGATGGCTAGTTAGACGGGTCAACGAGTCATGATAAGTTGGGTGACAGATCAAACAGGTTCAGGTTGGAAAAAAAATTTTAGCGCGGGTTAAAAAATAATAAAGTCTTTTTTTAGTGCGGATCAATGGGTCACCACATTTTGGGTAACAGATCAAATGGGTTCAGGTTGAAACGAGCTTTTTTATTACTGGTCAAAACGGGCTAGCTAGGTAAAATATTAAAAACAAACCCTGCATTTAACATGTTTTTGACCCGTTTGAGATAAAATACGACACAACGAAACACATAAGCGGATCCAAACAATTCATACTTCGGATTCCAAGTTGTTTCACAGCATCAACAAACTTTTGATGAAGATCATCGGTCCAAACCAATCGATTCTTTTTACCACGGACCGTAATACACTCATCTTCCATTTGAACACCATCTGAGCTTCCACAAAACTCTTTATCTTCTCCAGAATGACTCGAATTCGGTTCACCATCTTCCACATTATCAATCTGCTTCAAACCGAATACTTCCTTTCGAGCAACATGCTGCCATAGCACCCGCACAGCCTCCATCCTGATCGACTTTGGTAAGTAAGCACACGCACCCTCGGTTATATACTCGATCATGATATCGATTCTATCTTCCGCTGATACGACTAGCAATCAAACAGTGTGTAAGAGTATGTTCCAACAGATCAAAAGAAAAAAAAATTAAACAACTTACTAACAACAGGTAAATCGGTTTCGCGTGTAACAATCTCAAGAAACTTGATTCCGTTCATCTCCGGTGAGAAATTGACTTCTGTAATCACAATATCGAACTTGAGTTCACCATTTCTGAGTAACATTAAAGCTTCTGTTGGTTGTGTACATTGTGTAACTGCCATTATCATGAACACATAGGGAATTATAACTGTAATGTAGGAACATGTTAACAGAGTTATAAAGGATGATTGAAAAAAGGGTACCTTGATAATGGCAAGATTGAAGCATTTTGGATGTAAGAAAGATGGAGGTGGGATTATTATCGACCAGAAGAGCTTTAAGGCCATGGGGATTGAAAGAAATTTCAATTGAATAAGGGTTCATGGGGACGATTGGTGATGAATTCATGAAGGTGATTGAATATATGGGTGATTCCTCAGAGAAAGATTAGGGAAGGTTGTTTGACGAATCTTGAAATAGTCATCAAACTTAAAATACTGAACATGGGTATGTTCATTTTTATTAATTACGTCTATTTATTTGTAACAAGTTTGTGTTTCAATTAGTGAGGAACACTCTACTTGTTACACCATCATTCTCAACTTTTTCGAATTTTTTCGCATACAACAAAACATCGTAAAGTTGGGTGTTATCTTGGGTGTGAGGTCATCTACGCAATGCACATAATGTTTCGGTTATTGTATCTTAGGAGATAGAGGTGTTTCTCTAAAAACATTGGTTTGAGTAATTTTATGTTTATATAACCCTTATTTACATGTCTTGTGATTCGTTTTGTTGTTGTATTACAAATTTCCCAAATGATAGAGTGTCACTATTTATTTTTTATTTATTTAATAGAAAAAACTAATCAATGACGGCTTTTGTCATGTTTTTTTTTAATCATTTCTTATGTCCTTTTGGTGAAATGTAAAAAAGCCTCGACGCAACTTAAGTTTGAAAAACTATTTAGAAATAGATCTCTAAACAAGCTGAGATTGAGTTTGAATTCTTTTAGGTTAAACAAATTGAACTCGCTAAGGAGACCTCGGGCTTAGCTCTAATCGCTTACACTTATAGTGAAAACTAATTAAGTGGGGTTGAAAATAATGAAAGTATTCTTATGTACAGTGTGCCTAACCAAATTGAACCAAAAAAATATGTATTGTATTGATAATTGTTCTTCGCGTTAATTAGGTTATAAGAATGTTTCCTAAGAGAGACATATTACACTTGACTAGTCTAGTCCACCAATCATATTCTAATTGGTTTAATATTCCTCAACAAGCTAAGTGCGGGAGCTATTGTAGCATGAAATGTAAAGATATATAGTTTTGTCTTCAGATGAGAATGATGATTGTCTTGAGCGAATCGAACCCTAATAAATACAAGGTGCTTATGCTCATGATTGACTGTCTTAAGCGATCTGTAGTGGCTGCTCCCTGCAACTTTTGCACACATGTACCTATCGATCGTAACATTCTTATGATCTGCCAAGTTTTGCTAGAAAGTGTATGGTTTCATACAAATGTGCTAACTTTCGCACAATTGTTTCTTTCGTTCTAAAAGGAAATTTGAGCACAAGGCTGTTCGTAAAAAACTGTTGTTGTAGAAGCGTTGGCCGACGGTCATGAGGAGAACCCTAATATCCTCCTATTTCTAAACTACACTAACTCCTAATCCACTCAATGTAAGGATTTGAATCCTCGTATTCTCCAAAAAGTATCTGACTCTTACCACTAAGTTATCAACCCAAATGAAAAATACATATATATTAGATGAGTGTGTGAGTTGTCGTTCTAAATATAAATGTCGCTATTTGTATAGCCATCGTGGAAATAGAAGGTTACATATCACCAATCAATCAAATATCATGGCGTAAATTGTAACAAATGAATAGAAGAGGGACTGAAATTGATAAGAACTAATTCGTAACCACAGTCCACCAAGTGCTTGTGGTCGTTAAGAAAGTATATAGAAATTACGCGGGAGCCCCTGGAGAATGTAAACCGTGTCCCACACGGCTACAAACTTTACACAACAAAATCCCCCTTTCGTTCCTTTCATATTCCCATTTTTATCTTTCAAACTTCATCTCCCTCAAACGTACACAGACAACAACACGTGAACCTGTGAATCAACTCAGCTACAAGAACCCTAATCGACTGTGAATCAGCATATATTCATCATCTACACGCACTGATTCAGTGATTTGCATCTGCAATTTCTAATCACTTGTTCGAATCATCATCATGCGGAATTCAATCAACGACGACGATGATTCATTCGATTGTCGAGTTTCGAAGCATCTTCCAGGTGAATCGCTATCGGAATTCATTGTTATGTACCGTTTTTGATCTGTTGCTATGCTATTGCGTAAAGATTTTGATAATTTGTGATTGATTAGTTGATAGTTTCATCGATCTAGAGGATAGTGAAGAGGAGGATGAAGAATCGAATTTGGAAATGGGGTGTCCGTACTGTTTAGAGGGATTTGATGCTATAGGATTGTGTGTTCATCTCGAGGATCAACATCCGCTTGAAATCAAGTTGGGGGTAATTGATTTAATCGCCTTTTGATTGTTTAATTTGCTCTCAATTTCATTGTTCGATCATCAATAACATCATTATTGAGCTTAGTGCTTATAGATTACTGTTTTAGGATGAAATGATTAGCTTTTAACATCCATTGGGGATTATTAGGTTTTTGGTTGTATGATCATTGTGTTCTATCAACATGTGTGATTTGATGGATTTGGGTGTTATTTGTTTGTGATTGAGGTTTGTATCTTGCAGGTATGTCCCCTTTGTGCTACTAATCATGGGAGGAACATGATTTCCCACTTAATCATTGAGCATGAGAGTGTCTTAAAAATATCCTTTTTATCTGTTTGTTTAAGCTTATGAGATCTTGCTTTATCTATATGTTTCTAATCTTCCATACATGAACTTACACTATTAGTTTCTATTGGTTAAAGAAGAACCAAAAGGCTTGTAGTTTGGCATTATTCGGTCATGATGGACATTGGTGTAGATTTAAGAGTAGTTGTGTAGGTTTAGGGAGTGTATGAATTATTAGTTGTTTTAAAAAGTAAAGTAAATAAGAGAGCAAAAATCGGGTAGAAACCATGAAACCGAACTGGGATTTTGTTCTTTTTATTATTCTTTAACGAAATGACGTTAATCAGGAAAGAAATTAGGCTTGAACACTGCCCTAAAGTTTACGTATGGTTCAGTTTTTGCAAAATCTGTACTACTATACAGTCTGGTTCTTGATTTAATATTCTCAGATTTCAGTTCTGGTTTGGTTTTGAACTACTGCACATTCTTAGGCAGCACTTTTGGTTCTGGTTTGGTTTTGGACTACTGCACATTTTTAGGCAGTACTTTGGTAATGAACTCTGGGATTGATTATATGAACCATTCAGTTAAGTTTAAATTCTTTGACTAAAAAGATTAAGGTCTTTGCAAGAGGAAGCTTCATGATGGTGAATCTTTCTCTATAATGTCACTTTTAAGGAAGAAACTGCAAGAACAGTCAAAATCTCTTCAAAAGGAATTAAAATCTGTAAGATCTTCTGCCAATTCAGCAGCTGATCCATTACTGCTCTCATTTGTGTATGATCCATCTCAAACTGATGAACACCATGCTGATTCTTCCGCTGAACCAAGTTCATCAAAGACCGTTCCGATGGATGACACATTGAAAAGGTACGAGCTTTCTTTTAATGGATGTTCAATTGTTGGGTCCATTTGGGTTACTTTTTATCTTTAAGCGAAAAAATAGCTAAAAGAGAAATGAGTCAAACAGATTGAAAGTCGCTCAAAACTTATTTGTAATGTATACAGCCTCCTAAATGTTTATCTGTTGGTTTTGATTACCTAAGTAATAATGTTTATGTAATTTTAGTTAATACACTAATAGTTTATAGAAGTAGAACTTAAAATAGACAAAAGTATGGATATAACTCGGCCTGACCTGGCCCGTTTTAATCTATACTAAAATGACCTCTTTCAAAGCCTACTCAGGTTGCCACCTCTTCCTACCATACTAGTTTCATGTCATACACACACACATATATATTAATACACACACATATATATTTTTAAACCAAACAGCATGTTATATACCACCTCTTACCTTTACAATTATATCTGATGCAGTGGTAGTGGCAGTGGCATCTCAGCTAGTTCCTTTAATTGCAAAGAACATGAAGAGAAGGCTCAGAAATCTGACTTCATCCAGACACTATTATTATCCACCATTTTCTCTGAAATTTTGTAACATGGAACCGCATCTCGTTCATGTTGTTTGCAACATAATGTAACCAGTTAGGTCATATTTTGGCAGATTAGCTGTTTATGAACAGAACTTAACACCAATCACTTCTGGCATTTTTTCTGTTTCTAATACTATTATATAATGTAGCACCATTATACTATTTCCAGATAAACTGTACTATTTCAAACAAAAAGGCGCATGCATGGACCATAAGGTTATAACATTAAGCTTATTTAAGTTCATGTAAATGTTGTATGTTGAACCTAGTGCGTACACATTGTTCAAAGTTTGCATCACCACTATTGCCATCCAAATGGCTAACCCTTAAAAAGTCTTAAAAATCATAGAACCATACGGTTTTGGTGCATAAGTTTAAACCATATTATGTAACTTGCTTATTACTTATTAATATTAGATTTGAATCAAATTGATGTACTTCTTATCATGATGAATACCGGTTAAGAAAGAACTGGTAATCTGGGAGAAGAGCCTGCAAATTTTGGAGCCAGTTGCTAGCAGCCTTTAAAAGAGTGTTTTGTTGCTCTCGTTCTTGGGGGTCACAAGGAGATATGATCGAACCATTTAGCTTGTAGGACGCCAGTCCAATTACTGGTAACCGAACTGTTGAAAGACCATGCTCCCCGTCAACCCCATGTGTGTTCCTGTTTGAAGACCCCACTTCATAGTAGCCTGTACGAGCATCAAATACAAATTGTTATGGCTCATTAGAAGTATATCATCTGCATTTGCTTGAAAGAAATATAAAGATAGAGGAGTACTTCCAGGCTGAGTTGACAAGGAATGTAAGGTCAAAAAAGATGCCTCCAGATCTTCTAGTGTTGGTCCCACGGGTATTCGATAGATTGGATACCTGCAAGCAAGTTAGTTGAATATGAGAAAAAGATTGAGAAAAACAGTAAGAAGAGTAGATATGGTAATTTCAACCCATTTAGTTACGGATGGTAATATCTACAGAAAAGGCGTAAAAGGAAACGCATTGAATGGGAGAAATGGGTCGATAGTTACCAGTGTACTTTTAAGGTATAAAACTTCCTAGATCAATTTATTACCATTTATTCAATTTTTTCTAAAATAACATAACGTACATAATCATTTATAAATAAATATATATTTGGACACATTATGTTAAATGTCATTTCAACACATTTACATGATTCAGATTATGTTTAATCTCTAGTGAGTTCATGCGTAAGCTTAAAAGGAAACGATCAAAAGGTTGAATAGATCAGAAGTCATCCAAATTTTAATTTTTTAGCATAAAACCTCTTAAATCAACTATTCAGAAACTTTGATTATTACTGAAATAACATAACTTCTATAATTGTATTTAACACAGTAATTGCTTACAAAAAACAAAACTGTGGAAAAAACGTGTTTCGGGTCAACCGGACTTGTTTTGACAGGTACCAAATATTACTGGTCATGACAGTTACCCAATCCACCTGACCCCACCATTTTGCCACTTTTAAGTAAGAGCTATACCAAGCAACACATATCCAGCTTGAAGGTGATAGATCACAACTCCTGTACTTGCTCAGCTCTGGAAATTGGGATTCAAGAACTGAAGCCTATTTTAAAAAAGTCAGCACAAGTTTCAGCACAGAAGTTAACAGCCCACCAGTCAATAATATTAAATTTTTTAATAAACCAAAGACTTAAATAACCTTGTAAAATAACGGCTTCCGAGTATATGGCCGCTCTTGTTCCATATATTCAAAAGCAAGTATGCCACGTGAACCACAGCCTTTAGTTTTATCGTCTCTCAAAGCACACTGCTTCAGCTTTTGGCTGTTCAAGTTCAGTGAGGCAAATGAACCATCTGAAACAAGATTGGTCTGCTGGTTGGGTTTATGAGACTCGACAACCTTTGCTTCAGCTGGAGACCTAATATAATTTGTTCAGAGAAACAAAAACAGTCATCTAAAATGTAAAAATAATATTTCCTTCTTCAAGAATCATAGTTGATAGGGGTGAAAAGCATATAATTAGGAAATAGAAAAATATCAGTCAAAGTTCTTTATAGGATAAGATTATGCTTATTATTTATGCTATATAAAATCAACATCTAAAGCTGATTAGCTGAATCAGATTTTGCTGAATCAACATCTAAAGCTGATTAGCTGAATCAGATTTTGCTTCAGAGTTCTGCATATTCAGTGATATTGTTGCTGGTATCAATGTGGTATTTACTCAACAGATTTTATATGCACATTTATTTGTTAGCCTGAATATTAAACAACAGCAAATTGATCAAATATATATTTGGGATACAAAGTAATAACACAGATCACAGATAGAATATCTATGATTGATTCCTACTTATTTTGCTTCCGGATATTGTAGATATGTTATTCTGAGCAAGATCACATTGTTCTTGAAAAACCAAAAACATCTTATTTCCCATAATTTAGTGATTTTCAAGGATGTTCAAATACAAGCATGCAACCAACTTGATAACCATGCAGCGTAGAAACTGAAAGAAACAAGATTTAATTGGGAGTATAAACCCTATGAAAAGATGGTAATGTACTGCTAGAAAGAAGGAGAGTTTATCATAAGACAGTATTTTCCCTCCTCCTTCTAACTAAAGTATCATGAGCTTTTGATTTTGAAATATCTAGATAAACCCTATATAAGAAATATAACCTACTAACATGTAATGCCTAATAATATAGTTCTTCCTGTTGTTTCGCTTGTGTTCTCATAAACGACAAGACCTCATTAAATATAAGCCACGTCACTGCTATGACGTTAACAACAAAAAAAAAATCTTTGTTATGAATCGTGTTTCCTTTAAAAGGACCGGTGAACCAATAAGGAAGTGAATCCAATGACCTTATAATCTAATTAAACACGTGCTTGAAATAAGGTAATGGATGACGTATCAATGTTGTAGAAACATCGCGTGTCACAATTATTCATGTTTCCTTTATAGAGTTTTGCTGCTGTGATGGATAAATGAAGGTATAACAAATTCATACCTTTTACATAATCTACAGGAAACCTCCTCAATCACATAACGAACTTCAAAAGCAACATGGAAGAACTATATAATGCTAGTAGCTATCTAAAAGCAACAGGGAAGAACTATGTAATGCTAGTAGCTATCTAAAAATCTATGTATCGCATAAAAATTTTAACGCGATCCAACTCCATATAGTAAATTTATAGCATTCTTGTATGATATAAAACAAATTAAAATAAAAGTTTGTCCTTTATAAGAAAGCAGTTAGCATGGATAAGTGCAACCTTAAGACGTAATAATCAAATAACATGAACAAAGAAAGCAAAAAGAAGAAATACTCACCCAGTCCTTGTATGCAGTTTTTTGGGGTCAATGTAGAGCTGCATCCCTGATAAGAAGGGAACATAATATTGTGTAGCCGGGTGTATACCGTTCAACAAAAATGGAACTCCAGCTCCATAAGCACTCCATTCTTGAAAAGCTTCCCATAGATCCCCAATGGAATAGTAAGCGCTAATTCCAGCTTCACAACTTGCATTCACCTGTAAATGCAGCCCATTACAGATTTTAGCCTGCTAATGTAACATATTAACAAACAAACTATCACATTACTTAATGTATATGAACTATGATATGCTCCTTTGACTTAATATGCATTTGTAGCTTATGACTATGCAAGATAGGCTGAATTTCCCTCTGTTCAAAATTCAATGAATTCAATTAGGTTAATCACATCAGATTATAAGAACCTTAATTAGGGTAAATTAGCCCTTTTTGTCACACACACATGCAGATACACCGTATATTTAGGGTAAACATGAATTTCGTGAAGTAGCTCTAATAGCAGAAACGAAGGATTGACATTTTACTTCAAATTGTACATACATAACACGACGATCAATCCGATTACGACTAATTTACATCAAACCTATCAAACTAAAAGCATAGGTTTCCTGCTACAGTAAAATTCAAATTCAACAATACCTCCATCGACGTATGGGCGGGAACGATCGGAGTGACGGAGTCCAGAAAACTCCCCAAGTTCGTGACGATGTTCGTCGATCTCGACGGTCCTGCACCACACGATGACGGAACAACCATCGGCACAGACAATGCACCATTAACCTCATCAAATTCAATCCGAATATTCTCAACGTCCGTCACCGCCATCCCGTCGTTACGACTATTGTTCACACGTAACTGCGGTTGCTGCACCAATCGATTACCATCACGATCAACATTCGGATACGATCCGATGTGATCACCGGCACCGGTTCGTGAAACGGCGAATCCACTTGAACCAGACATTGTTACACTTACGACAGGTGAATTGAATAAGGTGTGTGTATCGTAATCTACTAATCTATCTGCAACAGGAGAGTGAGATTGAGTGAATTCACATGAATATGATGAAATTGTTAGGGTTTTACTGAGGTTTTTGTTGATAATTTTGTAGAAGATGAAGTTTGATGACTGTAAATGACTAAATTATCTTCGGTTGAAGAGGAGACTGAGAGAGAGAGACGGAAATGGGTCCTAGAGTACGAGAGTGAGAGAAGATGGTCTTTTTATGAGGCAAGTTTAGGTTAATTACCATCTTACCCCTGATATGGAGTTTCACATACGGTTCCAAGTGTGTCTAAAAATGGTATTTTGGTTTTTCAAACATATTAATAGTAATAATAATGATAAGAGAATATTAATTAGGAGGAATTAAATGTTACAAACGTTAGACAACCATATGATATCACGTGGAACATGGATGTAATGTAAGATGTATTACATACTATTATAATAATAAGATATGATATGATAATGTTTTGAGTCAATTGATTAGGATTTTCAGGATGTGTAATTCTAACACGATATAAACTTAACATCAAATTTGTATTAGTTCTAAATAGAGTTGGGTTAGTTTCACGTGGATTTGAGAACACAAGCTAAACGTGTTATGTTGGGTCGATTGAAATGCGGTCATTCAGGACTCATTGGTTTTATCCTTAGTTTTTTAAATGTTCGATTGACCTAAGATATTTACTTGTGATATTTTTAATTCAAATTAATTTATCTAACATGTATTTCATATTCTTGGTTGTAAATTTGTAATTTTTAGATAATATAATGTAAGGAAATAATAAAAAAAATTAAGGTTAAATGAGTTGTGTTCGTGTCAATTCGGAAAAACTCATCTTTTGTTCGTGTTTATGTGTCTTATAAGACTTTTGGGTTCCTATCATGTTTAGGTTTTTGTTAAATTTTATGTTTATGTCAGTTGGCCAGCAACCTACATGCACAACCAGTATAACGCCCTCAGATATATCATCCTCTACGTTTAATTCTAATCAATCAATACTAAAGATCTTGTGAAATTTAGTTTTTAGCTTTTTTATTTTCTTGAGAATGGACAACGTTGTAGTTATTATTATTTAAGGTAAGATATTTTATTTGGTGATTCATAAAGTGGCACGTTATTTGGTTGAGTGTGTGGTTGATAATTATTACTTAGAATGCATTAACTGTTAATTCATTTGACTAACCTTCAATTAACAAATAATATAATTTTTTTTTCATTTGTTCATTTTTAAGGTACTCAGATACTACTTATGTTTAATAACGGCCACCACCTCTAAATTGGTGTTAATTTAAAAGAAACAACATATCGAAAACCAATCGTCTACATACATTAAGCCTTATCACACACAAACATGTATTATATACAAAACACTCGCAACACACATCACATGGCAAATAAATTTAATACATAATTGTACATACACATACATCACACACCACATAGGAGGCACCTTTGTTGGTTAAGTAGTTCCTAAACCAAAAATCTAAATAAAATAAAGAAAGTCGATTCAAATCCATATTTAGGTCAGATATACATATACCATACTTACTCCAACATGAATATAAACCCTAATCAAACATATATAATCCAAACCCATGTAATTAAATACTTTGACAGTTACAAAATTAAAGCATTAACTTCGAAACCCTATAATCAACAATGGGGTGGGGGGAGAAACCGAAGATGATCGAGGATAAAGTATGGTGCCAACCAATGGGTGTCGCTTGAGATGTGTGTTTCTTTTGATTTTAATACTAAAACATTCAAAAATACTAATTACAAAAAGGAATGATTACTTATCAAGGTGGTGTCATCACGTATCTTAATTGACCAATCAGACATGCTATACCATGTAAAACAAATAGGTTAACCTTATTGAAAACTAAGCCATAACAAGTTACCATATTTTGTATTTTTTTTTCTAATCAAACACGATTTAAACCCATAAATACTCAGAAGAGTACAGATCAATTGAAACATTAACTTAAGAACCCTAAAATCGATGAAGGAAGGGGAGGAGGAGAAAGGAAAGATGAGAGTAAAGTATGATGGCTACAATGGTGGTTGATAGCGATTAGATATATAGATGTGTGTTCTTTTGATTTTAATAATAATAATATTATTATTCAAATACATTAATTTTATAAAAGTGAACTACTACTTGATTATCAAGCTGTCGCCACATACCTCAATTGAACAATTACACATACTACACCATGATTTAAAAACAGGTTGCCATAGGCATAACAAGTTACCATATATTATAATACTAGGTTAGTATCTTGTGTATTACACAGATTGAATAAATAAATACAAGTAAAAAATTATTAATTATAAAATGATATTTGAAATTCGATATGATTTGAAATTATGTATGAGTAAATACTAGAAGTAAAAAACAATGATATTATTTTCTTTGAACTTTTGTTTTAAATTGTTTAAATCTAAAAAATTTAAAAAATTCGATCAAAATCAAAATGTTTTAAAAAAATGTCATTTCCTAAAAATTTCTTAATGTAACTTTGAATTTTAATTTTTTTTATGGTTCATAAAAAATTTTGATTTCTAAAAACATTGATTTTAAATTTTTTGTATTTTTAAAAAAGTTTGAAATTTAAAAAAATTGCTTATGTTATACAAAAGATTGTTTCTTTAAAAGTTACATCTATAAAAAGAACTCTTTCTTAATTTATTAAAAACTATTTTAATCTTAAAATAATTAGTAGTTAATGTAAATAAATAATATGATAGAGAAGAAGAAAAATTAGGCATAGAAGTTCTAATATTATGACAAGTAATAACTCAAAACCTTCTTTTATTATAATAGATAGATTCACTTGTAAGAAAAATGACCATAAACTATGGGAAGAAATGTGGGAGTGACCCATATGAGGCTTATTAAAGGTATTTGTACCATTTTGATTTCACCTCCATTATATAATTATGGGGACATAAGTTGTTTTTAATTACTATTTTGAATTTAAAATTACTATTCTTAATCCATTATGCTTCAACTGAGGTGTTTTTCTATCTTCACTATCATCATTTTCTCTTAGAAAAACACTTCCTTAAGATGGGGACATGTCGAATGCATCTCCTTTGTGGTAAAGTGACACTGAACCTATACATTCTCATTGTTGGGGAAAGACACTAAGCAAATTTCTTTCGTTAAAGCAAATTATTCCTAGGTGTTGCTATCAAAAATTTACGTACTTTATGGTACAAGAAAAAATCCAATAGAGGATTTAAATAGAGGGGAAACAATAGTGTCATTTGACAAATCTTTTTCAAGAACCCCATAAACATATAAGTTGTTAAAATAATACTGTTACCTATCATGTTAATTTAAGTTTTTATAAGCAACAAGCAATCACTCGCAAAAAGCAAGTGTAATATGATCTTTATCCTTTCATGAATGAATGATTCCAGCCAAAACATGTGTAGTTAAGTTATTAAAGGATTAAATGCTAAAAGAATCTAAAATCTAATCACTTCTATTTTTTATACATTTAACTATATATTAAAATTCTAATTTTCCAATCATTTTAAACTCTAGTTGATTTATAAGAGTAAAAAAGTAAATTAAAATATTTGAAAAATCAATTCAACAGTTTTAATGGTTACCCATTTGGAGTCATAGTGATCAAGAAATTCATAACGGTCTCTACTTCATATGGATCGGAATAAAGCTATGATTCTCTTGGATACTAAAGCTGCGATGGGTCTTCGATGAGGATATACTCTAGCTATCTCCGTCTATACTTCACGCGCTCCTCTTTCCTATGATTTGATAAGGCACAACGCCCATTAGTCTTGCCAAAGAGGATGCTAGTCACTGTTGTAACCATTTTTGGGCATGAGAGTAAGATTTAGTTTGAATGAATAATAATACTCCAAATGATGTCAAGACTGAAAGTATTAAATGCAAAGTATGTGAGAGTTCATTTAATGCTTCCTCTCTTACGAGACGTATATATCCTCTCCTTATATGTCTTAGTTTCAAGACATTCAAAGTGGTGAATCATTTTTATACTTCGGGTCGCCCTAGTTACCTGATTGTCAAACTCAAGTTAGGGCGATACCAAGGATACGTAGGTTAAAGGCTTTGCCCATTGGTCCCTAGCCAACGTTCTGGTGGCCTTCCATGCTTGTTGATTTGACAATCATTAAATTTATATCAAGTGTAGTGATTCTCTTATCTCGAAGTGCTTCAGATAATAACCTAGTTTTGAGTAACAATTCTCTCTCCTAAGATCCTTGTCATTGTCCAGTCTGGTTCCATTTAGGTTTCCACTTCATGCTATCCCTGGATCCATGTAGACCAACCTTGTCGTTATTCATGGTGTGCCTGAGTCATTATTACCGACTATATCACATTTCAGGTGTTCTTAGGTGATCGTGATTACAACAAAAGATTAACTTTGCACCAACAAGTGGTCTAGGGTTAGTCCATACTCCATCGTATGCTTTTCACTAACCTAACCACATGCGCATAGACATGTGTACGTTTTTAGTTAAATTTTTTGGGAATCATTTGACCCGGAAAAAAAGCCATAATCTAGTAAAATAGTTTGATTTTACACAATAGAAATGCAAGAATGGAGACAAGAACAACATTTTTATAATGATGAGAAAAAGCACTCGATGCTTGATTTAGTTCTTGATTTAGTTCCTTCTTTGCACAGGGGTTGTGGAGGGGCCAGATCGTTTCGTAATCTGATGTACACAATCTAACACTCTAATATGATGTCACAAAACAACAATATTACAAGTTGCCTCTAAACCCAATCATTTAAAAATGATGAGGAAGTGGTTCTTAAAAATGCATATCATTGCCAGCTAGATGATTGCTAATTTTACACATTAGTTTTTATAAAACTCAATTATTCAAAGTAAATGTGGTCCATCACTCCCAAACATTGGCAATATTTGCAGCTGACATATTTGAAGGTCTTTTAAAGTTTTCTGCAAATAAATCTGCATTATTACTTCCCACTTATGCAACTTTTGATAACAAAACAGTTTATACTCTTAAAAGCTTTATGCTAACTTTTACGAACATTTGACAACCTTCAAATCAAAACCCAATGATGTAATATACATTCAGAATGCAGTCAATAACATGATGAATAATGAGATACATATAAAAAAGAAAGCCACTACAAAACTTTTCTTACACATGAAATTCAAATCGTAAATGAAAATGATCGAAAACAAGGCTGTACACAAACCAGACGATCCACATGGCGAAAGTATCCATCATACTGCTTCTACAGTCGTATCTAAGCAGTAGTAACATCATAATCCGATAAAGAATCCTCATTCGACTTGAAAATCAGCAGAAGATGCTCATGCTACCAACAAATGATATGGGTTTTTTGGAATTTGAATGGTTATGATCATAAAACAGCAACAAGATTTTGTGATTTAAGGTACTGTTCACGAAAACAAACCGAAGAATTTGAGGGGTTTGCTTGGAGTTCAAGGCAAGGTAGAGGAAACACGTTTTCTGAAGAACCTGAGACGTTGGAACACGACCAAGGTGAAGTTGAACCAGCGATTGCAGTGTTCAAAGCAAAGGAGATATTAGAAAGACAGATTGAAGTGAATGGAGATTCAAGAATGCCATAAAGATTCCCGGCTTTCGTGATATTCATTCCCACCATATTCGTGAAAGTGATTCCCTTAATGGTGGGTATCGCTTCGGGGTTGTAGTTATCATCAGGGTGGGTACTACATTCACCTGTTAACTGGATTGCCAAACCGACGTTTTGGAAGTTAATATTTGATATGAAGATGGATTTGATGTAACCGCCTCGGCCTTTTGAAGTCAGGAATGAGATTCCTATGATGGAATCGTGCAGTTTTAGATTTTCAATGAGTACTTGAGAGATGCCACCTGACATTTCACTCCCGAGAGCCAAGGCCGAGCCGGTAAAAGACTGAAGACGGACCCCTTTTATGTGCACGTTTTTTGTTGGCTTGGCGTATGTGATCCCGTACTGGTCCCAACCACTTTTTAAAGATATTGCATCATGACCCATGCTAACGTTGCTATTCTCAATGCAAACGCTATCCGAAGAATCTGAAAATGCCATACTCGTGTTAAGAAAATCAAATATTGTAGAAAAATTGGCGGGTCAAGTGGTTTCGGGTCAAAACAGGCCGCTGGACCCTAAAAGCTTTTTGTCCAACTTTTTAACATCTCCTTTTAACACCTGGTTGACCTATTAGATATGACCATCAGCGACAAAACATAAAACCAATTTTTGCCTGCTGATAAATAAACGTGACCTCAAGTTTTGCTTCATCTGAGACGGGTCAAATGGGTAGTCACCTAAAGTGTATTCAAATACATAGTACTTCCTAAATCACTAAGCTAAAAAAAAGTATTTTTGTAGAGCATACCGTTTTTCTAATCATAATAAGTACATACTTTCTAAAAGTTAAGAAAAAGTTAGTGGTCAACTCAACCCGTTTTGACCCGTTACCCAATCCACCCACCACTACATTAGGATTTCAAGCGCACCTGGAACTATGCCACTTGTGTAAGGCGTATCAGCTGGGGACAATGCCGTTATATTTTGTACAAGAACGTTACTGTTTAATTAGCAAGAAAACAAACTGATTAAGTCATATATAAGTCACTATTCTGATAAACTTTTATATGAATAACTAAAAATGAATAATAAAAAAAATTAGAATAATAACTAATACCTGCAATATACAGGATGAATAGTCCAAGCAGGCGGATTTAAAAAGGTTATATTGGAGATAACAATATCCTTAGAGTTGATAAACTCGACAATATGAGGACGACTATATTGCAGAGTACTAGAACCATAACTATCCCACCATATAGAACCCTGCCCGTCGATGGTTCCATTGTCACCTGCACAAATTTTCCCAGATTTCTCAACAAAACAAAAGACAATAAACTTAAATCTTTTATGGAATTTTTAAAGGGAAACCAAATGTGATTGAAAAAGAAGAAATTTCATGCCTGTAATAACAACATCATCAAGATTTTCTCCACTGATCAAACTACGGTATCTTTGACCGGGGAGATCAATACCTCGACCGTAAGAAGGTAAAGGATCAACAACCTTCCAATGATCAATATCCTACAAGATAAATAAAATCACAAGTAAATGTTTCTGCAATTATACGAAAATGTAAATTATCATGTCCATTTAGAATTTTAGTTAGATCAATGGTCAATTGGTGTTTTCATGTGTGATTCAAAGGTGGTTAAAATAAAAAAAATTGCTGTGTGTTGATTAGGTGAAAAGGGTCGAAACCCAAATCGTATATAAAATGGATATAAACTCCAAGATCATTCTATTTTTAAATCAGGTTATCACTCTAATAACAGTTTTAATCGCCTAACCAAATCCGTTATGACCTGTTATCCAACCTGTCCAACCCACCGATTTTGACTAAAGACAAATAGAATCAAGTCAAAAAACAAACCTCGGATCCAAGAATAACGGCTCCTTTTTCAAGGAAAAGTGTGAGATGGCTAGTAAGATTAAAACTTCCCGTGAGCCATTTCCCCGAGGGTACATACAATTGAGCCCCACCTTTATCGGTGAAAGATTTAAGATAAAAGATTGCATTTTGAAAAGCAACGGTGTTTAAAGTTTTCCCATCACCAACAGCACCAAATTCTAATATGGAAACACTATGCGGGCGAGGTGTCAAATGTTTTTCAGAATTGCACACGCCTTCTTCACCATTGTAGAGTTCAATTGCATTACTTGCTGTAATTACAAGCAAAAGCAATAGCACCTGAAAAAAGAAAGATAAAGAAAAAGGTAAAGAAAGATTCAGATTAAGGATTCAACTGTGCAGCAGTGCTTTTTTACTTCAAGAAACAATGAAGATGTTCTCTTTTAAGTACCAATTGTTTAACAACTTTCAGCAAAGCATATGCTGCATGTCTTGAAAAAAAACGCGTGAAATATTATTGAAGAAAAGATAGTTTCGGATGGCTTCGTTTCTCAAGTTCAAGAATTCTCATTCCACCAAAAGAAAAAGGTATCCAAGGTATCAAAATTTAAAAAATTTGGTATAAAAATCATAGCTTTGAGAATAATATAACAAAAATTAATCTGTCTGTAAAATACAGATGAGTTTCTGGCTATTGGGTGAACTGGTCATGAATCAACAACACATTTGAAACCAATCAAATCATATCACAGACAACAAGTTTGATAATTTAATTAATTTTATTTAAAGTTAAACAACCAACATACTAATAGATGTATAAAATGAACATACATATGATTAAATAGTTATGTTAATCACTCAATATATGATTATAATATATAAAACTGAAGGCTTTTACACTAATAGCAGGTTAAATCTCAAAGTAAGTGAGTCATAAACTGAAATTAACATATGTAATGAAGAAAATCAACCGAAACAGATAGATCAGAGCACACTGTGTAATGGTAAGGCATTAGGGGTTGTGTGATCAAATCCTCTTTCCCCTTTGCTATAAAACAACAATCCACTCCTTTAATCAGCATCTAACACCATACTAATGAAGTAAATCTAAAGAAAACAAATTTATTTCACAATTTTGATGAAAAACAACAGCTTAATCTCAATTTTGGTGCTTTAAAGATCAATGTGAGTAAATTAAATCAAAATGTAGAAACACCACAACAACATCAAAGATCAGATCCATGTTTCCCATCACTTTGCTTTCAAAATCACCAACATAAACCCACTAAAATTCCACATAAAAACCCTCAAATCTCTATGTACAAAAACCTAAAATGGTGCCAACTACACACGAAATGCAGAATTGAGATCAAGAAAATGGGTTACGACAAAAACGCAATTGGAATTGAGATCGAACACGAGGCGATTTGTGATTGACAGAAAGATAACAGATCAAAAGCACTGAAATTGAGTGATTTTGTGGGATTTATAACGAACAATTAGTGAAATTAAAAGGAAACAACGTACTTACTAGCCTCTTCATGGGGTTGCGATTGAAGAACAAGAGCAATGGGAGAATCTTGAGAGATGAAAGAGTGATTGTAGGACGATGAGATTGAAGCCCATTAAGCGACTAAACCCACAACAAAGAAATAGAAACGTATGGTAATAGAAAACGACAGCACTAATACAATAAAAGACAGCTCCTTCCTGTTCTTGTTTTATATAACTTTTTATTAATTTTTATTAATTAATAAGTGTTTGATTCACCAAATCCCAATTTTGCTAATCTAATCAAAATTCTTCTCTAATTAATAGCATTAATGCCTTGTAACAAGTGCTTCAAAATGAAGGGAAAATACACAAAAATAACAAAATATAAAAACTTTTTTCTTCGATGGTTTGATATAGTTATTTATTTTGATTCTAACATATGTGTTAAAAACTCAAATAAATACAATACTGATTATTATGTCACTTTTAAAAATTAACTAAAAGTTCGATAGCTTAAACTATAACGGGTAAGTTATTTACCCAAAAACTATCTAGTAATCTTGTAAGTAAACTACCACTAAAGCAAGAAAAACATATTACCAACTCCTCCTAATCAATGTATTTGTGAGGATTCTATTTAAGGTAAGCAATATGTTAATATAATTTATATATTATTAACTAAACATATATATTTCATATGAGAGAAGCTAAATCTTCCTAATCAACGAGTCCCCCTAATTAAAAATTCAATAACATCATAACATCATTGTAACATATATCATAATCGAGTTTGGGGGTTGTAATAAGAAAATTTTTAAAAATGACATTTTTATACGGTTTGTTTTAAAACAAAATGTTTATTTAAAAAAAAGTTGTAAAAACAAAATGTTAAAAAGTTAATATCACTGTTTTATTAGTTCAGTCATATCATATCTTATAATATCATTTTATAATTAATAAATTTATTATATTAATATTTTATTAATTTAACCCGTATAATACACAGGTTTACTAAAACTAGTTGTAACATATATCATAATCGTAGGTCACCTCAATGGGTGGTAAAAGATACCAACAAGGCAACATGGATAACATGGCATTGTTTGCCTACGTTTTTTGAAAAATAGAGTTTCATCATGGCCACAAAAATCACCGTTAATTAAAAAAAGAAAACTTAATAAAATATTATTATTTGTTTATGTATTTTCTTTTATTTTATGCAAACATAGTTTTATTAATTGTTATATTTTTTTTATTAGTCATATATTTATTAATACATATAAATAAAGTAATTAAGTATAAAATTAACATGCCGGTAAAATGAATAATTGTAAGTGCTTGATCTTAGATTATAGAAATAAAGTTTAATCTTATAACAACATTGATTTATATATTAGCTAATTAAAAGTTTTATAATTTCAGTATCAACAAGTAATTAGTATTTATGAATTTAACGTTATTTCTCATATTATTGATTGAGTTAAATATCTATAACATCTAATAAAACAAGGTTTTATTTGTCACTTGTCCTTCTCTTATCTCACTTTTTTGTCACTTGTTATTATTCTAGACATCCACATATCAATTTTCCCTCCAAAATTATATTATAGTAAATTAAATACTCATACAATTTTCCCTCTCTTATTAAAAATAAAAGTTATTAATTCCTATATTCCTCTCTCTTATCTAATTTTTTTTAAAATCAAACTATTTTTTTTAAAATAGATTTTACTAAAGAAATTAGAAATCAAATCTTTTAATTAAAATCTAAATTAAAAAAAAACTAAAATTTTATATAATATGAAATTTTCTAAAACACTAAACATTTTTAAATAAAATATTTTAAATCATTTTGTTTTTAAAAAGTGTTATAAACTGGTGAAATTTGTTAAAAACTATCTTATTAAAATAACCAGAATCATTACAAACAAGCGTTTTAAAAATAACAATATTTTATAAAAAAATATTTATAAAAAAAATCTTAAACGAATGTTTAAAAAGTAAAACTATTTAGATAAGAGAGTTAAAAATAGTATAATTGTTTTATTTCTTGAACTATTACCTATATATGACTTTAATTATATTTTATATTAAAATATTATACTGTAATTTTTCGTGTTTATGATTAACTATAATACGTTTAATTAATGGTTTTTAGACTATCCATCTATCTATAAAAAAACTAAAATAAGCGTGAAACAATTGTATAACTTATTATACTTACATTCTCATTTATTTATATTGTTAATAATAATATTGAATACTAATAATATTACTCGCAGCATATTCAAATTAAAAATGTATAATTTAATAAATTACAAACCTATTTTTTATTAAAAACACACTTTTTAAAAACAAAAATTTTATAAAATACAAAATACGATGAACTTTTTTTATCATTTTTCTTAAAACAAAATATTTAAAATCATAATTTTTGATAAAACAAAAGTTTAAGAAAAATACATAATTGTTTATTTACTTAAAGTAGCTATTTGTACGCAACTATAATCATATTTTATCTTCAAGCATGATTTTATAATACATAAATTTTTAGTACTAATTGTTTGATATTTTATTTAGTCAATCCGTCTAATACACGGGAACTAACCTAGTAATATAAGATAGCCTAGTTTTATAATTTCGGTATCAGCAAGTAATAATATTTTAAGTTAGTGTATGAATTAATTTTTCTAATTATAAATAGACTGGAATTTTTATTTCAAAACAAATGTTTTAAAAAAATATCAATTTTAAAAACTTTCTTATTACTCTTAATTTTAATTATTTTTTGTTTACAAAAATTTTACTTTTTAAAACATCAAATTTAAAATAGTTTGTATTTTTAAAAAAGTTTGTATTAAAAAAATAATTTTATAAAAATTTATTTATTTAGATGTAACATTAATAAAACATCTTTTTATTAATTTATTAAAAAACTATTTTAATCTAAAAAAATTAAATAATATTATTAGTAATTAATTTAATTATATAACATGAGAGATAAGCGAAAAAAATTTAATGAGAATGAATGGTGATGTTGACATGTGTCCTTTTTAGTTATTTTTTATTAAAATTAAGAAGATGTTATGTGTATTGTGTATATTTTTATTCTCAAAAATATATTTAAAATAATCTTTCATCAAATGAAAACATGAAAGAACGTGAACGCTATCGAACAAAAGTTATTTTAAGAATTATACTTTTATCATGCTTAACTTGTGAACATTATAACTTATAAGTCATAGAGTTATAAAGCATGGTATATGCGTATATGACCAAGTTGATTTTGATGCTCAATGATTGGTTGAGCATCTTATACGTAATTAGTTTACGTATAAAGATTCAAATAAAAGTTATAAATAATAAAAACTAAACCATAATTATTGTTCAAGTCTTGAATCATAATTTAAACAGCAACTAAGATCTACTACATACTATTTTCCTTATTAATTATATCACCAAGTTATATGATAAACGTGGATTTGTGATATTAAGTTTAGAAACTTTAAACGAAAATTGTGAATCTTTAAGATCAAATGTTAAAAGTGACGCCTTCGCATGTTATTTCTTGACTTCTTGAGTATACGGGTCTAATACATCTTTAAGTTGTAGTTTTTAGGTGTGAAAAGTTAAATTTAATATTAGTAAATAACATTGAAATGATTTATAAGCCTATCAATCTCACCCCGCTAGTCCCAAACCTAAATCTACCAACCAGACACGATTATAAAGCTATACAATGCATTTAGAATATTAATGATAATGGTGTGTACATATATCACCACATACGGGATGAATGTGAACCTTAAATTGCTAAAAACGGATATGATTCAAAGTTTCAAACGTCTATTGCCGACACATGAAATTTGATGGGATCCTTAGCGACTATGACCATCTATCTGCTACTGTTTTCTACTTGGATTAAAGTCCTATCAATAATAAGACAATAAAAATTGATTAAGTGTGAGTTGTTGTGTGGCTAAGTGGTTATAAATGGGCTGATGATGTTGGTAATGTAATTGGATCAAGTAGGTGAGTGTTGGCATGGGACCCAATCATGTCAATTAATCAAATGGCTAGCCTGGCTCGATTACTTTTTGCCAGATCACACGAACCCACCACACCCTATTCTTCTCTCATGGGTCCAGTTATTGTTTGTTTCTTTGTTCTTGTGGGAATTATTCTTTCGAGCCATATTCATCCTTTCGCCCCCTCACATCCACATATACATTGTATTAGAAAATTGTTCGTAGTATGTAATTTTGTTATAATATAAAATCGATAGTTAAATTGTATTGAATATAAATTATAATGTGTAGTAAATCATGAAATCATTTACTAATTGAAATTTGAAAGTGTATGTGTGTGGAGGTTAATGTAAAAGATGTTTGAAGAAGGGAGTAGAGGAAACTAACTATTTGGTTTTATTGCAAAGTACATGTGGTAAAATTAATGCGAGAGGATGATATGTGATAAATTGATGTGAGAAGATGACATGTGGTAAAAACTATTTTGTTTTGTTAGAGAAGATAAGATTTTGGTTATTTTTTAAAGAACTCACATGACTCATACCTCATTCATCCCGTATGTAATTTAATAATACTTGTTTATATATTTTTAACTAAGTTAGATATTCGTGTGTTTCACGGGTTGAAATAGTACACATCGTATACGAGAACATGAAATTATAAATATGAAATTATGGCGTAGTAAAACATACCTAAATTTGAGAAGATAGAACCGTGATATACATTGAAGCGAATATTTTGTTTTATAGTGAGTAATTGGTCGTTGTAATTGAGTTTGACTTCATGAATTGTTAATATTTTAAAAATGTTTGCTTAAAAGAATACGATGTTTAAAGTATTTTAATTTTAGCAATGATAGCTGGAAATTTAAATTAATTTTAATAAAATTAACTCTTATTAAAAACCTTTTAATGAAACATTTTATTTGTTTCTAGAAAAAAGTTAATTTGATTAATATAATGGTAAATTAACATTTATTAAGAAAACTATTTACATATATTAATATTAATTTATAACTTTCATTGTAGTGAGGATATATGTTTAAATCATAGATGAAACCTAGATGGACATCCTAGAAAAATGTCATATGACTTCTAGAGTGGAAAGGCTTCCGATCAATGAGTGCCCTCCACACTAGACGTAGGCAGCAGTGACCGACCGGTAGGTCTTTTGGGCATTCGGATTCAAAAGTTAGAGACGCAAGATGTTGTTTGCCTGTGACTGGCTTATTGCTCTTACGGTAGGGCACTTAGCCATAAGGGCTTTAATGGGACTCCTATGACTACTCAATTGATTAGCATAAACTAAGGTAAGAAGATTCCTTCTAGTAGCCTAGCTTGCTTCGCCGCATTTAGAAGATTAAAGTTTTTTTCTATATTAGTATGGATATATTCAAATTAATAGACGAGTACATGAAATTCTCCATTAAAATGTGCGCGTATTCCATCCTAATTGTCTTGTTTACCCTGTGCTACTCACTCCATGAAATGTTTTACTAAAAAATCTATTATATAATTGATAGAATATTTAATATAAAAGCATAGAAAATACAAAATGAAATTTGTAAACATGTGAAGATAAATGTTCATGGAAAGTAGAGGAGACGAATTTGGTTGAAATTTTAACACGTTTTGTGCTTTTGTTTTTCAACATATCACAACTAAAAGAGAAGACGGTTTTGATTAAATTATGTGAATAATATATTTCATTTATATATTAACTAAAATCACATTCTTGTAATTTAAGGTTTCGGTTTTTATACCAGGCATAACTAAAACCTTATTTTTAAAAGATAAGGTTTTAAAAGACTAATTTGGTTGAAATCTTATTTTTTCATATTCTTGTAATTTAACTAAAACCATTATGCCTTATATTTATATCTTATTTTTCTAAAATTTCTTGAATTTTTATATTTCTTTTTTATTATTTAATAATGATATTTCTTTCATCTACAATACTATTTGAGTATTTTGTTTTATTATTGTCCACTTCTAGTTCATCTAGTTATATAATAAAGAAGAGTTTACGAGAGAAAATATACAAGTTGCTCCCACAAGCATACATGATCTAGGGCAAATGCTAAATCTAACTAAATGTTTGAAGATTGTTTGATAATATTATGTTGAATCATTAAATAAATCTAAGAGATAATTGCATAAATGGTCTCTGTGGTTTGATCAGATTGCATGATTGATTCTCAAACTTTGAAAATTGCAAAGTTAGTTTAAATTTTTGGGTACTCATCGTAAATTTGGTCCCCAAATTTTACAAAAATGTAAAGTTAATCCAAACCTTCATGTGAGACTTGCACTTTTGGTGCCTAAAATTAAATTTAAAAATTAGTTTAAATTTTATAAAATACATAAAAAATAAATAAATTTAATGCTAGGGACCAAACATGCAATTATTACACAAAAGTTTAAACTATGTTTGCAATTTTTAAATTTTAAAGACCAAACATGTAATTTGATTAAATCACAAAAACCATTTATACAATTTTCTCTAAATCTAACTAAATAAGATTCTGAGGTTTAAATTACCCAGCATACCCCTCCCAAACCCGCCACTATGTAGTATGTATCACTACACACAACTTCACTACTCGCAATAACACCTCATAAGTCGCAACGATATTTGTTTAATACGACTACACAAATCTTGAAAAACGTGTCCAAAAAGTTAAAAGATCAAATAACCAATTGGGCCGTGGCCCATACTTATCACACGCTGAAAAAAGTCAGCATCAACCCAAGAGTACTTTTACTCCCCATTTCTCCAGCCATTTGGGGTACCCTTCGTCTGCAATCGATTGCATTCAATTCACTCTGGTATTTCTATCCCACAATCTTCACAAATCTCACATCATCCTTTGATTCACTTACCGTTGTATCACGATCTCGTTTTCTCTTTTGATTCCGATGGGTTTGCTGTCACTCAGGTTAATTTGCAGAAAAAGAAATGGCGATGGTTCAAGCATATCGTCGAATAGCTGGTGGATCGGCCGTTATAGCAGATTCTGTTCGGTTCACGACTTGCTGGAGGCATTTTTCTACGTCCTTTAGAGAGGAAAGAGATACGTTTGGACCCATTCAAGTCCCATCTGATAAGTTAGTGTTCTTGTTTCGTTTTTGTTATCTTTTGTTTTCTAGTTTGTAGGATCTTTGCCCAGAATCACATGCTGATTAATGGAAAGTTAAATCCCTTAAAATGATACAATGGGTTTCGAACAGTAAATTGTTTGTGGGATGTGAGTTTGGTTATTATGAGATTGAACTGAAATTGAGTAATTTGAATCTGTGTAAAGAGGACTCTTTAGAAACAGTCAACGCCCGAATGAAATTCAATCGCATTAGTTATTCAGGTCCTTGCAAGTTTCTTAAATATGTGGGGTCTGGATAGGTTTTTGATCGTGATAATGACAGGGGAAACGTATATGGCTATTGGTGATTTGATGTTGTGTCACTGGCTCTTAGTCGACGGAACTGAGTTATATGGTTTTGTATATGCGTTTAGATGTGTGTCATCGCTTGTAGCATACTTGATGACCATGGAATCAGGATTTTTTTTCATGATAATGGAATAGTGATTAATAGTTTTAAGCTTAGTTTGGTAGATTTGGAAAGTAGATTGGTAATAAAAGGTCATTTTTTTCAATATGTTATGCTGACATAGAGCTCTTCTGCAAGTTAAGAGGACATGTAGATGTAGCAGTATGTATGCTTGTAGTTTGTAAATATTTCACTTTCGAGCTTAGTTTCAGTAGTTTTCCCATTTTTCAGGTTATGGGGTGCTCAAACACAAAGATCTTTGCAGAACTTTGAAATTGGAGGTGACCGAGAAAGAATGCCAGAACCAATCATTCGTTCTTTTGGAATCCTCAAAAAGTGTGCCGCTAAGGTTCTTGCATTTTCAAAGCATTACTTTCACATTAACGTTTAGTTATGTATCAGCTAAAGCAGGATTAATATTGTTACGTGTTTGCCAATAGAATCTTGCTTCATTTCATCCTAACTGATTGCATATGGTTTCATCATATTCTTAATTCTTCCTAGAAAAATGACAAAAATGTTGTAAACATAAAGATTATACAGCATGAACTACCCTTTTTAGTTTTTACTATTCTTTAAGTTTAATTTTACTTTGGTCACTAGATTATTCGGTAAATGAGATTATATGCATTATAGGTAAACATGGAATACGGGCTTGATCCATCCATAGGGAAAGCAATAATGGAAGCTGCCCAAGAAGTGGCGGAAGGGAAGTTAAATGACCACTTTCCATTGGTTATATGGCAAACTGGCAGTGGCACTCAAAGTAATATGAATGCCAATGAGGTAAATTTAAGTATTTTTCATTTTTCAGCAACCCTTCATATCAATCATTAATCATCCTACTCTTTGTTAAAAACATGTTGTCATAGGTTATTGCAAACAGAGCAGCTGAAATTCTTGGCCATAAGCGTGGTGAAAAGTTTGTGCATCCAAATGACCATGTAAACAGATCGCAGTCTTCAAATGATACATTTCCAACTGTAAGTTTTTGAAACCATTATAATCAATACTCATTAAAAATTCTTTTTGTGATGACCTTCCTGTGTTGACCTTTGCTTGTCTTTTTATAGGTTATGCATATTGCAGCTGCAACAGAAATCAACTCAAGGCTTATCCCAAAACTTAAGCAGTTACATACTTCTCTAGAAGCAAAGGTAATTAAGTATTAAGGTGTATTCTTTAACTTTATAGCCATAGTTGATTTTTGTGTTTTTGCTTTTCGCATCAATGTGATGTGTATTGAGTGCTTTTATTTATAACAGACAAATGAGTTCTCTGATATAGTTAAAATTGGGCGCACACACACCCAAGATGCTACACCCTTGACTCTAGGGCAAGAGTTCAGTGGCTACACCACACAAGTATGCTTTTCTGACTCACCCTTTCAAATTTGTTTGGCTAATAAGGATAAAACCAAATATTTTTATTTTGTTGCTACAGGTGAAGTATGGAATTGATCGGATCTTATGCACTCTCCCTCGCTTGTATCAGGTTGCCAGTCATGTCTTTTATGTTAACGAATATATGTGAATCCTTACTTCTCTATATATGTTTGTCAATCTGTGTATGAATCTTGGCCTTCATTGGTTGTGTGAAATGTGAATCCTGACCACATTGGTTTTCATGTTTTCAGCTTGCACAAGGTGGCACTGCTGTAGGTACAGGATTAAACACAAAGAAAGGGTACTCATTTTTATTTTTAAATTTTTTATTCTTCAATATCTTTTTCTTCCTTTTTATATCTGAGATGATTGCTATACAGATTTGATGTAAAGATTGCTGCAGCAGTAGCTGATGAAACAAGATTACCATTTGTAACAGCTGAAAATAAGTTTGAGGCGTTGGTTAGTTTCATTTTTCTAACCGAGATGCCTTTTTTTCCCCTTTGTTCATGATGGCACACATATTTAGTTGAAGAAATTAAGTGTTTGTTTTGATTTATTATTATCTTCCTCATATTATATTATCAGGCTGCACATGATGCCTTTGTTGAAGCTAGTGGAGCCCTGAACACTATTGCTGCTTCACTTATGAAGATTGCAAATGATATACGGTTCCTAGGAAGGTATGCAAGCTGCAGATTTTATATCTTTTTTTAACTTTGTAAGCTGCTTTATTCTCATTTCACATTCAATTATTGGCAATTCAGTGGTCCACGCTGCGGTTTTGGGGAACTTATTCTTCCTGAGAATGAACCTGGTAGCAGCATCATGCCTGTAAAGTCACTATTTCATAAATCCTTATGAAATCATATTTTATTTATTTCAAATTTGGATGATAAATGTAGCAGCTCATCTAATTATTTTGACCTTATGATCTTTAAATCTTTTCTTTTATTATTATTATTATTATTATTATTTTTTATTTTGACCTTATGATCTTTAGATCTTTTCTAATCTAGGGAAAAGTGAATCCTACACAGTGTGAAGCTCTGACCATGGTCTGTGCTCAGGTATGTATCTTTCTTGACTCTTGGTTTAGTTTGTAAAAGCATAACACGATAGGGGGATCGTGCCGGTTGGCTAACAAGTTAAATTGGATTTGAGTTGGAACATATCTAATACGTGTCGGAACTCGGAAATCAAAACAGACCGGGTTACCTGCTAGCACCTTTTGTCACATATTAATATCTTTTTTGTAATTATTGATCTTGTTCATTATGATGATGAAAACAATATTATTACCTGCAGGCAATTGGAAATCATGTCGCCCTTACTGTGGGTGGTTCAAATGGACATTTTGAGCTCAATGTTTTCAAGCCAATGATTGCTAGTTCTCTTTTACATGTAAGTGGAGTCAAGCAATCACAGTTATATAGTCACCTGTCATTTGTTTATATACCTTTAAAGCTCATATGTTTGTATTTGGCACTAAAATCATTGAAAGTAAATTCCTGCATTTTACTGTATAATACTTATGGTGTTGATATTGATTTTACAGTCGATAAGACTTCTAGCCGACGCATCTGCTTCTTTTGAAAAGAATTGTGTGAGAGGCATTCAAGCGAATAGGGATAGGATTTCAAAGTTACTACACGAGGTAAGCTAACAGTAAAAAGAAAGTTTTTAAATTCTGTGATTTAGTTTGATAAGTACAATATGGCATCTAATGTTATTGTTTCTTGATGTTTTGCAGTCACTTATGCTTGTGACATCTTTGAATCCTGTAAGCTTCAGTTTGAATTTACCTTTCTATATCTTTTACATATATTAATTTCTGAATATTAACTGAATAATGTACATTGTCATTTGGTATATTTTGACGTAGAAAATTGGCTACGACAATGCTGCAGCGGTTGCTAAGACTGCCCACAAGCAGGGATGTACACTCAAGGTGGTGTTCCTTTCTCTATTAGTTTCTACCTACAACCTCAGTTAATATTTTAATGATCATTTTGTAAGTAACTAAATTGTTAATCATGATTAGAAAACCAATATATTTACAAAAGTGATCTTGGTATGCGGAAGAAAACAATTTAGGGGGTTGATTGAATTCAAATAGACTTGGGGTGACTTTTGACAGGTTTGAGTTTAAAACACAATCCAACTCGACTCATCCATAAGTAAATGGGTCAAAATTACCGCATTTAACTGCTTTCTGTAGGATCAGATAGTTTAGTTGATTCATATTAGCTCGCTCTTCTAGTGGTTACACTTTCTCTAAAAAATGAAACAACTGTAGATCTGATGGTAATTTCACATTCATTCAATAAACTTATAAATATTAGTTCATTAATTCCTTCAAAACTAATTTAAGGACCTTGTACTTCTGAAATTATATACTACAACAAAAACCAACTACATTAACATTTACAAATTGCAGGAAGCTGCTCTCCAATTGGGAGTCTTGAACAGTGAGGAATTCGATCAACTTGTAGTTCCAGAAAAGATGATCGGTCCATCTGATTGAAGCAACATACTGAAGACATGGTCGCGCGTTTTATGAAGTTGAAGGCAGTCTATCACATTTCAAGAATTCATTAAAGCGTTTGATTCTTCAGAGTGATGACTCTCATTCATGGAATCTGTAAAAGAACTTGTTGAGGAAACACATGTCACCAAATAATATTTTTGCCAGATAAAGGTTTCTTACTTTTGTTAATTCAAGTAATAATAAAAATAACTTGAATGGTGTGTTGTTCCAACAGTTTCCACCCCCCACAGGGTTTAAACTAGGGAAGTCTTAAACCCCATGAAGAGAGATTATGAGGGTGTTTTTTTTGGGTTACTTGAGCAGCTCATTAGCTTATTGCATTTACATAAAAGGTTAAAGGCACTTTTGGGTGTTTGGATATGGCTTATTGGGACAACTTATCAGCTGTTTTGAGTGTTTGGAGGCTTTTTGATAATGCAATAAGTGTACCCAAACACCCCTTTATGTCATTACAAATTACTGATTGTTATGGTCTGTTAACTGACATGATCTATATTGCTTATCTCGGTTGCTCTCGTAAGGTTTTTGATTTTGTTATACTTTTTTTTAACAATAAAAACCTTTTTTAGTTCTAAGTTTATAACAAAATTAAAACTTAGAATATAAGAGTATGAATGGTTTTTTTTTCAAACCAATATTAACTTGATTATTATTTAATGATTTTATCATTCTTAAAAAGAGGATATCCGAGTGATAAAATGTTAGTGCTCTCAATCAAATGGTTCTTAATTAAATTCTGAAGAATTCATAATTACTTTTAATAATTGTATTTTAAAAAAACTTGAGAACAATGTACCATTTTTGGTGTATTTGTTTACTGTATAAAATATTCTTAAACCCATGCTTTCCATGGTTCGTCGTTTGTGCGTGTGAGAGTGGATGAGGGAAATATTGGTGGGTTCAAATTGTTTTTTTTCCCACATTCAATGTATTCAATCCAAATCTTATTACATGTTCTAAAATTTAATACTAAATTAAAGCTTAAAAATTATGTCCTCTGGTATTACAAGAATTCCCATGAAGTTTGCATCACATTTTATTAAGGATTTTAACTTGATATAATCATATAGTATAACAGTAATTGTAAACTTATTTTATTTAATGACATCAATTCTTCAAGGATTGAAGAAAAGTCTGCTTTCATTCTAAATTTTAGGGTTATTGGATTTTAATAACCACAAGTTTCGTTTATTAGCTGGGATTAATCTCAACTCAGAAAATGTTTGCAGGCACTCCCAAATTTGAATTTATTTTCCTCGAACGACCCTTAACTGAGAGTTAACGACCATTAGTTTTTTTGATGAAATGGGGCCAACATTGAGCCATTTTTCAACTACGCTGCCGCCCAACCTCCATCAAATCCGTTTTTCGGTGTCTAGCCTCCAACGTCACCTAAAATCTAGCTCGAATGAGTTACGTGGTTCAGAACAGAAAGTGAAGATTGACAGGTTTTAGGGTGCAAAAGTTTCAGATTGACGGACTAGATGGTTGTTTCAACTTTCTGCTTAGTGTTTTGATCATATAAACAGTCCATGTTATCAAAAAACTAATGGTGTTAACTTTCAATTAGTAAGGGATCGTTGAAGGAAAATAAACTCAAAGTTGGAAGTGTCTGTAAACATTTCTTGAGTTGTGATTAATACTGGCCAATAAATAAAAGTTGAGATTATTAAAATCCAATAAACCCTAAATTTTAATCTAAATCTACCTATAGATTGTTATAAGTAACAATTTACAACGTATGTTTGTTTGTTTAAATAACATCAAATAAAATTTAGGTTGTCTAACTAAATGTTCTTATAGTTGATGAAGTATTTGAAATATTTACAACTATAAGGGCCTCCATGTATATAACCAAAATGCAATGTATATTTATGTTAGTACTTACATCATCACATGTTGAACCATCAACATACAATGCATCTTTCTTTATTGACCGCAGGTGCATGCATCGTCTTTTTCGGTCCAAATCAAACCTCTCTCCTTACTGTCTCCTTTTAATATTTAATATTTCAATAAGGTAATCTATGATTATTTTATTTTAGTCAATTTAGTAAACTCGCTCCCCATAAACTGAATATTGTCTCTTGAAATAAATGCAACTCAGATTTGAATTCGGTTTAAATTGTGGTTTAAATAATTGAAACCTCAATAAAATCAATCATAGTACATATATTACACTTAAACTAGTATGTATACATGTAACATGTCACACTTGATACATATTTAAATTCAAATAAAGAATCAGAAGAACGACATAAAAAGGAATAAGCTATTATTTTCTTAAATTACGTTTGTTGAGGGGGTACTGGTTCAAGGAGATCTCATCACAAATATCATCAATGCGATGTATTTTTTAAGACTTTACTTCGCCCCGTTTCGTGCTTTCCATAGGGTGGCTTCAATATGGATGCGTTTTTCTTGGGATTACTACATTGGTCACATTTGATACGGTGAAACATAGAGAAAAAAAAAAAGATTTTACATTTTTATATAACAATTTTGCTAGAATAATAGATGATTTATCTCACACTTGTCAACATGTTAAACAGTTGAGATAATTTACTCCTTTCAATAAAAAGGTTGAGACAATTTACATGGAATTCACATTTATACTCAACTTCCTCGTTAAGAATAAAAAGTATTATTATATTATCTACTTCCATTTATAGACCATTCAAAACATTTAAAAAAGTGCACTACTATTGTTTCTCAATACAACTTGTTGTTCTTGTGGGAAATCAGTTGGCTATTGAATCTATTGAAGCCATAATTAAGAATTTATACTTCCCATGGAGGAAATTGAGTATTCTGAAAGTGATGAAAGCTGTAGCTTCTATTTCAATTTCAATTTCTCTCTCTAGAAATCTCCATTGCAGAAAATGGAGCATCATCTTCCTCAAGTAAATGTTCGATTTTAGCATCGACGTACGGATCTCTGCTGTTCTTCCTCCAGGTAATTTCATCATCATCATCATCATCATCAGCTTCTTCTTGTTCTAATTTACTTGTAGTTTATCCTTTTTCATGATACTGAAGAGTAATTGATTGCTGTATTTGAATAAAATCGATCACCTAGTTGTAAATTTCTAAATGCTACTTCATTTGCCCTAGATGTTTTTGATTCGTCAAGTTAGATTCGATTTGTTTAAGTTTTAGATTCATGCTTTCCATAGTTTCATGTGTATTGAATCGATGAAAGCTAAATCGATGTTATATATTCGAATCAACCATTATCAGTTCAAGTTGAACACATTAAGACGCTTGCTAGTACGTAGTTATGAAATGGAGAAACTATGTTTATGGATCTCGCGTGTTTTACATTAATGTGTTGATGTAGATCATAAATTCGTGACTAGAATTGGTTAGGATGAGGATGGAATTGTGTTAATTTCGTTAGCTGAGATGACTGTAATTTATGTTGCAGCTTTTCTGAAGCTGTGAACGAAGGATGGATTCGTGTGATTGCTTCGAGACTCAATGGCCTGCTGATGAGCTTCTAGTGAAGTATCAGTACATATCTGATTTTTTTATTGCCTTTGCCTATTTCTCCATTCCATTGGAACTTATATATTTCGTCCAGAAATCCGCTTTCTTTCCATATAGATGGGTGCTTATGCAGTTTGGTGCGTTTATCGTTCTATGTGGAGCGACACACTTTATAAATCTTTGGACATTCTCATCACACTCCAAAACTGTTGCTATTGTAATGACTGTAGCAAAACTGTCTACAGCTTTCGTGTCATGTGTGACTGCATTAATGCTTGTTCATATTATACCTGACCTGTTGAGTGTCAAAACAAGGGAATCATTTTTGAAACAAAGAGCTGAAGATCTTGATCGGGAAATGGGGTTGATTATAAAACAAGAAGAGACTGGAAGGCATGTTAGAATGCTTACACATGAAATTAGAAGCACTCTTGATCGACACACGATATTGAAAACAACGCTCATTGAGCTTGGTAGGACTTTAGACCTTGAGGAATGTGTGTTGTGGATGCCATCAAGCAAGGGTATGGTTCTTCAGCTTTCTCATTCTTTGCATAATTTGATACCGTTTGGGTCCAGTGTTCCCAGTAATCTCCCAATCATCACTGAGGTGTTTAATAGTGCTGAAGCGATAAGGATTCCACATAATTGTCCACTGGCTAGGATTAGAACCCCAGTGGGATCTTACATTCCACCTGAAGTAGTTGCTGTTCGTGTTCCTCTTTTGCATCTATCAAATTTTGAAATTGACAATTGGCCCGATCACTCTGCAAAAAGTTATGCTGTCATGGTTTTGATTCTTCCTCTGAATGGCGTAAGAAAGTGGAGGGATCATGAATTGGAACTTGTAACTGTTGTTGCTGACCAGGTTGGTTGCTTTCTACCTTAATATTTTGATTATAGCCATAAATCCGTAATCCTATGTAATTCATCTTATGGTTAATCAAAATTGGCATCAAGAGCAACCATTTAAGTGTATCTATAATTCCTTAGGGATATAACCGAGGTGTATAATCATAATCTTCTGGGACTAATGTTTTTGTTTTATACAATCGTATTTTCTGTTTCTTATATCTACATAGCAAACTTACTGTGAACTAATTCTTAGGTTGCTGTGGCTCTTTCTCATGCCGCAATTCTAGAAGAATCTATGAGGGCCCGTGACCAGCTCATGGACCAGAATTTTGCTTTAAACTTGGCCCGACAAGAAGCAGAGATGGCTATCCATGCTCGTAATGATTTCCTTGCTGTCATGAATCATGAAATGAGTACACCTATGCATGCAATTATAGTGCTGTCTTCACTTCTTCTAGAAACCGAACTTACTCCAGATCAAAGGGCCATGATAGAAACCATACTAAAAAGTAGCAATCTTCTAGCAGCACTAGTAAATGATGTTCTTGACCTTTCTAGGCTAGAAGATGGTAGCCTAGAACTTGAAAATGAAGTGATCAACCTTCATGAGCTCTTCAGAGAGGTAATGTCCTGTTAGAATTGATGAAATGGGTGGGTTGGGTAACAGGTCAAATGTGTCCCTTTTGCTATGAGTTGGGTTGGCCTGTGTTAACCCAAAACACTTTTGGTGAAATGTTACCTGACCCACCCATTTCATAAGAATCTAATTTTTAAATGGGAAAAGAGCATAAAAATGATCCATCTTAACACTTGTTGCATGCTTTGGATTTTAAATGTAACCTACTAAAAGAACTTATCTTTTCGTGACCTTAACTTTTATAGTTACCTTTTGATGCACCCAACTTTTAACACTTTCAGCATGGCAATGAATAAACTTTACACCCTCTTTAGTTTTTACACATTTTGCATATTAATGGTACATTTTAATGTTGTTTACATCAAAATGTGAGTTTTAAAGTTGACGGTAACATTAGAAGTGATGTTGGGTGCATTTCCACACACTTCGTAAATTTTATAAATAGTTAGTATGTCAAATATGATTACATACATTGTTTTTGTAATAAATTAGTTTATAGAATAATGTGATAGGTGGTTTTAAGCATTAAAATGAACTTTAGGAGACTGTGCACCCATTTAACCCATTCAACCTGTTTCCTTTTTGGCTAGTTATTTAACCTGTTAGATATAATCATAACCTATAATCAATTCATTCGTATGTATATAGGTTGTAATTGTCTCATCTAACATATGTGACATGCACAAATATGCTCATCATAATTTATTGTTTGTGTGTAGGTTGTCGGATTGATAAATCCTATTGCATCTGTGAAAAACACATCCATGACATTGAATTGTGATCTGGGCCTACCTGTTTATGGCATTGGTGATGAAAAACGCCTTATGCAAATAATCTTGAATATCGTTGGCAATGCAGTCAAGTTCACCAAAGGAGGTCATGTTTCCATTCAGGCCTCTATTTTGAGTCCTGGGTATTTTCAGGAGTGGCAAACTTCTGAATTTTGCCCTACGTTGACAGATGGTTTGTTCTACCTACTTGTGCAGGTCAGTATATTTTACTTGCTGATCCAAGTGTTGTCATCAGTGTTCAATAGCAAAGGTTCAATTCCTGACAGCACATGAGAATAAACGGGTTAGGTTGGGACTAAAAGCGTTAGGGTCGTAAACCTGCTAGATCATTTTTTTCTGAAGTTCAGATTATTATTCTAACAATATAGAAAAAGTCTTCAAATGGACCAAAAAATAGCATGCGGTCAACCCGAACTGATTTGGTTGGCATTAACATAGTCACCTGTTTTTAACATATAGAAAAAGTCTTCAAACATACCAAAAAATAGTGTGCGTAACCCGATCCAATTTGGTCTGCACTAGCATAACCAACTGTTCTGTTCCGTCCTGAACCCACTTTTATCATATGAATGCAGGTGAAGGACTCTGGGTCTGGCATCAAACCACAAGACATTCCACACATTTTCACAAAATTTTCAGAGCCTCGAAGTGCATCGAACCGAAGTAATAGCGGTGCAGGCCTTGGGCTCGCAATTTGCAAAAGGTATTTAAAATCTCATGAAACATTTTTGAAATCGCACGTTTGTATTGTTAAAAAACTTCCAATAAGAGTTTATAATTATATGATGACAGGTTTGTAAATCTTATGGGAGGTCACATTTGGATCGAGAGTGGAGGGTTGGGTAAGGGTACTACAGTTGCATTCCTGGTGAAATTGGGTCACTGCAGCCACCCGAATGACCCAACCATGCATCAACATGCTCCGCGAATGGTTCCTAAACCGAGACCCCATCAAGGAAGTGGTGAACTCATCCAACACCGGCACCTTGAGAGAGAGGATTACAAAGTGGCTGCTTCATTCCCTCTTTATAATAGGAGTATGTAGCTTATGGGGCATTGGGGCACACGCGTGTGGCTACTGATAAGAATGTTCAGGTTACTGTCTTGTAGGTTTGAGTAGATTTATACAAACGTCATATTTATCATGATTAAACGTTGCAATTCGTTGAAGAGCAAGGAGGAATGGTACCTTGATTCGGTACTTGATACTTTAACGAGTTATATAAAGAAATGTAGAAACCTAGTAAGTTATGTTCTTGAAGCGGCATTTGTAACTTGTCCCGTTAAACATATGTTGTATGTTTTCATATTAGTGTTATTATAGGTTATTTGTCCTTTACTCGAAAGCTGAACTTTGTGTGTTTTTAATTTCTCCTCGATCATTGAATGGTGCTACATGAAGTATGCAACAATTTTAAAATAAACATGAGAGTTAATTATATGCTTTTGGTTTACTTCTACGCTTTCTAAACGATTATTCTACCACTTCAAAAAGGTTCATACATTTTAACTAGGCAATTGTTTTTGTTTTTAATCTGAGTGTTATACAATTTAGTCTTTGTTTCAAATATATTTAGAGAAAAAAATTGATATGTATCCGTCTATTTGGGCCAACCTACCTCTTATTTGTAATCGTTTCTTTGGAAATCAAAGCTTGCTGATTTCCGCTATCTATCAGAAATACTGTCTTTAAGATCCGAAGTAAGACGTAAAAAAACTTTCAAATTATGTAATGAATCCATTAAAAAGCTGGTTAAGAGGTCATTATTAATACGATTTGACTCAGATTTTATGATGTAGAATAGTCCCATGACGAAATGAAAAAAATAATACCATCTCAAAATAATGATATAAAAAAAGGAATGAAAAAAAACTTGAAGTAACATGTTGCTATATTCATATAACACATTTATAATGACATAGAAATATCATTATACAAATATGCATCGAAACTAAATATAATCATAAATCAAATTTGTGCATAAGCTTATAAAACTTGTGGCATGATACATAAAGTATTGTGGGGACTCACATATATCCCCTATAAACTTACAACATTACATATTTCTACAACACATAAGTTTTTAATGTATAATTAACCATAAATATGGGGCTTACACCATCTCATAAGCTTATGCTCCTAGTTGCATGTGCCGTAGACCAAATGAATAGAACAGGTTCTTTGGTTCACTTAAGCTTTCTTCAAAATGGTTTCAAGTCACTTTTGTTAGAAGGAAAACTTCACTTGTGCAAAGATAAATCTTAAAACACTAAAACGTGAAATAATATAAAGTAACAATTACACTTGTATCAACCCCCAAAATGGTTTTTCCACCTCTGGCCTTCAAAAGATATCAAGGTCAAGAACAAAACTTGAAAGTCTAAATAAAATCATTCGACTTCCATCAATCATGATAGAGAATAATCACTTCTTCGATTTCTTTGTTGACCTGAAAGAATACAACACCCAAAGATCAATTACCTGAATATCATAATTTCAAAAATTATGTATAAAAATGCCTATTAACACTCACTGTGCAGGAGGAGCAGCTTCTGGGGTTGGAACATTCTCCTGTGGTCCCTGAACACAATAAAATCAAAAAAATTAACTGAATACAATATGCAGGTCAAAGGGTGGCATATGACTTTGCATTTTGCCAATTGGCGCCTATACAAACGACCAATAATTCAAACTTATAGAAGGTCAAGTTACCTGAGCTAGACGTTCCTCCCTACGAGCCAATTTCCTTTCCCTACTAGCCTTGTTCTTTGCACGTTTAGCCTCAAATTGGTCGGACAGAATCTTTTCTCTAGCCTTCTCAGCCTTTGATTTGTGAATGCTTTCCATCAACACACGCTTGTTCTTGAAAACATTACCCTTCACCTTCATGTACATATCATGGTACATATGTTTGTCAATTTTCTTAGCCTCTCTATACTTGCGCAGCAAACGCCTAAGAACCCTCATCCTCCTCATTTACAATATCTTTGTTGGCAATCTTGCCTCTTTTGTACCCTTACGTTTACCTAAAGTCCATAAAAAGTAAAGCTTTAGACCCATTTGAGTTTAAAATGTCAATAATTAAAATGGTCGAGTTGGTATCTGATAACATTATTACTTGTGATCATTTAGGTAGATAAGTAATCATCAATACCATATCCTGAGTGACACCCCCTTTCTCTTTGCTTCCTTCATGTGACGAGCGCGCGATCGTGAGTGGATCTTGGTTGGTTTCCTGATGATGAATCCATCTTTTACCAACTTCCGCATGTTTTGACCTGTAGTTATCCAGCAGATAAAAGAAGTAAACACACGAAGTTTCAAAATCAGATCAATTCATAGGTCGTTTACAACTTAGGAATGAAGATAAACTTTAATTATATAAAATAGAAACCACGAACATCATATTCAAAAAGCAGCATAACTTTGAGCAAAGAGGATACTGCAACAATGATAACAAGTTATCACGCATTAACCATTAATCGGTTCTCTTTTGGTGTTCCTCATATCCTTTGCTCTATGAATCTACAAAAATACATGAAATGCAAAGAGCTAAACATATGTAAAAAATCATAACTCCCTAAGGACAGTGCTACAGTAGAAAGTAAAGCTAAATCAGGCCTCAGAAACATGAACATAAGTCCAATAAATAGCTTGCAATTTGCAGCAGAGCTCATCCCTATTCTGTAAAGTGTAAACCATATAACAGTTCGCAATGCTTACAAGTTACAACCACAACACATCCAATCAAATATACAACAATCAGTTAGCACAATTAAGATCACCTAAATGACCGAAGAACAATGGAAACATCAGGCGTTTAACATGAACAGACTTGTATAATCCGGTCACCAAAGCGATACGAAAATTCGTTCGATCAGGAATTGAAATGATGAATTTGAATCAAAATGAAGAAGAATAAGGGAATTCGATAGCAACTTACGGGAATTGGTCATGAAGAAGAATAAGGGAATTCGACTGCACCTAGGGCTTGTGGGAAATTTGTAATCCAATGGACCGATTTTGGTTTCTTAGAAATTGGGCTGGGCTGTAATGGGTCATACACATATGATGGGTGGGCTGTTTTTACCCGTAGAAAGGCCCAACTAACATAGTTTCAATTTTGTTTATCTAGGAACTATATCCAATAAATCTTCCTGAGATAGCATGTTAACGGTAGAAAAACCTCTTTAGTAGTTGATTTAAGTTTAAACATGAGACCTTAATGATCTCAAGTCTAAACCATCATCCATACGCCACTGAACCAAAAACCTTTGGCTGCAAGTAGCGTAACTACATAGTGTAAGCTAAATTGAAAATTGACGCTTTAAGTGTCTATCGAGTATTCGCAAAACCACTAACTCAATTCAAAGTTGAATGATGTTTCAGACCTCCCGCGTCTATATCTGTCGCTATATATGAGTTTTAAATGAATATTGGTTCAAACGATTGGTGAGGGATTGTCCACATATTCACACATTACAACAAATGAATGTATAAATTATTACGGATACATGTAAGATCAGAACGATGATGGTGAGAGACAAAGACTCAAACAAATGCACAATTAATATCTTTTTAGTGAACCACCATATAAAGATGTTTCCGGTGATAAGAAAGAAAAATCAGGACATATGACTCTTGGTTGTCTACGCAATCCATTTACGATTGCATTTATGGGAAATTGATGATATGCGAGTAAAAGGTGGTACGCCACCCAAATATGACACAAGTCATGTCTATATGCGTGAATTAACAAAAATAATTATTTAGCGACAACATTTATAAAATTTGTCAAAATTCGTACTAAACAACAAGTAATCCAAAACTAATAAAAAATTAGTTTGATTACAAAAGTAGAACCTGATCAATACTTTTTTTATAGAAGATTCTTAGATTCATAAGAGAAATTTGTAGGTTTTGTATTGGTGTAACGTCAATAGGAGAAATAATATACTCTAAAAGTTCTAGTTATTTCATATTATTATTTGACTTAAATATATATGGAATATATTTTCCAATTTTTATGTGACAGCAAAATGATTTTAACGCGTAGGGATATATGACTTTTAGAAAAGGGAACAAGTATTTGTCATATATTATCGAAGCTCAGCAGCAGCTACTTCCCATAATTTGCACATGTTGGACCCTCAAACCAGGGGGCCGTTATACTCCACCCATAGAAAACATAAATTACCATCTCTTTTGTTTCTAGAAAACAATGTTTTTTACCGCAATGTATTTACAGTTGGTATTATTTGTAATTAATTTGTAACACCTTTTTGTTATTTTAATGATATATTTACGTTTATATTAAGTTTTTTTTTAAGATGTAAAACAATTTAAAAAGAATCGCATTCAATTCTTTATTATAACCTTTTAGAATACTTATTAACTTTTTTATTTTGACTTACTCACCATAAAAGTATACGTTTGTTTTACATAAAAGATTAAAGTAAAGTGATTTAATTCTTTTGTTAGTTTACTCACTAACTATTTAATACCTTAACGTGTTCCCTTGCGTCATATGTCCCACAGAATTATCTTTGATGGGTTTGTTCAAAACCATGTACCGTAAAAGAATATCTAAATTAATTAATGCAACTTGCATGTTTTATGGACCAACCGTTACTATTATTATTCTTTATTTAAAAATCATGAATATTACAGCATCCAGCAAGGAGACTAGGGAATCAACTGACCGACATCTGTACGACCTTTTCAGGTAACATGAAAATTGTTTGGGCTTCTAGACCATCTCCAACGGACGCCTTTTAGGTAATATGAATATTACAAGACGTTGAATAAAAACGCGATTTAGACCGACTCCAATCTACACCCGTATCTGGCGTTAAAGAAAAAGAAGTTATTCAACGCGATTTAGACCGACTCCAATCTACACCCGTATCTGGCGTTAAAGAAAGAGATGATAACCCGAGTACATAGGGAGTGAGGGGTACTCGTTTGCAACTACGTGTAAAGTCAATTGACGCATTAGGGAGAGCAGAGACGAAAATAATAGAGAACTTCCCGCCCTCCAACCTCATCTCGTATTCCCGTCCGTGAGATTGGAGAAAGAGATGTCGAGACAACTGAAGTCGAGCTGAGAAACCCACCGATAAGGAAGTGTGAGTTGGCAATGGTCTTATTTATTAGTAATAATTAAATAATCTTAATCCGGTATTATGTTTTATAAAATTATCAAATTCTAGACGATGAAGTTATAAAAATTGAAATGATAACAAGTGTTTAAATGAGTTCTCTTAACATTGAGGTTAATCTTAGGTTATGGTTAACCTCTAATCTTTAAACATCTATTTTAAGATCCTTTAAAATATTTTATCTATAAAGAATTAGTAATTTGAATTTAATTTTATTAAAAATATTTATAAACTCTTAATCAACGCAATTTACATTTCTGGCAAAACATTCAGAATATCAAATTACGAAATTACAATGAAACTAAACACAAAGTTATTTGAACTTAACCAACACACACAAAGTTACTCGATATCATCGAAACACCAGAGGTCCATCGAACCACCGTCAGCTCCGCCGTCTGTACTCGCCGGAGCCACCGTCGACCCCCCTTCAAGATACGGAAAATCATAAAACTTCATATACGATTCAAACGCCATGAGCTCATCCGACAGCTTCTGCACTTCATCTTCCTCACACACCACTGTTTCCTCCACCGTCGCCGGAGCAAACCCCAATTCCGACCCCACAATAACATCGTTACGAGCTCCGGCACCGGTGTTCAGATTTCTCCGGCGAGACTCGTGATCGTAATTAGAATCGTCTTCGTTTGGGAAATTAACCTTCGCTTTTCTTCCTCTGATCTTACGAGCTTCTTTATCGTAGGCTCTAGCAGCTTCCTCCGCCGTGTTGAAGGTACCCAACCAAACCCTAACCCCTTTCCTCGGGTCACGAATCTCAGCGGCCCATTTGCCCCAAGGGCGCTGCCGTATCCCACGGTACAAATTCTTCCTCTGTTTCTTCTTACAGCTCCTGTTATCCTCATGCCCACCACCTGTTCGACAAAAAGCCCGTGAGAACAAACAACAAAAACACTAAAAACGAGCATACCAAAGCGAAATTGGAGTGAAAGGGTGTCTTTCCTGAAGGTGAAATGGGTCGCTTGTGAGAAGAATCAGTTTGATCGAAGAAGTGGTTGAATTCTGATTCCAATGGGTTGAATTTAGGGTAAGCGGTGAAAGAATTGGGCCAGACGTCGGTGGGTTTGAGGCGGCGAGAGGTGGGGATGAGGTCGGAGATTATAGCACCACCGCACATGGTTGTAGTTGTGGTTGTTGTTGTTGATGTTGCAGATGATTAATGGAGGTATTGAAGATTTTGAAGAGATGAGAAATGTGAATGGTGGTGATATTGGGGACGAAGGGGGTTTAAGTAGTAGAAATTCGTGTTGTCGTATTTGCGGTACGTACTGGCTTGCGTTCTTCTTTCCTTTTTTCTTTTTTCTTTGTTTTTTATTTTATTTTTACCTAACCTAACATTTTATAAAAAGCAAGTGGGTTTACCCACCATCGACACACGCTATGCCACAAGAAAAAACATACCAGAAAAAATATTTATTTACAAACAACTAGCATATTGGCACACTTATATAATATAATATAGGAGTATATTAATGACACTTGACATTATATGATACTTTTGTTATTTTTACGTCCAAACTATTTTTTGATTTCTACAACAATATAAATGATTATTTAAACTAGTAAAATAAACTTTGATTTTTATTACTAATTTGATATTGATCAAAAAGAAACTCTTGAAATCTTGCGACTTACTACTAAATAATTCGCCCCATACTTTTTAATAGAAATATTGTTTTTGAAAACAAATGAAAAAAAAAATAAATTATTTTAAAATCAGAAAAATATTTATAAAATAAAAACATATTTGGAACTTTTGTTGGGTTTTTAAAATTTTTTAAAATTGTAGATATTTTAGTTTATTAAACTTTTGTTACTTATTAGCATATTTAAATTTTTTAGTATTTGTTGTCGGAGAGGTTTTTAAATTTACTGTTGCAACATTATAAGTGGTTTTAAAATTTTGTTGTTTACTATTATGAGTGTTTATTAGTTATTTTTAAATATTTTTGTGGAAAAGAGTTTATTGTATTTTGAACTCAAATGTTTTTAAAGGGGTGAGATTTTTTAATAATTCTTACAACTTAAAAAATAGTGAGATTTTATTGAAAGATAAAGAAATATACAATAAATAAACATATAGTTTAAAAAAATTTAATACTCTTAAATATCTTTTTAGAGTACAATAATTTTAAATTGAAATCTTCTTAGATGTGGCCAGATTTGTTTTAAAAAATAAAATTTGTTTTTTAAATGTGAGAGATTATACATAACATGCAAATTTCTTCGTAAGAAATATAATTTCAATTTTAATATATGTATGTTATTAATATATTAATTAATTATAATTTGTTTAACTCGTGTGTTACGCTGATATATTGGTTAGTTAAATAAATAAACAAAAAAAACTAAGAACAAGTGATTAAGACAGGTAACTTTTGTATAGCTATAATAATAGCTCAAAAGATAAGATTTAAAAAATTCCAAAATATTACAATTCTATCCGTTTATTGCTCAAGGAAATGGAACTTTTGAAGATGTATAATATTTTGGTTTTTTTCCGTACCTTATCCAGATGAATGTTATAAAATTCTTGACCGTCATACGTCAAGATGTTCCAACGCAAGACTCATGAGGTGATACGGAATTTATAATAGTAAAGGTGACTAGCCACAAGGTTCAAACTTGTTTTTTTATCATGCCGATTTTGTCACACTACATTATGTATATATATCATTAAAAAGTTTTGTATTCTTTGTGTCAATATAATCGATAAGATTTAACATTGTAATACATAATACATAATTAACATTTTATATTATATAAAACTAATCAGTTTTGATAAAACAAAATAAATAAAAAGATATGTCCGTAAATAAAAAAGGGACCCTATTTAATTCGTTCTGTAGCACATTGGTGATTTGATTTCATCTTAATAAATAATTTTTTATTTATATTTTCAGGCTTTTAGTCTGGTCTCTACGAAGCTTTTGGGCTTAGAGAGTTAAGAGTTAAAGAAAACTCAAAAGCTTTTATTTTTGGGCTTACAAAATTTGCATCTTACCATGGGGGCCCAATAAAGATATTTGAAGATGGTGTTTTCCATTTACATATCTTTGGATGTTCTAGGATAATGCGACTGTCCAAATGGGCTAAATCTGTTACAGAAATTTGAGGAGGAACCCGAATTACTGAATGAAGCACTGGACATAGAAGCAAATATATATATATATATATATATATATATATATATATATATATATATATATATATATATATATATATTTTAACCGACCCGACTTGAAAACCAAACTGGTTAACAATTGGAACTATAGAAACCAAAGAGTCGGTTAGTGACATGTTAGTATTCTTATTGCGCAAACAAGTTAGGAGCCGTTTATTTTTAACCGATAAAAACTTAGTTAACCAGTTAGTAACTGAACCAGTTTTTTTAATAACCAATTTTTTTACCCTCTCAATCCGCTTTTGGAATAACATTTTGACTATAAACTAGTTTGGTAATAAACCTGTACAAGTTTATTTTTTGAGACATCCAATTTGTGCACCTCCTCTATCTGGACCGGTTAAAAGAAAGTGTGATATCTGAAATAAAAATCAAACAAATGAAATGGAAAATAAAAGTTCGAAACGACAAAGTATCAGCAACAAGATTATTGTCAAACTACATGAATGAAAATAATAATTAAATCAAGAATAAATATAATATTATCTTACATCAAAACTACTTAAACTTCTTATTAATAATCAATTTGACTGTAGAAGGCCCAATCAAGAAGAAAAGATAGGAGAGAAATGCATTTGGTTGATTAGAGGAAAAAGAAAAGTAAAATTGATCGAAAAAAAAAAATTAAACTATAAACGTAACCATGATAAAACCAAACTCAAACCCTAAAAAAGATTCTCTATAAAAAAAATATTTTTTAAATAACGAATTTCTTTACTCATGTATAACTTGAACTCACCTTTCAACATATAGCAAAATATATGTTTGTTGTTTGAATGTGAGGCGCCCCATTGTGGGGGAGATGATGTCTTACTACCATAGACTCATCATCTTAGCATAGTGAAGTGCATGTTTTGAAAGATCAACCATGTCATCTCGTAGAAGATCATAGATCATTGTTTCATGGTGATCATGGTCATGAACTTGTGGGCTGATTGGCTCAACTCCAGACTAAATGTGATTGAAGAAATGCAAACATTTTATAACGCACATGTTTGATCAATTTACGCCTATTGTCAACCAGAGTGTATTTCTTAGTGTTTAAGCTCCGCCATTGTTTTCGCAAATAACATCAACAGTGTTATTTCGCTAAAAGAAAGCGAACACCATTGATGCTATTTACCTAAAACGCTATTTACCGTGAATAAATACGGCACACGGCACACGGCACACGGCACACGCATGGAGCTAGTTTTAAGTTGTTGATGAGCAAGTTGAAATGTGATGCTTGGGACACAAGGGTAGGAATGTCTTGTGGGAGTCGCCTTAAAACCCTTACTTTATGAGTTGTTCACGTTAACATTGAATTTGGGCATTTGTTTGATGCCTGCCCACTTATTGTAATATTTCATATCTTTCTCAGACCCCACTTGTAATATAATGTCTGACATGCTGTAAAAAGGCAGGCTTTAAGTCACGTGACTCGCACACCCCTTCATCCTTTCCATGTACTTTAAAGAGTTTGATGGGTCAAATCATTGGGCTCCACACCAACGGTAATACTTTAATAATTCTTCCTGCTATTTGTAACATTATTTTATTTCTTGGAATTGTTATCCTTTCCAACTATTGTGGTAGCTGTTTTTGTTTTTCTATCAAGACATTTCTTTGCTAGTGTAGAGTTATCATGCCATATTTTCATGGCAAAATCATGAAAACAAACGTGTTTATCAAATAATTATTGTTTTCTTTTTTCGCAAAACATGTGATAACATTTGCGTCTAGTGAAATAGGGTATTCTTACGTGTGTAGTGCATGAATGGTTATGTTTCATATAAAAATAGTCTAATCTTTTATATTGATTGAGTTTTCTTATATTAGTAGTTACACATTTTTTGTGATAAATTAATAAGAAAAAAACAATGATTATGTTAATATATCATATACGTACGTAATCTCTTGACTTCTTTTAGTGATTTTTTCTATTTTCATTGGAGATATTTTCTAGCTCAAGTGCTCAACATGAAAAAGGTATAATTTATATAAGATTTATCTAGTGACTATTTAAAGTTTACTAAGTGGTTGTTTGGCAACTTCTGAATGAGTAAGTTCTGAATCATTAATAGTTCTGAATCATTAAATGCTGAACTAGTAAGAGGTCTGAATCATTAGTAGCTAATATATTGCTTAACTATTCAAAGGTAAATGTCTGACCAATTCAGATAAAAGCTCTTAACCATTCAGACTCAGTATAATTCTTAACCATTCAGAGACAAAAGTGTTTAACCATTCAAAAATCTGCTTACGAAACAAACACTCTGAACCATTAAATGCTGAACCATTCAAATATCTAAATTGTTAAAAGGCAAACAAACAACCCCTAACTAATATGTTATTTCTATATGTTTTAAAAGACAAGAGATTGGTCATAGAAAATGTCTAAACTGTACTTGTATAATGACTAAAATAAAGACATACATCAAGATTAGAAGAGGTCATGAAACAAGATTTTATAAGTGTTATACATCTTTAGTTATCTATAGTTAATGGGGAGAAGAGAGACTTTGGCTCTTTTATAGATGTAAGTTTTAAACTTTAACATTGACGAATATTACTAACTTGATAATACTAACAACTAATCACTAACCAGCCGTTTAAAAAAAACCTACAGTTATCATATATTATTTTATAGTTGTAAGCATATAAACCTTTTCTCATGTATCATTTCTTTAATCTGATAGTTCGTCGACAACGACCGAGGTGAGTATAAATAATTAAATACTTTGCATTCAGGCAAGTTTGTAGTCATTAGAAGTTTTTTTTTTCTTTTTTTTTTTGTATTTTTTTCCTAACATCTGATTAGAGTTATGTTTTGTTCCTTCTTTTAAGGTACTTATAATATTTTAAAGGTTTTAAGTTCCACTTAACCAAGTAAAAGACCATTTACACGTCAAAATTATCATTACATTTGGTTAAATGGCTATAAATTGTAGTTTAATTTATGTAAACAACCAATTAAAACAGTTAATGGTTTATAAATCCATAACTTTATATTAATCAACTAATTCATATGTTTATGCAATAAATAACTAACGAAGAACAACAACACAAATGATAATTGCCTAAACATTTTCAAAGCAAACCAAGATATAACAAAAGAAAAAAAAAAGAAATAAGATCCCAAAAAACTTGTCAAAAAACATTCATGCGAATTCATACGGCTGCATTAATAACGCCGGTTCTTGTACGCACCTTACATTTGCATTGAACTGTGCTAAAAAAGAAAATTAAAAACACTCGCATGAAACTACTAAGTAAATAATATTATATAAATATCAATTCCCATTTTTCATATTTCTTCTCGGGGCTCGAGGAATATTGGTTTACCACTAACCCTCTTACTAACCCCTTCGATGGTCCACTAAAGCTGCCCAAACGAGTGAGCCAAGTAGGTCAATGCCCCAACCAATGGTGCATTAATATATGTAGCTGGTTCGGACTGAAAATAGTCCGACCGCTCATCTGGAAAGTGGTCCTTCTCATCGGGCCCACCCACAACCGCACCAATTAGGATATTCGGGTTTGGAATTTCGGAATGCATAATGGAGAAGCCCGATCCGCATTCGATTTTAGCCGGATGTGCGGAAACGGACGGTAGAGATGATCCCCTGTGGTGGATCCTACGCGGGTACCGTGGACCGTATCCGACCATATACGACATCTTTAACGGGTTGTCCCCGAGTAGGTAATCCACCTGTTTCTTGGCAATGGAACGAAGTCGTTTTGGCGTGACAATTGAACCACCACAGTTTACTACCTTTTTGGCTTGTGTTAAGTATTTAGCATAAGTTACTAACAAAAAGGATGCAGATGTAACATATTGCATATTACTGTCATCCATTTTGAACAGCAGCCCTCCTACATTCACCAAATGACATAATCAGTCCCTGTAATATCACATTCTTTACATATAATCACAAAACTAGATTATTAAACATGTTTAGTAGTTAGTACCTGGGGTGTATTCAGATTGAGAAAATGGTGCTCCTGGAATAAGTGAGCATATGAAGTTGTCTGCATGACCTTTGTATTCATTGAGTGATTGCAGCTTTTGGACTAAAAATGCCTAAAAATAAACAAAAACAGTTAAATTATTATATAAAATGGTCTGTTTAAGTTATAAAAAATAAATAAAGAAAGATTCTTTTTAGATTCTTATAAAAGAATTAGTGTTGCAGTTACAGTACCTTGGATAGAAGGATTCTGGCACCAGCATGCTTATTGTCCCACCCAAAGGTGTTATCAGTCTCACCACCACCTAGGGTTTGACCATTTGACTGGATGTAGTTAAGGTATTTTGTGCTTCTTGTGGCTTTATGTAACCATGCTGCTCCCCATAGCAATTCATCCTTCATTTTCAGTCAAAAAGATACAAACTTTAATAATAATTTTCATCCAAAAACATTCCAAAACTGTAAAAACCTTGAATCAAGATTATGTTTTGTTTGAATATTGTCTCTTGATTAACTTACTTCATATCCAGAATAGGAGCAATAATATGGGCAGACAAATTTCTTCAGCCCATTGCTGTAAGAACCTCTATGCTTGTCAGCAAACTCAAACACCTGTGGTGAAAATGTGAAATGAACACAAGTTGAAATTACAGTTTCACCCTTGAGAAGTGGAACAACAAGATGAGAGTTTGTAGTTATCTTTATACCCTAATGGCTCTTTTAAGTAGGAGCTTAGAGTAACTGCGGTCAGATTTTCTGAACACTAAAGAAGCAGAAGCAAGTGCAGCAGCTGTCTCAGCAGCTACTTCTGTACCAGGGGTATTTCTGTCAATCTTCAAAACTGTTCTTGGTGTATCCATATCTTCAGGTCTTTCCCAACAAGCATGATCCTTAGTTGCGTCACCCACCTGTCATTTTAGCAACAAAATCTTTAAATTGAAACCATAACAGAGTACTAGACAACATGTATCTTTAATTCTTTATTGATATTATAGATTCATACAACATTTCTTAGACATTTAGATGATTTATGTACCTGAACATAAATAACATCTGGTTGTGCAGTAGCTTTGAGGAGATAATCAGTAGCCCATCGAATGGCTTCTTTAGCATTCCCCAACTCACCTTTCATCAACCCACCAAATTCAAGCACACTCCATGACAACATTGTGGTGGTGAAGGCCATAGGAAACCCAAACTTGACATTATCACCAGCGTCATAGTACCCACCTACTAAATCGACCTACATTGTCAAATTTCTTCAAAATCAGAACAAATGAAACAAAACCCACATCAAATAAACAATCTTTATGCTAATTTAGTAGAAAACATTGTTGATTTTGAAGAAAAGTTCCTTACTTTCATGGCTGATCCGTCTGAAAGACCGGAGTTCTTCCTCCATGTTATCCTCTGGTTTGGGGGAAGTTTGCCGGACCTTTGGCCTTCGAAGTAGATGATGGATTTGGTGAGGGCGTCTCTGTAGTTGTGGGTGGCGATACGGTGGTGGCGGTGGGCGGTGGCGGCGACGACGGCGGAGGAGATGGTGAGTAGGAGGAGGTGGTGGAGGAGGAATGAAGAAGCCATTTTGGGGCTTAATTGTAATGTATGTGTGTGAAGTGAGAGTGTGAGAAGGCTAGTTTATATAAAGGGGAAATGTGGCGTTTGTAGTCCAGCTTTGGAATGAATAATAATGATGGTTCAAGCAATCACAACACTCCACGCACTCCTCGTTAACATATTTTATATTTAATGAACATGCATGTTTTGACAGAGAATTTATTTTCAACCGTAAATGTATCACTAAGAATAATTCTTATTTCATTTACAACTGATAATTTTCGATATGTTTTAATATGATTAGGTCTGTTTAATAAAAATAATATTATTTGTTTTTTTAAGTTTTAGAAAATAATTAAAATTAATAGCCTAGACTCTATTATTTCTCATTATTTAAAAAATTACAAGAATGATATATAAATAGTTAAACAATTTATTTTCATGTTTTATACATGTGTTGCGCGCGTCATCTTTAACATGCTAAACTCGATAAGACATCTTTTGCCAGCCATAATTTCACTCAGGTTTGTTTATTTGTTTTTTAGTCAAGATCGTATTTTGAACTTTCTTAGAAGAAAAGTACAACTGAAAACTTTTCTGATAGATTTAAACTTAAAATCTTTTTACTTGAACTAAAGATTATTAATGCGTGGGAGATGAGTAAAAGTATTTAGAAAAGGGTCCTAATATAGAGACATCCACCCAGATAAATCGACACCCTCCTATACGTCGCGTATGGGTCCATACGCGACGTATGGGGTCGAATACACTGAAAACGATGAAAATTCAGAGGGGCTGTCAGAGAGCTATACGTCCCATATAGCCCTATACGACCCCCCCTATACGACACATATAGGGCTATACGACGCGTATAACGAATTTCGACACTGACTACGAGGAAAAATTCAGGGGGCTGTCAGAGGGCTATACGACACATATAGCCCCATACGACACATATAGCCCTATACGACCCCCCCAATACGACGCGTATGGGGCTATACGACACGTATAGAAATTTTGGGGTGTTGATTTAAAATATTAGGGTGTCTATTTAACCGAACCCTTAGAAAAACACTTAGAAATGTTACTTTTAATTGGTTGTTCGTGCATACGGTTCTTCAGAAATTTGTTATTGTCCTTTTTCTGATTAAACTACTTATCGACAGTGGATCATTTATATTCATTCTTTGAAATATTCAAAATATTTAACATATAAAACAATTTCTATAGAGAAAGCTTTGTTGAATATTAACCAAAATTTGAGTTTGTTTTAGTTACATCACTTATATATTTTTCTGTTCAAATTATATCACATAACTTAAAAAAATGTTTTATAACTATGTCTATCTATCTAAACTAGTAAACTATAAAAAAAAGGTTTTATAATTAAAATTCAGAATTATGATTAGGAGATTAAAAAAAAATTTAAAAATTTTATTTTGGAACAAATTGTTTAGATTTACTTCGAGAAAACAAAAAAGAATTTAAAAAAAATAAAAATGATATCACTATTTAATTACTTATAGTATTTACTCGTAAGTAATTCCAGTCATATATTATCTCAAAATATAATTTTATAACTAATAAATTTCATTACTAACTATTTAATATTTTATTTATTAACATGCATAATACACGAGATATTACTTATTTTTAAAGCGAATTTACGTACTTGCTAAATCTATTATTAAATTTGCATAAATTATTTATAATAAAATTTTAAACCTCAACTAATCCAGAGGGGCGAGGATAACACTTGGTATCATTGAGCTATCCCCGCAAACCCCTCCTCCCCTCCCCCACCCTCACCCCAAGGTAAATAGTGAAATTCCATCCTTAAAAAAAAAAAAAAAAAAAAAAAAAAAGAACTCAGCCACGACACACCATTTCAACCGACTCTTCAATTTATGCCAAATGTTTATCATGGGAATGTAACAACAACTAAAAAATAAACACATTTACAAACAACATTGATACCGCTAGGCTACAAGTTTTATATTTTTATTAATAAATTATTTTATTGTTAAATGTAAATTATTTAAAAGCTCATGACCATTAAACATTCGGGGTAAAATTGCAAAACCCTTAATTTTACTTTTATTTATTTATTTGCTAGAATGATAGACACACATCCGATTTTACTTCTGATCTATTCTATTGTTCATTACGAGACTCGAACACTTAATTTATTAAAAGAGATGTCACTATATAAAATTCTGACATCGGAAAACGCCTAAATATAGATTAGATTCTATTTTATTTTCTTGATTATTTATTTATTTATTTTTGAGGAAGAAATGTTTAATACTTAATTTTAATCACATGAGCGGCCGTTGATCATTGAGGATGTTGGATAGAGTTGAAGGGAGGGATGGAGGGTGTGTCATAACTCATATGTGCTCATTGTTCAACTAGTAATGAATGAAGCTTGCGCTAAATTCTTGAAATAATTGCGTGTATAGCAAAAGCCCCAAAAAATGGCCATAATTTGCCATATGCTTGTGGACAGGGAATAGCTCTTCCATCAAGAAGATTGGTCAATGGTCAACAATCTCTCTCTGTCTCTCTCTATGTATATAAAATAACATAATCTCACAAAACCCATTGCCAAATTTTATTATTATTATTATTTTCTTTTATAAATCGTATACAAAGGTTTGGAGTTGGAAGTGCTTATGCGTTATTATCACTCTATTTATCGGAAACTATCAACCAAAATTCACAGGTTTGTTTGAGATTTCAGACGGGTTGGTTTAACAGACTGTTCATATTTAAAAATTGAAATCGAAACCGAACGCCTACCTTTATTATTATTTCTTTAATTTTCTGAATATGGAGTTATGTGTACGTACAATGTTGATGATCTATTTTTATCATTTTTTAAAATTTAATAGAACTAATTAATAACTACAAACCGCACAATTCAATTTGCATGTTTGGCCAACCCAACCAACTCGTTATGTTTGCTTGTCTTGTCAAACCGATGTTTGCTTTTGAAAACATATTAATGCTTACCCATTAATTTATACGAGCAACATTTTATTTCCTCTTAAATTGCATCTTCCAGATTGATTGAAAGTGGAAATGCAACGAGTCTTCCGGCTTTGAATTCTTCCGTCATATTCTTACAGAATATGCTCTTCTTGTTCGAGAATCAGCTTTGCATGAACTTGTTCCTTCTAGCTTGTTTGTTTTGAGCTGTGGTATCTAACCCCGACCCGAAGTAGGGAACTGCAAGCATCAAGCGTCAGGCATCGGGCCTCAGGTAAAAGAGGTTGGCATTGAGTAAGGGACCCTGGCCTCGTGCGAGGTATGCAAACATGGCAAGGAGTCAGAAGCTGGTATCAGAGGTAGGTGAAATCAAGTTAGGCACTCAAGGAATCTGTCTACGGGCAACAGGCTGAAGGAAGTAGGCAAGTCTGTATCTGCTACAAGCACAAGCGAGGCATGGGATGGCCTTCCTATTAAAACTCTTGATCTCGGACATGGAAAGCAGCGCAGCAATCAAGCCTATGGCCGACCCCTTCCATTACTCAATAGGCCGCCCCCTAACTTCAATAAAGCCGAAGACGAGATTCCAAAGCCCAACCTCACTAAAGAGAATCACGCGTTTGAGGACCCAGATGGAATGGTAACCAACTCCCCCTTAGTTACTTTCCTTAATTCCTCTTTTCGGAATCGGATTCCATCCAGCAACAGGGAATCCTACGTTGAGAACTTCTTTTTAAGATTAGGTTTAGGATCAGACTGTATAGGTGATATGTAGTTATAACTTAAACATATGTAAATTATATAAATAAAAAAAATTTGTTCATATTTCATTTATTTGTTTCAGGATATACGCATAAAAATCACATCTCAATCAATTTTTTATATTTTAAAAGTTTTTGGGTTGAAATATTGAATTATTTATTTTGTTCCGTGTGCTTTCCTAATATGCAGTGTAGTCTTCATGATCTATTTTTATTAATTCATGATTTACTTTTATAAAGCATTTATACATGCATAAAAAGATAAAATAGATGCTTCTTATAGAATCTCAGTTGAGGATGCATAGTGTTATCTAATTACTTCTTGCTACAATACATTTCATTGGGTATGAAGGTTTACAGACTAGAAAAGTTGAGTGCTTCTCTTCTTCATGGACCTTAAAGAATAGAAGAAAGGAGAAAAGGGAGACAATGGTCAAAAAGGTCAAAGGGTATGGTAAACTCAGTCTTCAAGGAACAGTTGTCAAAATGTGAATGGGTCATATGTGTCTGACAATACAAATAGCAAAGTGGCAGGGATAAGATGTTTTTCATAGTCTTTTGCCAGAAAAGAAGATTAAATATTATTAATTGTTCTCCTATTTTTACCTCTACTTTATGGACTAACAATTACAAAATTAATTTTTATTTAATTTAATGATTAATCATTATTAATAGTTATTATTTTATGCTAAGCAAAAAAATATTATTTTTAGTAAAGTCTTGTATATCTTTCATTTAGTTTACCTAATATTAAAGCTTCGATCAAAATTTATAAAATCCTTAAGATTGATAAAAAATTATTAAATTTGGATAGTTTTCTTGAAATAATAAAAACAAGTGACTTTAACAGAGTGTGCTAAATTTGATTAAATCAAATAATTTTTTATATATGAAATGTCTTAAGTTGAGTGACTTTAAGGCGGGATTAGGTATAAATAGTAATTTGAAATTAAAGTGATGCAATTTTATTTGAAATCAGGAGTTTAAGCCTCACCTATTACATGTAGGTGTAGATTAGATGGATTAAAATAATCATGGTAATATGTAACCGTTAAAAAAAGATGAGTGACTTCAAATACATATAGTATGTATTTTTTAACTGTATAGCTGATAAAATTTATTTTCACATTGTGGGTGAAATTGGTGTGAAATGATAGTTGTTATATTATTATTATAATTATTTGATAATTCAATAGAATTTTATTTACTTGTTAAATTCTGATATAATTTCTTGAACAAATTGATCTTACTTTGTTATAGCAACCATCTAGTAGAGCCTCATCATATGTAACAAACAGAGTCGTGATTATTGTCATAATATGTTTCGAAATTGGAGGTTTAGTAAACATAATTTAAAAATAAGTTAGTTTTTGTGCAAGTTTTATATTTGATTTCGTTATTTTGGAGGAAGGTGACATCAACCATAAATTTAACATGCATATTAATACTTAAATCTAAACCTTCACGCTAAGAGATTTTTTAATTTTTTTGACTAGAAAAGGTATGTATATATTCTCTATAAGGATCACGGATCCGCTTAATGTACGCCATCACCATTTTTAATTATTGTACCATCTTATTCAATTTATTAAATCACTAATATTTTTTTTCATATAAAAATAGAAAATATATTTTTAATTTCATGTTTTTAAAAAGACATGTTAAAAATCAAGTGGTTGTTTTAACCAAACATTTTTTTATAAATTGCCAAAAATATAGGCAGAAGCACATTTAATGATTAAACAATTAAGATAATGTTTTGGATGTGGTATTGTGAAGCTTTAAAATATAAAGAGGGTGCAATTGTTCTCTTGTATGATGAAGGCATCTTAAATACGATCATCATAGCATGTGCTTTTCCTGCTCTATCCCCATAATCTATCACATGGATCTACATATAACTCTAGTGCATGCCACCATCACAAACGTGACAAACTATACCCTCTTTCTTAGGCTAGCGGATCTCTACATTTCATTATTCATTTCATAGGGACAATTTCAAGGAAAGAAATAGAAAAAGATAATACTTTATACATATTTTTTATTTTAATATTATAACGTTACGCTACGCTACGCTACGCTACGTTAATATTAAAATTTAGTATAATTTTTTTCTAAAATTTTATGAGATTGATGTGAGAAAAAACTAAGGTTAGTAACCCAATTATCACATTTTATAAAAAAAAAAACGCATTACTTTTTAAAAATACCTTTTCAAATCTACAAACATCTTAAACATATTTCTTTTGTAAAACTTTAATCACCATGCTATTGAATTCAACTAGTTTTTTGTCCCTAAATATTGTGCCATTATCCTGTCATTATTTCAAATATTAAAATGCAGATACAAAACTACACGTCGTGACGACGTCTATCAATCTCACGTAACCCTAAAGCTTCCCAAGTCATGAAAGCTACTATCACTCAGTGTTATTCATTTATATTCTGTTTAGTTCTTCATAGTACTTGAACGGTAATGAAACTCATTATAGCCTACGATACTAAATAAAAATACTTTCTTTTAAAGACCCTAAAGATCATTGTAGTGTTTCCTATTTTATTATACACAATAGGATTGAATGTGATGTGGTAATCTTTTTCATTATTGTCCACGTAAATTATATAGATTGAAGTACACATTAATTCCATATGGAATTGTAAATATTCATGAATTCATCGCATGCTATTCGAATGTTGTTACGAGCATGCATATTGTTTAATGAGATCTAATAATAATCTAAGTGAGTGTCCAAAGTTTTTTTTACTAATTGGTTCAAGGATTAATTCATCATGAAAAATCATTCATATGTGAACATTTGAATGAGTATGTGAACATGAACTTTATTCGTAGATGTACTACAACTAAATGTCAACATACATGGGAGATCCATTCATATTTTACATTAGTGCTCACTAAGAAATATTTTGATTGACTCTTGAATTAATTCAACTTGTGGAAAAAATATTTTTGTAAAAGCCCAAAAATTAGTGGCTGATGTAAAAACTAAAAAGAGTTTAAAAATTATATAGATATACAAATTCTAAGGGTAAAACTAATTTTAAGTTGCAAGTATTTTAGTAAAGCCAAAAAAAGCTATTTTAGAAAAAAACTCTTTTAATTCAACCATTACAACAAATACGTGACATATTCATATAGCCGATTACTCATAGTTCATAAGTACGTTGATTTTATCCTTTATCTCTATGTTCAAATACTAACTTGATCTTGTGGAACTCTTATTATTGATAGTAACAACTCATCATAGTTTTTAGTTCTCCCGGTCTAACATAATCCAAGATCACTCAAAACATGATTTTTATCATTAGTATAAGTTTGATAATACTTGTTCAATTAACAGCGTTGACTAAATATACTCGTATTACTTGTTATACCCCCTCCTATTGATTTCAGTGATTTTGATTTTTTTTTCCCAAAAAGGGCCTATACATTTGTATTCAACTTTTATACACCTGTATTCAATTTGTAGGCACTTGTATTCATCATTGTATATGCTCATATTTAACTTTATAATACGCGTGTTACAAAGGAATACATTGAATGAAGATGCAAGTGCGAGATACATTTAGCATTACTCATTCATAAGATACTTATTAAACATAACATTCTTCTCCCAATATATTACCATAAGATGAAGCACATGGGTAGAGTGGCTTGTATTATCCGACTTTACAGCCCACATGGATCATAACATGAAACCACATAAAAGCGCTGGTATTTTGATTATCCTGCATTATCAATGCTTTATACAAGGTGTAATACAACAAATGTCTTTCCATGATCACGTTCATTGTTTCTCTAACAAAAATTAAACATAAAAGTTACATAATATGACATCCAACATCCCATACCATCTAACATTATACGTCAACTGATCATATATATTCTTTTACTTTAACTGTTGTCGAAATAATATAGTTATAACTATTTTTCTAGTTTTTTTCACTTCAACTTTCCATCCAAAGCAAGTACCTTTGGTAGCATTTTTTTTAAGTTCTTACACATAAAACTTTATATTAAACTAAAGGAGCGTAATTAAAATTTTGAAAAATAAAGCAAGATGACAGTTTTAACCTATTTACTTACGGTAAGTCTTTTATCTCTAACACAAGAGGTGAGCTTTTTGTGTGAAACTAGCTACAAAAAACAGTTTGACTTTAAGGGTCTAACTTAATAAAATTTCTGATGAGATATTGATGCAATTTAACACCAGCAGCGTCTTTTATTTGCATTGAAGTTTGATCAAGTTAAATGACATATCCAACAAAACCAAAAGATAGGATATCAGTTCAATATATCCACAACTCCCTTTTGACCTCAAAAGTCAAAGTAACATCTTTGTTGTTTTCTTTTCTTCAATAGGGGATCGACAAAGGGCTTCTTGCAGACGCCTTTTGACAGCGATGAAATATAGAGAAACGCTACCAGATTTCGTGCTTTGCATAGGGGATGACAAGTCAGACAATGACATGTTTGAAGCAATCACAAGAGCGATGGCGGGGCCCACTCCTTAACGGTAGCTGATGTCTGCACAGCTGGCAGAAAACTGAGTAAAGCTAGATACTTTCTTAAAGACACAACCAAGATCCTGATAATGCTGAAGTCATTGTTGTAGATACTATGTAGTTGACTTCTGGTGCTTGAAGTCAAACTCGTAAGGTCTTGTATTAGATGGCTAAAAGTAATAACATCGACTCTGTAGATGCTACGGCATTAGATGCTGACGACAAGTTGCTTCCCATTGCTTAGTAGAAACCTGTTGTTTAAAGCAGATATTTTGTATCGAATGTTATATAGAAGTTTTACAAAAGAAGGAACTATAAATAATAAATGGACATAAAGTTGTAATCTGTTCAAAAGCAGGGTGCAACTTACAATTCTATTTCAGTTGTTATATTCACTGTCCTCTTTGCTAGATGAATAATAATCTTCAGACAGGTCGGGCGGGTCATAGATGATCATATCAGGAAAAAGTTCCAGGAAATCATGTTTCACCTTTTCCCTAAGTTCTGGATACGGTAAAAGCCCTTTCATGATGACCCGATAAGGCAATGACAATGGCGGATCAGGAGCTCGTCTCATTTCATCATATATGACCATTGCTTCCGAAGGCAATCCGCTATCCAAAAAAGACCTAATAATGTCCCCAAATGTATGCTGATCAAAATGTACTTCTTCATTCTTTAGATCTTGCCATACTCGCTTCACCTCGTCCACCTTTTTATTTCTTGCTAGCATCATAAGCATGTCCCTGTAAAAGAACATATCGGGTCGGTACCATATCTCCTTCCGCACCACCTCGTATAACTGCACAATGAAATTATAAATACTCAAATCAAAATGTAAGTGAAAAATTAATTGAACAAAGATCATACATTCAATTAGAAAACATTTTAAAAATAAATAAATATTTACAAGATAAATCAATGTCGCCATCATAGACATCTTGGTTTTAAAAAGCATGAGACTTTTAGGTCCTGAAAGCCGAGGGGATAGACATGACCTCAAAGCCCAAAGGTGTTTTTCATATCACCTCACGCCTTAGGGACGCTTTTTGAAACCAAGATAGACCTTAACAACAACAAGCCAAAATCAACAAATACAAGTGCTACATCATCAATTTTTCAGGTCTCATCACAAATTGTCATAAACAGTAAAAAAGTTAAAGTGGGCTGTTATTTTACGCGTTTAACTGTTAGTAGCAACAGAGCACACACCTTCATGGACAGAAAGACAAGGTCTTGTCTTTGAAATTCAAAAAGGACAGCGACAAGATCAGACTTGAGAAGGCGAGAGACATGCGACTTGATGAAACGGTCAAGTCGAATAGGGCTGGATTCAAGTCTCTTGAGCTCTTTGGCTATAATCAAACCTTCTTTTCCTATCTCCTTCTTTCTCCTCCATATTGATAATGAGGTTGAGCTCGTGTGATTATAATAAACAGGATTCGATATGGTTTTCAGGTTTGACCAGCACGTTGACCTTGAAGTTCTTCGCAGAAGAATGGTTAGAGTGTAATTGAACATATTATCATCCAACACGCCTGTCAGTGATTAACATCCGTTAAGCGTGGTTCAATAATCACATATTATCGTTAAATGCGACTTAAAATTCTTAAACTGCACTACTTGGTGAAAACAAGCAGGTCGGGTCAGTTTTAACAAATTTTGGGTCAAAACGTGCCGTTTGCTGGTAGAACTGGTTCAGATATAAAAATGAGTTCGGGTTGAAATGACTCTTCTTTGAAAAGATGAATCATGTGACTAAAAATAAATAGAAACTATATCAGAGAAAAGGTTATTGTTTTCCATATAATGCAAGAACAACATACTCCAATTAATACAGGATATTGAACTATGAGTTTTACGCATTTGTTCAGGCGTGAATCGGGATGGGCCAAACAAGCAATTGTTAATCCAATATGGATGCAAATGACATGGCCAACTGTCTGTTGTGCATTGTAATGTAGAATAGATTCATGTTTCAGTTATCTATACAGTAACACCATTAGATAAAAACAGATAAAATCCTTCATGATAATTATCTTCTGCCTCATGCTACCATTATGAATTCTTAAATGATGGCAGCAAAGAAGGCCTAAATGCCCTTGATCCAGGGTTTTTCGGCCAAAAAAGATTGGTTAAAACAAGTCAAAATAATTACATAATTAATAAGTAAACTTATCAACACCAAAATAGAAATCAAAGAACAGAACACCAAGAACTTCGTTAGTGAAACCAATTAGGGCCAAATGGACATTCATAACAGTAAAAATTCCAAACATAAAATAAATAAAAATTTAAATACAGTTTCTGCTGATTGAACTGATTCTTCCAATTTGGTTATATGCCCCAAATCTAACCCAAATTAGTAATAAACATACAACAAATACAATTGCTAACTGCAACAGTTAAACATACAAATTCAAAATTCAAAATTCAAAATTCAAGTTCTTAAGTAGTAAATTACAGAGTTTTCCTTTAAAAGCCTAAAAAAAATTAACAGTATACTTAATATATATCATTGATTTCTGATTTCAAGTCTCTTTCGTTCAAATCAACATTCAAAAGGGGATTCAAAAATAAAAATTGAATCAGGGTCGTATTTCAATTTATTGAGTTGCAATCAAATACTGAAAGCGATGAACTTAAAGAAAACAGTGAATACTAGCATTAGGGGACATGTAGCTTATCATGATATGCATCCAGAATCAGACTGGAGTATCACTTACCCGAGTCGAACGAGTTGTTGACAGAACGAGTAGAAGGATCGGCCGAGTTAGGGTTGTCTGTTTTCCGAATCAAGTCTCGAAGACTTGGGGTTCTGCGCTTTCTGCTGTTCTAATCGCAAGCACCGACTAAGTCTCTTGGGCTAATAATGAAAGGAGTTACTAACGGGTTGGGTTTCTGAAGGGTATTGGGCTAACTAAAATATAGGAATCTTGGGCTAATTATAATGGATATTAGGCCTAGTAAATATGGTTTGAAACTTTGTATAAATAAAGCCTACTACACTTCCTTGTTTGAGCCGATTTCAGATCTTAAAATAAACCGAATTCAATTTTGCTTCTCTTTAAAGTCGAATCAAAAACCAACTTTTTTTTTGGTTGGGATTTGATCGGTTTTGGTTTGATTTTCAGTTTGATCTGTTTTAAAGTGTATATATTGAACACTTTATTACCTGACCTGACTTTAAAGCATCAATTTTACCGAAAATAAGTGAATAAGATAAGTGATTTTTGTGTGATCTAATTAATTGCTTTTTGGGTCGTATTAGAATTTAGGATTGTTTTTTGGGTCGTATTAGGGACATACAAATGAAAGGAAATTTATAAGAAAAGGATTGCCAATGCCTCCATTGAATCGATTCAATCTTTGATAGGTTAGGGTTCCTGAGAAAACCAATAGTTAGGTGAAAACCAAAGATAATCACGGAAACCAATAACATAATTCATAATTTTTTTGTTATTTTAATTGTTAAGATGTTATTTAAGTATTTTGTACATATAAGTTGAGCATACATACGAGAATGAAGAGTCTTAAGTATAAGTAACACTACGTCGAATGAAAAATCATTACGTATACGTAACCTATGTGTGATGTATATGAAAAACCATGCTACGGTTTTCATTTGATCGATATCCTTATTTATATATACTTACACATATATATAGAGGGTAGTGATAAAAAAATTATAAATTATGTGACCGATTTTATTGGTTTTCTCTAGTTTTCTCGTAACATTGTGGTTTTCTTATGATTCCTCATTTCTTCACCCATAAGTATGAAAGAGTTTTCACCTCCTTGACAAGTTGTGGATCGAGATTGCCTTCAATTAATGGACCTTATTGTTGTGCACCCTTTATATACACCAACAAGATGTAAGAATAACCTCATGAACAAATTTGTTGATTGATTCCATTCCTTGAGTTGAACTTATGGAGCTCAAGAAGATCAGCAACCGAGAATGCATAAATTGAAGGAATAGTTCTCCACCCATAAAATTCTACATTACTAGATTATTTGTCTTCATGCAAAAGAAAATTAACAAACAAAGGGAGAGCTCAAATTTTATTAAACAGAGTAGCCACAACCCTTGGTATTTATTTACAATCAAATTAAAAGCAGAAGACAACTTCAGATCTCTCTCGATCTTTCCTGAACTCAATTGGAACATCATCAGGTTAAATGATCATTCCAACTTATTACATGTTAATCTACGTAATTAGCTTCACATAATTGAACATGAGCATCTACTAATCCTCAACCCATACTTCAGAGAACATCAGAAAGCTGCAACAATCATATAGCTTGTGCTACAGGAATCGACACCATAGATCCCGATTCTTCTTCAATGTCTTCATCTTCCTCTGCTTCCCACATAAATTGTGCATATGATCCCATCACCATACTGCCAATTTCCACACCAAAGTTAGTTAATTAAATTAATGTTTTGAGTTTATTGCACTAACAATGATCAAACCTTATCGTTATAATCAGATCGATTGATTAAACATTTAAACGATATCGATTCATTGATCATTGATGAATGTGATTCATAACATACCAATCATCAGGAGAGACGTTAATCGCCTGATCGAAGTAATATCGTGCTCTATCTCCATCACGATTCGAGTCCCAAATTAGTCTGCCGTACAGCGACAGAAGTTCACCGTCTTCAGGACTCGCTAGTATTGCTCTACTGTAATACTCCTCTGCTATAACAGTATCTCCTTCTACCTACACTTAGGTGAATACTTATAATTAGCATCAACAACAGATTCACCAAATTGATTGATGATTGATGAACAATAAGATGTAAATTGAACGAATGTTTACACCTCGTGTAAGAATTTGCCGTAGTTTCTGAGGAGAAGAGGATCGTTAGGGTTCAATTCCAACAGTTTTCGATAGTGCGCGCCAATTTTGCTTCGATCATCGTTATTATTATTATTATTGCTACCCCCGCCGGAAGACCGTCGTGAACGAAAACCTCCGCCGGATCCAGAAAATTGCGCCTCTTCCGATGCGATTCCACCGGCCGGAATCCTACTCATCCGATCGAAACATTTCTCTGCGAACTTCAACGATTGAATGCATCCGATAACATCTTCATCCGGCGATGACTCTTCCATCACCTCCGGTAACATTTCCGGTAAGATCGGCGATCCGGCGTTGATTGATGTTAATCTGGAAAGCTTCTTCGGCTCCGATATAGCTCTGCTGATTCTCCGGCGATTGTTCACCTCCACCGGCGAAAACTCACCGGAAAAGGATCCGTGTCGGAGGATGCCGGAGATTCTCGGTGAACCGGCCAACAGAGATGGCGTAATCGATCCAGAACCTGTACGGAACAGAAGAGATTCCATTGTTTCTTCAAATTCTCATACAGTTTTAAGATCAAATGGAGTGTTTAGTGAGGTTTATGAGGTTGAATCGATCATAAAGTGCAGTGATTGTATATGAACAAAGTGACAAAGAAGCTGTTAATTGACGGTGTTGATGGGGTTAGAGGACACGTGTAAGGGGGGATGCACGTGAGAGCATATGCGAATGCTGACCCGGTGGAGTAGCAGGGGGATGATGATCATGTAGAAGACGTGAAAGTGAGGTGACGTGGATATTATCACCGTTGAACATGGAGATTCAAAGGTAACCTTACTTAAGCCGCACGGGATTCTTGAATTGTTTAATAAAATTGTAGGGTAAAAACTACAAAGTAAAGGTATCTTATTCTTTTTCTAAATTTGAAGTCAAATTTTTATTGTGATTTTTTAGTTTGTTGAGTAAAGAATATATATTGATTTTGACATTAAAATTTTAAAATCTGTCACTAGTTTTATGATAGGTATTTTAACGTGATGTATATATTTTGTTTACTAAATGAAAATTAATTAACCTAAGAATGAGAATAAGTAAGAGGTTAAGAAGTGAAGCTGTATTTTCTAACAAAAATGATAGATGCATATGTGAATTTTATCAAGTTATGTAAAAACTTAGTTAACTTAAATAACCAGAGTAAAGTATTGCATCTATGATGATCATGTAGTTGGTATTATACGTCTTATTGGATATGAAAACCAAAACAAGAATTTTCGATGATTCAATTTAAGCTAAACTAAGTTGTAATTTTGTGAGGAAACATGAACACAAATCAAACAAAAACACAAGATATAAGACACACAACCACTTTGAATTCAAGTTTGATTACTCAAATTTACGGGTATGTTTGACAAATTACATAGACATAATATGTATAACTTTTACGTAAACCAAATAATTTTGGCTAATGTATGATTTCGAAGTATGTACAAATTTAGATTTAAATCATATTCTTTTATAATCTAATTTATATATTTAAATTTTGTGAAAACCTTAATACACGCTTTGTATCATTTTTGTAAGATGCTTTAAATCTTTATGCTTCTTCACCTTGCAATCAATTCATAATGATTGGTAATAAATTGATGATAAAAATATTTTATCTTTAATCTGAGTATAATAATGTTATATCAAAAAGAAAAAAATAATATACGTCAATATTACATATATGTAGTATTTCAATACAAATAAATATAATATGATATACTTCACATATGTGGTTTGATATATTACATATATATATAGCATTAGGACTTAGGAGGATATCTATATCAAACCCTAGTCACAAATGCAATAAAACTGTGCCAAGAGAGCTAAAGCGAGGGAAATGAGTCAAAATCCCACACCTTTTAGTTTAGCATGTGGCATATTATAAGTTGCTCATGGGCCTTGTTTTTGGTGTATCATACGTCGTATGGTACGCCACAAGATAGTTTGGAGTAGCTTAGGACGGCTTTGAATGAGGAATTCGAACCAATTTAACCTTAATTCAACCTGGGAGACCTAGAGACGAAAAAATGGGTGATTTTTAAAGTTAAAGGTGGAATATTATCAACATTTCATGAAAATTAATCAGTCAATTTCAATGAAGATCATCTTTGGCTAAACTATTTATAGTTAGTTAGTTACAACTAATGTAAGGGTTTTCATGCAACTTGTAAGATTTGATTTATATTTGTTGCATGAGTGTTATACAAATTGAGATACTTGCTTGTAAATATTCATGATTATGCTTGCAATTTCAACTTCTACATCAATTTAAGTATAATTTATCTATAGAAATCTTCATTAGTTTTATTCCAACCTATAGAAACTCTAGATTTGTTGCAAATGTTTAAACTTTTGGAATTTGTCATGATCTGCGATGACATGTTTAAGGTTACTCATTTGTATTATTGTACTTTTAAGAAACTCTAAATGTGTAGTTAATGCACATGTGATGTAATATTTTTTATCATCCAATTGATGTAAAAACTAATTTGAGTTATGTCCAAGTAATATTTCAAGTAACAAATAAATTAACATGTTTTGTTAGTGATGATGGGTTTTAAAACTATAAGTGAGTATATTTTTATCTAAAAGTAACTCTTTCTATTTTTCAAGTTGTTTATGCAATTTAAATTCACTAATAAATCAATAAATGATAAGGTTTAAATATGTTAGGATCAATCACGTTTGCAATTCAATTTGATTTTAGCACCGATAACTTATTTTCGTGGTTCAACATTCTGTGTACTCTATCTAATTATTATATATATTAAAAAGCAACTAGAGAGCTACATGAAATTTTATGATTTAAAAGACTAGACCACCAAACTTTTACTATTTACAAAAGAAACCTTGAAATAATAGTTCTTTAAAATATTCTTTGATGGTTTTTAAAATTTGGTTTCTTTTATTTTCTTTTTAGTATTTTTAGTTATTTTAATTGTGATTTCTTATTTTTTTTAAATTAGGTTTTATTTTAGTTGACAAATGTTTCTTTGTCGTTACTGTTCAGGTACCATGACGAAACAAAAGAAACATACCCAAGCGCTTATGAGCGAACATCACGTTACCTGTATTTTGGTATTATTGGAACTTTTATCAATGTTTGATTTTAAACATTCATGTTGCCTATATTTTGGTATTATTGGAACTGTTATCAATGTTTAATTTTATGATTTTTGATGAGCCAAATCGATAACGGCCAATCTCCCGCTACGTTGCGTGAGAAAAACCTGATCACAATGTACTCGCCGCAAAGCGCGAGAAGTAAACTAGTTAAAGTTATTAGGCTCACTTCTCTCTATCTTTAATTGGTTCTTCGACATCAATCAAGGTCGTGTTGGTCATAGTCTATCTATAGAGGAATGACAATCTCGTTGAGTCAAACACAAGACATATTTTTGATTAACATCAAAGCAGTAATAGAAGTACTATCATACATATTCACTAGTTACTAAGGATCAGCAACCGGTTTTCATGGGCTCCAGCGAACCGCCCTTAACAGGCCAACAGGGGAATAGTGGGAAACTGCTTCTTCAACTCTTGTGGGCTACTATCCATTTATCTAAGCCCATTTTGATTCCCTACATAAATTACTGGCCCTATAGAACAAGTTAGCTCAACAGTAGTTCACTAATGAATCTAGCACATTCTTGTAGTAAAGCCCACATGATTTTTGGTTAGCCAATTTCAAATCCGCCTCGGTTCGGTCGAGGTCATCATTGGTTTCTCGGGTCGTCACACAAGATGCTTACTCCTAATGTGATCATAGATTAAGGACTACACCGGATCGGCTGGACCGAACCGACCTGGACCGAACCGACCTGGACCAAAACCGATATAGTGAAATACAAGGACCGAGGATCAAGGATCAAGGAAATTACCGATTTAGTGTTTCATTTCGTTCTTGGCCGGTCCAGGTTGGTTCATTGGTTTTTTCGGGTTGACCCACGAGATGCACACCCCTATATTAAGTTGCTGGCTCATTTACTAATTATTTATATTTTTCCTCCAAAAAGGAGATATAAAAATATACACTGAGTTAACTCAAAATGTTACTCTAACTCGTTCGACACACAATATACTCTTTAGTCTTTGTTGACGCATACTGGTCGTATCTTGTCCATATATTTCTTTCTTGAAACTAGTTTGACTTTTAATGTGGTAAAAAGTCAAAAGATGGGAATACTTTGACCACAAAACACGTTAACCGTTGCTAATTTTACTTCACAGATTATTTCTCAATATCTCCTTCAATGATGTGCGCTAAACCATATATGAAAAACCAACAAATGCCTACATCATCCTGTTTCAATTCTTCTTTCACATCTCATGAATCATGACTCATGCCAATAATATTATCAACATCTATCATCCCCTTCTTTCCCATTGTTTTCCCTATCTTAAAAGGCCGAAATCTTTATTAACTTTTCACCTCCGGCCAAGTTTCCGATCAACCTGGCCTCGGGGAAATGTCTACAGACCCCACCCACGCCCCGCCCCCGACAATACCATACACATCTCCTCCCGTTACCGTTGTTCTAACCATTATTCTCCTCCTTTTCTTCTTTATGGGCTTTTTTTCTATATACTTTTGCAGGTGTTTCATGCAAAACATATTTCACACCTGGCATGTGCGCCAGAACCCTGCCAGGGCCCCTGTGGGCCCTGCAGGGGACGGCGTGCATCCTGGGCTCGACCCTTTGATCATAAGCTCTTTCCCTACGTTCACATACTCGAGTGTGAAAGAATATCGACGGGAGAATTATGGGTTAGAATGTGCCATATGTTTGTGTGAATTTAAGGATGAAAATGTCCTAAGGCTTTTAACAAAATGTTACCATGTGTTTCATCAAGAGTGTATCGACTTATGGCTTGGGTCTCATAAATCGTGCCCGTGTTGTCGGTGCAGCCTCGACACGCCTGTTAACTTACCCGAAAAATCCCCACTTTCGCGCAATAATGCGCCTGTGCACGAGTCTCAAGACAATAATTCACATGAAGATTCTGTCACCATCGATGTAAAAGACAACGATGAGAACGGAGATAAAGTTGAAACCAAAAAGGAGAAACATCATGTGGTTATCGAAGTGGGTCCAGAGGATAAGATAACTGAAGGATTCACAAGGTCAAAATCAACGGGACATTCAATCGTTAGGAACAACGTAGGATCATGTGAACATGATAAGTTTATGTTAAGATTACCTCAAGATGTGCAAGATAAACTTATTCCAAGACATCATTGGACAAGAAGTTGTACTGAATTTGGGGAATATAAAAGCAAAACTTGTTCCACTAGTGCTGGTTTTGTCGAAAGAGATCGATAAAACCGACACCTAGGATCCTAGGTTATTTAATTAACCACTTGCGTTTACCGCTTACGTTTTTGGTTTTTAGGATTTGTTACATCGTATATCCGCTTACGTTTTTGGTTTTTAGGATTTGTTACATCTTATATCCTATGTTTATTTTGGTAGGGGATTAATACGTATAGGTGAGATTATTCATTTGTGTTTGTTAATTCAATTTGTGAAAATGTTTTTGAACTTGAAATAAGCCAAACGTAGTAAAGAAGCAGTTACACTTTTATTACTATTTAACCCTAACTAACTTAAACCTTATCAATTAATATTTTCCTATCTAAAACACAAATCCAAACAGACTAAAAGTTTATTATATATTATAGTTATTATTTTATTATCATTTATGTTTAGTATTTTTTTCGTTGATCATTATTTTATATCTTATCTTGAATGCTAGGATAGTTATTGAGACCGGTGCATAATTTATTGTCACGCAAAAGTGCCATTTCTATAAGTAGAAAATCTCACATGAGTCGAAAAATGAAATGCAACAGAGAGATAAGAGTATAATTGTTTCTCATCTCTCACAAGTCATTGCACTATGAATGATTCTCTTCGTTTCACTCAACTTGAATTTTGATCCAACTCAACATAAAAATGTCGAATCTGTGTTTCTCTAATTTAATTCAAGAGAGAGGCTTGAAGGCAAACTTTCTATGTCAAACAACATCAAATATAATAGAAATCTCCAATCCTTACGAAATCACAATATACATTATAAGAATTAAGTTGGATGTGTGATCATAAATTCATTTCATTGTTAAATCATAGTGGAATGGGATATCACTCGGAACAACCTTACATGGAGTTGGACATTTTTGGAAGGTGTTGCCCACTTGCCGTTGCTCCCTGAAAGTACACTAGTTCCATTTTGTCTTGTGATATTTGTAACATTCGGCCCCTCATCCTATTTAATATAATCCCCTTACTACACTCCCACTTAATTTTAATTGTGTGATTCTTCTCATATCCACAATCAATGCATCAAAAACATGTTGTTAATTTTGAAGGCAAGACAACTTTTAGGAATCCAATATCCCTTGTGTCCACAGTTAGTGTGAGATTTGCCTTGTGTGTTACGTAAAGAAATCTTTGATGATATTTTGTTTATTTAAATTTAGATTCTCAATCTTTATTCTTGTGTTTAGAGTGAATTAATTTAGATTCCTTTCCAACATATATGCTTAGTTGCTTACACCATGTAGAAGGTGAAAACACTATTTTTTGTATACAGATAGTACTGTAACATATGACATCTCTTTTCCCATTCCACTTTGGAGGACTTGCAGGTACTGCCTGTACATTGAATATGAGCATTTACAGCAGGGGTAAAATGAAGAAATTTTATGTCATTCTATAGAAAAGATTCCATGAACACTATAAATTCTCAGAGACGATTGATGTTTGTTATTGCTATAAATATATGCTTAACATTTTGAACTTTAGTAAATTTTTTCCATCTTGAGAGTTTTTGCAAAATAATGTTACAGAGAATTTAGACCAATAGCATGAATAAAATTGTTGTGTCATAAAAGTTTGTTTACTATGGATTTGCCAATTTTTTTTCCTGAATGACGAATTTCTTTTACTCATTGTGTGATTTAAACCCAAGATTTTTAGATTTACATGCTTTAACAGGCTTTGCCTGTGTGACCGAGCAATCAACTCTAGTGGTTATGGACTTGCTAAGTGACCGAGCAATCAACTCTAGTGGTTATGGACTTGCTAATGACCAAGATTTTTTGATTTTTATTGTTAAGCTATAGGTTCCTATATTTTTACTAACAATGGTTATAGTATGCAAGAGTGGAGCTTTGATGGAGTCTTTATGGGTCTAAATTGAGTTTCTTGTGATCTTCATTTGGATTTCAGTTAGTTTATAAGGAGTTTTGAGTTAGTGTTTACCATTTTGGCGTGTTCTTATCGATTTTGAGTTCGTTTTTAACGACTCGAGATTAGGTCACCGGTGGCAATATTGGTGGTGGTCTCGCAAATATTTTAGTTTAGGTTTTGTGTTTTGAAAACCAAAAAAAACCGGTCGGTTTTGGTTATATCTTGTTTCAAAACTGAACTAAAACACACTAAACATGCGAACTGACTTTACCTAACTTGTTCGTTATTTAGTGGATTTACAGCCCAAATTAATATTTCTTTCCTAAAGTTTTAGGGACGAATTCATTAGTAGGCAGTTAACAAAAGTTCTAATGTAAAAAGTTTAAGGTGCAAATCCACCATTTCGGGCTAATTTTCTTTGCGTCCATACAAAAAATAAAAAAAATGACGGTTTGTTAATTCCTAACAGTTTCTTAAAACCGGAAAACCAAATTTCAGTTTTGGTTTGGTTAAGCCCAAAACACATCCCAAATTTCAGTTTTCTAAGTATTGTTTTTGATGTACACATTTTAGGCATTAAACACGTCCCAAATTAACTTATTTATAAATAACCAAATACTGAATACACCTAAAATTTACTCAAATCTGAAGGTCTAATATTTGTCGAGTACATTTATCCTTATACGAAGATCACATGGTATGTTTCTTGGAATATGATGACTTGTAAATCTTCCATTTTCTAATTATGTTTGCCAAAATTTGGTGATTATATTTCTTGGCCCATGAAAAGACTTGCTCTGTTTCTGATGTTTGTAGAGGAGAGAAAAAAACCACAATATATAAGAAAACTAGTGAAAATCAATAAAATCGGTCACATAATTTATAATTTTTTTATCACTACCCTCTATGTATATGTGTGAGTATATATAAATAAGGGTATGGATCAAATAAAAACCGTAATATGGTTTTACGTATACGTAACTTTTTTTCATTAGACATATTGTTACGTATGCGTAAGACTCGTTGTTTTCGTATGTATGCTCAACATATATGTACCAAGTACTTAAATAACATTTTAACAATTAAAATAACAAAAAAATTTTGAATTATGTTATTGGTTTCCGTAGTTTTCTTTGGTTTTAACATAACTATTGATTTTCTTAGGAACCCCCCCCCCTGTAAAGAATGCCATAACATCTTGGGAAGCAAGCCCACGAACTATATAAACATCTTGGGATGGTTAGCTCAGGCGAAGAGCTGGAGCCTAGATCAAGGTCGAGCCCTAAGACAATAAGACGACGTGGGGCGGAGATGGTTGAATCTTGTTCTTTGACTTTGGTCAACCAATGAGCCGCAACATCTTTTGTGGATTTTTAGGACGGAAGCAATGTTTTCAGAACCGGATCGGACGTCGAACCGGACGCCTTACTGGTTTGGTGGTCGGACCAGATTTAAGAACCGGATGACGTCATAATTATATATATAGTATATTATATATATAGTTATATATATAATTAAATATAAGTAATTTATACATGTATTTTATAGTTATATATAAAACTTAACTATATTTTTATATCCAACACACTAATATATGGTTCAACACCCCGTTTTTACCCATTAAAATCAAAAAAATAAAAAAAAATAAAAAAATAATACAAAATCCGGTTCGAACCGGTTCCCGGTTCAACCGCCGAACCGGTTCGAACCGGCCGGTTCAACTTGGTGAAAACGATTTGGGGGGGATCGGACCGGTGGACCAGCCGAATCCCGGTCGAACCGGTCGGACCGGCCGGTCCGATCCGGTCGTGAAAACAATGGACGGAAGTGACAAATGCCGGTTAATGAGTCAAATAGCATTCCTTTTTTTTTCATTTATAAAATACTAATAAAAGATAGTTTTTAGAATAAAAAATACACATATTACATAAATATAGTTACGCTAACATACCATACCCCCGTTATTTTTAATTAACATAACTTATTCTCGTATCAAATCAATCATTTTATCTCTCACTTGCTTGATAATTGATATTGTTTATGTTGTAAATTTATTCTAAGTTAAAAACCAAGTTGCCACATGGCTTCGGTTCTAAGATACATATTAAATGATTGGGATCATTACAAATATTTAACTTTGGTTTAGTGGTTAAAACTTTTCACTTTGAGCTAATTCAATCCAGGTTCAAGCCATACGGTAGTTTTTTTTTTTTTTTTTTTTCCTTTTGGTTACTTTGCATTTATCTTTTTTATATTTGTTTTTCTAAATTATTTCCTTTTAATTTGGTACTCATTTCTTTAACAAATTTGTCATTTCGATTTGGTATTTTTCCAATTTCCATTATTTATATTAAATTTAATCAACGCTAAAAGTTCATTCTGTGTTGGTTTTCTTCCGGTTTCAATCTTTTTGACGTTTCAATGTTACTTTATTAAATGGTTTCGTTTTTTATATAATGTTTTGAATTTTATTAACGTAAATTCACTACTTTACACGTTGTTGTTTTAACTTTATTCTAGAATTTTATTTAAAATCAAGTCATGTTTACACGACTACGCGCGAGAATTGAGTCCTTTTTACATCGCTACGCGTGAAGCAAGTGGTTACACGCAGTGAATGAACGCACTTATTTTTCTTAACGTTTTGACGTCGATTTTTGTTATGGTTCAACGCCACCATCGCATTGCGCGAGTCTTAATACTAGTTAATATATATGATGTACATTATAGACGCGGGTACGTTTAGGTGTCCTTACCTACCCTACATCCTATATATATTATAGAAAATAAAATATTATGAAATGATGGAATCACGGAAACAATGTCACTGAAATTGGAAATGTTTGCATACGAATGGATGAGTGGGTCTTGCCATCTGTCATACATGTTGTACAAACATTAGGGTCCAAACACCACAGCCCATAGATTTGATCTAAAGAAGTCACTAGCATGTACTGTACAACTGGTATTGCTTTAGCCTTCTGGATTATAATGTGGTGAGTGATATATGTCCAACATATAAAATTGTACACTGTGATGTTGCAGTGCTTGATCTTTGTCTTGAGATGGTAGAAATGATGAATGTGAAAGAAAACCAGTGGGGTGTGGTTTTGAATGTGAATGATTGGTGTTTGTAAATTGTAATATACATATATATTTATATGTAGAGTAGAGTAATATTATTAGCAAGGGTAGATAGATTCTTGTTGTCACATGGTTCGATTCTACTGGTGTCAGAGAGGTTGGACCATGGTCCAAGTGAGACCACCCCCACCCGAGCCCTCTTACCACTTACCAGTCATCCTCACCACAGCTCTACTCTGCTAATGTTTCTTGGTAATACAAACTTTATCTGACAACTCGTTTGGTTAACAGTATCAAGGTGTGTAGGACAAATATCTTTTCTGATATAATTAAAGTTTTAAGTCTTCTGATAAAGAAAAGATGTTGATTTACAAGTAGAATATTATAGGGTGTGAGTTAACTGCTTTGAAAAAAATCCAAACTTTTTTTGATTAAGTTGTTGGAATTATTTCAAATGATATCTAATTGTTTATCTAACAAATGACCGTTTCATTGCTACATGAAAAATGATATATTATAGATCATCCCATTTATGTAGATTTTTTAAAAAGTTTTTAGTTTCTCTGTCTATAGAAAAAGTAAGAAAATGCTTCCAAGAAAAAGTAAACAAAGTACTTCAGCTTTAAAGGGCGATCTGACTTGTACTTAAAAAACTATTATAACTCTCTTCACTAGTTTCTCATTGGACCCTTAGCGATTGGAGTTGAACCCGTCTTCTTGTACTTTTCTTAAGACTTATATTTATTTAGGGTACTTGGGGGCTTCGCTAGCAAGGGGACTCGAGTAGTTTGGGTTTTTCGGCAACATCGCCGCCGGTGATGGTGCTGGTTGGGTAGTTCGGGTTGTAGAAGCCTAAGTGAATTAGACTATCCATTATACTAACCCAAGTCAACCCAATCTTTCATCAAAAATAATTTCTTTCTTTCGACTAATCATTACAAACTAACTTAATTTTTTACATACACTCACAACACAACCCAACTTGTTACTATATAAGCATCATTTATTTATTATTGTAAATAACTTTGAGCCAATTGTTAGTTGACATGTGTCATAAGAGTCGGTCACAACCTCAGCCTAGGTTGTTTTAGCAACTAGGTTGTGATGGAAATTTTTATATTTATTTTTAATTTTCTCACAACCCAATTAAACAAAAAATCATCATAGTTAATGGTTTTATAGAGAGTGGATAAGTTGGGTAGTTTGGATTGTACTTTGATCAATTTAGGTAGTTTTGAATAGATTTAAGTAATAATGAGATCTCCATCAATTTTATTTAAACTGGACGTAGTGATGTCCCTAGAGGATTTTAAATTTGTTAAGATGGACACAAATAAAACCTTAAAACCACACATCCTATTTAAAATGGGCTTCACACTTATTTTTAATCAAACTTTTATTGGGCGTTTAAATAGGAGAGTGAATTTATTTTTTCACACTTTTGACAACTTTAACTAATAGGGACTTTAAAACCAATACATTTGTTTTAAAATTTGCTTTAATAAATTCATATTTGTCTAGATGAAATTTTAACTAATAAACCATTACACATGGTTTTAATATGATTTCGATAGTATGATCAGTTGTACCTCTAGTATCCTTATAAGAGCCGAGAGTTTTTAAAACACAAATTTAAAGGGTAAGATAAAAGTGATACTAAATAGTGATCAACTACACCAAAGAGAAAAAAAGCACGTACAATTTCTTGTTGACTTATTTTTCATTTATTAAAAAATTGATGTTGATTTTATAATCAACTTGGGTTGGGTGTATATCGAAAAAGTTAGAATACAAAGTTTATTTTTTTTAAGTTATCACATACAAGAAACAATAAACACATGTAAAATTATCAATAGAATATACTTTTACATGATAATTGCATCTTCACATTATACTTTCACATTAGTATAATCATTCTTCGTAATAATTTCACCCACATTTTATATATCTTATATTAAAAATAGACTTTTTATTATAATCTTTCTCTATACATATAATAACCAAGACAACTAGTGCGTAATTATAGCTTATTTAGTAATAACCTCTTTTTATACTTTTCTATAAATCACCCTTTCAACTAAGAGATGTTGAAATATATTATATTCTCATATTTTCTTTTTATTTTATCATTATATATATATATATATATATATATATATATATGTTAAAACTCAACATGGTTTACCGTGGTATCCGTCCATCGGAGGTACAGTGACACAAACCAATTTCACCAAATGGCCCTTTACAAATTGGGAAGTGACGAAACTGGCTTCGTTTGGTTTCCAAATGTTATTGTGCTATGAGAATACTTCAACTCTTACTATATTTATTGATTTATTATATAATTTAAAAGTTTGATTTGTAGAGTCGGGTCTAATATAGAACATTTAGGTTCTTATTTTTATGTACTCTTTAATTTAGTCTACATTTTGATATAAATTACGTTGAAAATGCATCGGGTCATATATATATTATATGTTTTCAACTGACGATAAAAAACAGAGTTGTTTTGCGTTTCGACGTAAATTTTGTTCGAAAATGAAGCGGGTCAATTATAATCAATACTTTATCACGCTGTATACGGCTGCTGCACATGCTTTTTATTTACGTGTTGAGTTGGTTTACGTTTCAACAAAAAATTTATTTGAAAAAGAATCGTGTCAAATATAATACGTTTTTCATTTAAGGTATAAATTCGAGTTACTCTATGTTTTGACATAAATTTAGTTTGAAAACGAGTTAGGTCAATTGTTTAATATTTTATCATGCCGCTTCCGATGCCTAAAAACTAGTTTGTCATATTAATCATATTATTAAAAAGTAAACATATATAAAAAGTATGAAAATGTAACAGTTTTTGTATCATATATATATATATATATATATATATATATATATATATATTTTTTTTTTTTTCCAACAAACACATACACTCTTTCTATACCTACTTAACTCTTTAATTCATCAAACCCTTAGCTCTACATGATTTTAACCTATATCTTTCTGTTGAAATTTATATCATTTTACCATCTAATGTTCTTTTGAGGACTTATTAGAGTAATAAGTTTTCCCGGGTAGAGATCCGAAAACTGCCACTTTTTGTATAATTTTGATGAGGTAAAACACATTTTTTTCCTATTAAAATTACATGCTTGATTCCAATAAACAAGACACATATCAGTATCACCATGACTCATGATTTAAAGCTCCTTTTAAGCCTAGATTTTGTTGGTTCCACAACCTGGATCAAATAATTATGATGTTAGTCGAAAACAAATAATGATCGGGGAATCTTCAGAGAAAGAGAAGAAATCACCAACATAGTAACCCTAATATTCTAACACACAGGCTACAAAAGTAGGATAATTATAGATGATGATGAACCAAGGTTGGAAAGTTGAGAAAACAAGAATTTTTAAAGGTATGGGACAGATTCTCAAGTGCAATTATGGTGTCCACTATAAATGGGTGATGCTGGGGACACCGCAGATGTTTTCTGAGAGAAACCGGATTAAACCGTCACGTTTTGACCAAAATGTGACGGTTTGAAAACCTAGAGGTGACGGCTAGGTCAAAGTGTCACGTATAGACTGACTCCGGACAAAAGTACACTGATAAAAATGTACGGTTCTGAAACAAAAGGTCACGGTTTGCCCTGACCGTGACGGTTAAGGTACGAGGTAAGTACCACTTTGAACCGTCACGGTTTGGCCTAACCGTGATGGTTTCTCGTCCATTTCATGGTATATGCACAACACATTCATGTTTTTTTATAAAAATGTTCATTTTTTATAAAAAAAGTATAGAATCCTATACTTAAAACCATACATAGTTATAACACAAAAGTAAAACTCTACTATAAATATTAATATTATAAAAAAAAAGTATAGTAAACACTCTACTATACGGTTCAAAGTGGTACTTACGTGGTACCTTAACCGTCACGGTTAGGGCAAACCGTGACCTTTTGTTTCAGAACCTTACATTTTTATCAGTATACTTTTGTCAGGAGTCAGTCTATACGTGACACTTTGACCTAGCCGTCACCTCTAGGTTTTCAAACCGTCACATTTTGGCTAAAACGTGACGGTTTGATCCGGTTTCTCCCAAATTCCTTACGGTGCACCTAAAATTTCCCCTATAAATTCCATCTCCATTCCAAACAGTCTTGAATGTAGCTTGAATCAAGAGTATTAAATAGTGGTAGCAATTAATGAGAAACTCTCATATCATATACCTCATCATTGGCGTATTTAATTGCATCATTCTTATTGTCTATCAACTTCCATTTATGTTGCATTAATGATCAACTAAGTATAACTACTTTTCCTAAAAAGATACTACGATGACCAATGTTTTTTTTTTGTCTATACAAGAAGTCTAGCTTTTCAATACTACAATGCACAAATATATAGATAGTTCATTAAATATATAGATAGTTCATTGGTGTAGACTAGTACTTGTTGTAAAAAATATATAATACATTCAAGATGTTACATATGTAGCTTTACAACATATATACGTGAGTGTTTTAAATGTAATATCTCAAATAGTAAGGTTGGTGGCCAGGTTCCGCTTTATGAAGTTTCAATTTTACTCCCTTTGGTATATATATGCATGCATTAACCCATTATCTATTTACTAATTTGATTTTTCTTGAACAACTTTTGTTCGTTAATAAAAAAATAATATGTGACGGTGTTTTATCTTTTCTTTCTTGACGTCCTGATACATATTTTATTAGAAACTTAACGAAGTCGTATTTAAAATATGATTTTTTTTATGTTATCGTAGGTTATATCAAATTATCGACTGACCGTGACGTAGTAGTACCATGAACAATGAAACCAACACAGACAAAAAACATCGGTAATGTTGTATAACTGTTTTTTACGTATTTTTCAATCTTCTGAACCAAGTCGCCGCAACTTCGTTGTTTCTTTTATATACTTAGTTATGTTAATATTACCACCACAATGTGCGTAAAGAAGTTTCTAAACAAGCCACATCAAACGAGCATTATTTATAGTTATTTGTTTAAATGGGTGCGACATCAGACGAGCTTTATTAGAAATTAAGTCCGTGTGATGTGATACGTTTGCAAGCTTTATTATTTACGTTGTGGCGGTAACATTGAAGTAGTTAAATATATAAAAGAAATGTATAAAGTTGCGACAACTGGGTTCCAAAGATAGAAATATAGATAAAAATTAAAACAGTTATATAATTGAACTAATATTCTTTAGTTGGTACGTATCACTCTTATTCTTCACGGTGCCAATATTTTTACATCAGTCAATATAACCTGCAATACTAAAAAAAAATACCATATTTAATTTGAGTACAACTCAGTTTTAAATATAATTTATAATAAGATGCCAAGAAATACATTAAGCATATCCAAGAATTGTTTTCTGTAAAATTAACAAATGAAAAAAAATTACATAATAAATAAGTCAAATAAAAACATTGAAGTCTGTACGTGTTTTTTCTTAATGTCTTGATAAAATATATTTCTCATTTGGAAACAAACTTTTCGGTAAAAGCTAAAGTAACCCGCACAATATCAATAATAATTTTTTTCCTTTTGAATGATAATTGTATGATTCAGCTTTGAACGAATAGTATTATTTTAATCTGATTTATCTATTTGTTTTTTTGACCGTGACCATACTTTTAACCACTCAAGAAGAAACACACAAGTAAAAATCTATGATTCAACTCAGAGCATTTTATACCAAGTGAAAATTAAACCGATGGTCTCCCTTATTAAGGGAAACCACCGGGCTACCTACCACTACGCCAAATGGCCAATGATTATATCAATATTAATTACCTTCAAAGTTTATGCAAAATGTTTTTAATTTTATTATCTATATTTTTACACTAGGCTACCACTGGAGTCGCTGACGATACCACGAGTGGGGTGGAGCTTAGCGGTGATTGCACGGTGATCGTCAAAAGTCACTTGAGAAGTGAAATCGCCCCTGAGATCACTCACTGTTTTTCTTCTTATAGTGTTGTCAGTGACGGAGCTTGAACCAAAGCTTAGGGGGGCGGGGTCGAAAGTAAACTATTTTAGAGGGGGCGAACTCTATATTTATTAAAAAATTTCCACTACTGGACCAAAAATTTACACTATTGAACCGAAAATTTACACTACTGACGAAAAAAAAGAGGGGGGGGGGGGGGGGGGGGGGGGGCGGCCCTGAAGAAGCTTCGCCCCTGAGTGTACGTTGTAACCAAATTTTCTATATTAAAACAATTATTAAAGTCATATAAAATATCTAAAGATGTTAAAATGTTAAATGGAATTAAAAAATAGTTGAAAATATAAGCATAAGCGATATATGTGATGCACGTGAGGGGGGATAAAGGTGTTGTGCTTTTTTACATCACTAAAGTTGCTCATAACCAAAAACAAGTTTTAACCCGTAAGCCCATCCTTCTGTGATGATCCGTGGGTTTGACTTTCTTTATGATTATTGGTTTTATTTTAAACTAAAACTGTCAAATAATAGTTACAGCTCTGTTAGGGTTTGTCATATTCAAAATATAGACGCAGCTTTTGTAACCTACCTTATAGCTTTGGGCAAAGCTCTAAATTAACTACCAAACATCGCATGTTATAGGAAGGAAAATGATACACAACCATATACTTTTAATTCAAATATAAAGCTCATTATTAGTTACAAAGATTTTTGTTAAAATATTTAGACTTTGTCATTGTAGGAATGGGACAAGATGTTAACTCAATATAGTTCCAAGTGGATAAAAGGCTATACAATTTTAAAGTCTCCTATTTTATAAATTGTTCCTAATATTAAGTCACCTACCAATATAAATCTACATCTTTTTATAGCTTGTATAACTTTACGCGGCGTATAGAGAAGAATACTTTGAAAACAAGAAAAATTCTGGGGCTGTCAGAGGACTATACACCCCATATAACACTATACAATCTTCTATACGACACATATAGATCTATACGAAGCATATTGTACATATGAGAAAAATTTTAAGGGGGTGTTATAAGGGTTATACGCTCTATAAGGGCTATACGTCCCTTTTATACGATGCGTATAGCGCTATACGACCATCTCAGTTGATTCATACATCAACCAACCAAATAGACTATTTGTTCCTTGTTGTAAAGCTATAAACTTTCACGTGGTTGGGAGCAGTAGTTACTTAATTAGCATCTACTGTCGTCTTCAAATTTATTTAAGAAGATTTAAAAATATCATAAAATCTAGGTGATTATCAAGGATTAGCTTTTGTTAGTACATGAGAACATTTGTAAGTTTTTGTATTCTTATTAGTAACGCCACTAGAAAATCAATACATGTTATTCTTAACAAATATTGTGACAACTCGAGTTTTTCAGGTAAAAAATCTAGATGGGTTCACTAGTACTACCGCAATAACAATAGAGACAATTTAAATACAATCTAATCTCACCAGCCGATTCGGTTATTAAGATAAAATGATTTGCTAAATGACGTTATGTAATGGTGTGAGATTTTTAAAATAAAACTATAAACAAAGTAACTAATAATTGAACTAATTGCCATGATATTTTTATTGAAATGCACTATTTTTGTTCTTCATGATTTGTACATATTTTTTTTTATCTATTTGAAAAGAAACAAGAATGAATCTAACTAATAATTGAGGGTGAGGTGCTAAATGGTGAAGGATGTTTTGAAAGAAATTATAAGAGAACCTAGGTATATGTTTTTTTTAAAGAATATGTATGTTTTTATTTAACATGAACTCACACCCCTAAAATTTACTCTAAATCCACCTATGTTTTTTGGATAAGTATATTTATTACACACGGTTTTGATAAAACATATATCATTATCATAAAAAAAAAATCATGTTTTTCTTCTAAAGTATTATTTGACTGAGTAACATACAGAGCAATAACCAATGTCTACTTTTAAGCATTAGATCTTGAGGACATTTTTAGAAATTTTAACCATCTAAACACAAACGTTGGCAATAATAAATGATTACAAGTCAATCTAGAAATCTATCTGAAGAAAACTTAAACAAAGAGACGTAGAGGATAAAATTGTATAGTAGAGCATAGGGTTACACTACTACTACTACTCCCTCATATAATATAAAATTATAATTATAAATAGATTATAAATATATGTGAACAAACACAAAAGCCTAAAGTTGCCACACATTAGATTACAAAAAGAGAGAGAGAATTGAATGGCTTTAGAAACACTTTCTTCCAATGAGCTCCTCAACTTCATAATCTATGACACCATCTCTGCAACCCCTTTTACCTGCAATGACTCATCTGAACCCACTACCACTAACCCTTGTAGCAGCTTCTTCTTCAATCTCCAAAATCAAAACTCTGATATCAATATTAATCCTGCTTCTCAAGAACTTGCAGGATCAACTCCCATGGAGGTTGTCAATTGCCATAGTTCTTCTCTAACAACAACCACTGCAAAGATGTCTATGGCACTAGAAGCTTACTGCACCGGCAGCATCACAGAGAAGAATAACAACATCTATAATAATAATAATAATAATCAGAATTTAGGGGTGCAAAAGAAGAAAAGGAGAAGAAGGTCTAGGGTTTGTAAGAACAAAGAAGAAGCTGAAACTCAAAGAATGACTCACATTGCTGTTGAGAGAAATCGTCGGAAACAGATGAATGAGCATCTTGCAGTCTTGCGGTCTCTCATGCCGGAATCTTACGTTCAAAGAGTTTGTTAATTTCTTCTTATATAATTAATTTAAATTTAGATTCATTTTTTGGGTTGAATGTAGGGTTTTAGATTTCATAAGTTGCTTTGTTTTATGATAAGGTTTACAAACAGACATGAAGTTACTTTTTTTTCTTTGGATGTGTGGAATTAAATTATAATCAATTAAAGTTCTAGAAAATAGTTATAGCTTCAGTTACTTTTTTTAAAGCTTAATTGAATTATTTAAGTTTGATTTATTTTTCATTCTTTGATTATTTTCTCCAACAGAATACACTGAAATTCTTCGTTTTCGAGTTCACTTTTTGGCGTCATAAAAAGGGCAAAATGATGGAACTATATATGTTCTTAAAGAGCTGTTTTTATAGTTTCTTAAATATTATGGAGTTATATTTGAAAACTTTTGGCTAAAACTACAGTTTTATCTAGCATAAAAGTTTTTAAACAACAATAATTTAATCTACTACTAATTATACACTATTTTTAACAACAATATTGTCATGGTCCAAAATCTTAAAACAGTCATTAACAATGCTTGACATCTATAAAAGCATTCTCTTCTTTTTAGAGATCCCTTTTCTTGTCAATTTGTCGGATGCAATGAACAACAATAACATGCCAAAGTTTTACAGTTTCTTATGGTTGACTTAATTATTAGATTATATATTATTAATTATTAATTAGTTCATTCCCAAAACGTACACTTAATTATTTATTACTTAATGACGGTTATACCCCTTGTTTTGTTTCCCAGGGTGACCAAGCTTCCATAGTTGGTGGTGCAATAGAATTTGTGAAGGAGCTTGACCATCTCTTGCAAACTCTTGAAGCTCAAAAATTCATCTTGACTCAACAACAACAAGAAGAAGAAGGACATGATAGTAATTTCACAAAATTATCATCATCTACCCCTCCATTTTCACAATTCTTTTCTTACCCACAATACACTTGCACTCAAACTCCCAACAAGTACACTTCGAAAAGCAAGGCATCCATTGCCGACATCGAAGTAACTTTGATCGAAACGCACGCTAATATTCGCATCTTATCGCGTAAAAGGCTCACTCAGCTATCGAAAATGGTGGCGTGCTTTCAAACACTTCATTTGTCTATACTCCACCTCAATGTGACCACTTTGGACCCTTTGGTTCTCTACTCCATCAGTGTTAAGGTAATTATATTATACAGCTTGTAATTGTTATACACATAGAATAATAAATAAATAAAAAAACCACACAACATATTGTATGTTGCCGATTAACTATTTATAACGTAATTAACTTATGTTAAAGATTTTATAAAGGTGAAATATTTACAACGTACCCTGTTCATGTATATATATATATATATTGTTCATGCAAAAGTGTGGAGATGAAAATGACTTTACACTAGATGACTTCACAATGCAAAAAACGCAGCTTTTGAGATACTACGACTACTTTCCGTTTTTATCATTAGACACAAATTTCTTTTTCTTGGAAAATAAAACTTTCATCATGGTCATGGAAAAAGAAATAACAAAGGGGTCTATCCAGTTTTTATCTTTTTTTCTAATTTAGACATAGTAGTATCCAATAACGTACCAATAATACATTAAAAAGACGTCATTTTGATGGAAAAATTAAAAAAAAAAAATAATTAATTAAACAGGTGTAATTGGGACTGAGAGGGTGTTTTTGGGAATTTCACCAGATGTGACCTAATTCCGTTAATGTTTTGGAAATGATGGGTTAGAAAAGGATGTTTGTTTCTATAAATGTTGTTGTACGTTTCATAGTTTAGTTTGTTTGTCTTGTAATTATTGTTATGGAAATATTCATTCAACATATATATGTGATATATATAGCTAGCCATGAAATTATTGAAGAAAAATATTAATTTGCAGGTGGAAGAAGGATGCAGACTCAACTCAGCAGAAGAGATAGCAGGTGCAGTCCACCAAATGCTTAGAATAATTGAGGAAGAAGCAACCATATGTGTTGATTCCATAAACTAGAAATAGTTGCTTGTGTGTTACTATTTTGCCCCTTTGGGCTTTGTAAATAAAATCACCATAATGCCATTCTCTCTCTCTCTCTCTCTCTCTCTCTCTCTCTCTGGGTATGCACAGTAGAATTTGCTGTTACTTTCAAGTATAGCAGTAGTTAGTCTATTTGAGTTGGATGTTTTCAAAGATCCAAGTGAATGAGTGATGTGAGTTGAATGGTGAATTATTTAGGCTATCAATTAACATGTATGGAATAATTATTACATGGCATTTTGAGCCATAGTACAATAGGGGTGATTTGCACACCTCCAAGCATACCATATATCATCTATAAGATCGATAATCTCCAATGAGATGCTCGTACTGAGGCGCCTGTGAAATGAGGTGAAAGAGAGAGGAGTGTCGTTTGTAGCCGTGACAAGGTGATCAGGTGGAAGAGATGGCGTAGACCGCTAGTGTGGATGAGCGCGCACGTGGGAGAGGATGAGGATTTGTAAGAGGGGAAGGAGAAAGTAGGTAGGGGCGTGTGAGGAGGGGGAAGAGGCTGGGGTCAAGCGACAACATGGAGGCGTTCGCGCCCCGACGCGCAGAGATAGAGATGATATTGTGGAAATAATTTGATGATGTATAAATAAAACTATGATATTTGAACAAGTAAAGAAAAAATTTCACACTTAGAAAATGTATTGAAGATTACCGTACTTTAGAAAGTTTAGTTTTTATTTTTTTTTCAAGAAAGATGGTTGAGAATTGAACCCAGACCCAAATGATTAATTTAAAAGTCAATGGAAGAAGGCGAAGAGAAAGACAAATAGTACAGAATAAATTCCCTTATTACATTTGTATTTTTGTGGTTTATATGTATGGATATCTTCAATTTGCATTCTCCACGCATGCAACGCCAAAACTTTGGGGAAGAGAAATCTGAAAAGGGGTTGTTGCTTCAGTGTCATGCATGCAAATATCCATGTTTGGTCTTGAGAAGCTTAACAAATAAAGAAAAAAAAAAAAAACAATCGCATTAACAAAATATGTATACATTGTTGGTTGTTTGTAAAATGCACATAACATTAAACTGATTAATTAAATTGTTAACATGTGTACGTATAGGACAAATCTACGAGTCATTAATTCGAACTTTACACCTACTAAATTACCAATGATACTTAATTCATTCATCCCTTTGATTTGCTCTTGATGAACTTTAGCATGATGTAAAAATTATTTACCTTAAGTTTACATTTAATAATGAAAAATGTTTATCCTAGATCTACATTTAATTCATGGAAAGGTTTTTAGGATAATCTATTAAGGATTCATATGAAGTGGTGTAGTCGGGTAGCGATTTATTCATCACTTAACTGACAATTCCAACTCTAGTAAACACGTTAAATTATGAGGTTATTAAGAGGTCTTTTCTATGGTGCTGATATAGTCGTCTTGATGTAGAATTCGGTTGTATATGTGGTTTAAATATTAACCCACATATCCCTGACATTGGCTTTGTATTAGCAGTTTAATGCAGTTTACAACTTACTTCAAAGAACAATCCAAGTAGTTTTAAGTTAAAAACTAAGCTGCAGAATCAAAATGTAACTGTTTTTAACCAAAGGATATGTGAAGGGGGACTGTATTGTCCATTATATAAGAACGCAAGTGTACAAATTAAATAAGATCCTTTATTTGCGAAGGCATGTGCCCTTAAATTGACATATGAACACCATGTCACCATCTTCTAACTAGCGGAAATTCTTTACAGCTCACTAAAAATGCTTGTTATCTAGCTAGTTGGTGTAAAAGGGTGCCCTACAATTCTTTGATTGTATGTTCATTTGGAAATTTGAATTAATTTGCAGTTTGAAACAAATTAATGAATTCAAACTCTACTTTCAAATTTCAATCAAATGATAATTGCATATATGTGAGCATGAGTTCTAAAACTATTGTTCTTCTTACAAGTATTATATATGCATGAACAAAAAGAACACCTGAAATGACTCTTTTTCCAACAAAAATTTAGGACGTGTATGTTTTTTCTCTATATTATTTTGAATTGTCAGTTATTTCTCTATATAATTTTGAATTGATAGTTACAGTTCACTTTATGATTCTTTTGTTCTAACCACAGAAATTTAATTATTTACATGATTGGTCCTGATGAATTGTTTATAAAGTTAAGACTTATGAAGGTAAAGATCATAGATCAAGTTGAATATATAATGTATTATATTATATTTTCTTTATATATACAAATAGTTTCTCAACAATCTTCACGTCAAGCTTATAATTGTTATGCAATATTACAATATTAATATACAAACTAAAGGAATAATTATCATTAGGATTATTGATTTCATTCATAAAGTTTTAAATATTAAAGTTTGACTACTAGACTACTCATAATTGTGTTTTGTTTGAACTAGTTTGCCCGCTAAATTACAATTTGATCATCATTTTTTTTAGACTCTAAACACTAAAATTAAGGATCTTAAACTTCAAGTTCAGCCACCTATTTACAATGTAGTTTTATTTTTCTATCTTTGGTTACTAAAATTTAGTATTTTAAAACTTTGTCACCCAAGTTTGCTTTTATGGTTTCTAACGAACCATAACAATAACAACAAAAATTAAGCAATGTTGCGTGTAACAACGTCCAGTCTCCCATCATATATATTTTTTGAGTCTGATCACTAAAAATTACTATTTTGCAGTTTTGTCATAATAATTCGTTTTTATGGTTCTTCGACGAGCTGGCCCGATAACGACCAAATCAACGCAACGTTGCATATGGGAAAAATGATTGGACTCCCGCCACGCACGGTTGATAAAAAGCTAGTTTCTTACAATACTGGATTTGCCATACTTTTGTGACGTTTTTTTGAAAAATTTAAAAAGAATAAAAACCCTAATAAGCATAACTCAATAGTTTTTTTAAACCATTTTTAATCATGTTTTAGAATTTAACAAAATAAAACATAGTAACCAAGTTTCACAATTCATAATAAAACATAATAACCAAGTTTTACAATGTTAAAATCATGTCACACAATCAGAATTACCAAGTTTCACCATTTAGCAAATCTATAGAATATAATAAAAAAAAGTTTTCTTTGCCACTTATCGTTCTCTTAAACAATCTTTTTGACACATGTCATTCATTTAGACACCATAAATGATTTTCTCTTCAAAATGCTATTTTAGTAATTTAAACACTCAAACAAATTTCTCTCTATTAATAAAAATCAATTTTATTAATTGTTACATTTTTCTCTCTCATCTAGATTTTTTAAAATCAATCTATTTTTTTAAAATTAAACTTTATTACGAAAATAAAAAATCATAACTTTTTATTAAAATAGAAATAATAAAAAAAACAAAATTTTTATATAATATAAAATTTTCTAAAACAATAAACCTTTTTGAAACATAATATTTTAAATCGCTTCTTTTAAAAAAATATATAAAAAATATGAAATTTTCTAAAAGTAGTTTTTATTAAAACAACCAAAATAATTAGAGAACCAAGTTTTTAATATACAATATTTTTATAAATTATAAATTTTTTATAAGTAAATAGTAAAACAAATGTTTAAAAATGATACTATTAATATAAAAGAGTTAAAAAATAGTATAATTGTTTTATTTCTTGAACTATTAAGTATATATAATTTTAATCATATCTTATATTAAAATATCGTAGTGTAATTATTCGTGTTTATTACTAACTATAATACATTTAATAAATGAGTTTTTATCTTATCTATTTATCTATATATCCATCTATCTATATCAAAGAAAAATCTAAAATAAAACTTGATACAATTATAAATTTTATCATACTAACTTTTTTATTTCTCTTTATCATTACTAATAATATTGAATACTAATAATATTAATCATACTATTTTCAAATTAAAAATTATATCATTTAATAAATTAAAAACTATTTTTTATTATTAAAAACACACTTTTTAAAAATAAAAGTTTTATAAAATACAGAATACAATAAACTTTTTTAAAAATAAATTCATTTTTTAAAACAACATATTTAAAACCCACATTTTTTTATGAAATAAAAGTTTAAAAAAATATATTATTGTTTATTTACTTAAAATAGTTATTCATATGTAATTATAATCATATTTTTATTCAAACATAATTTTATAATTCATAAAATTTTATTACTAATTATTTAGTATTTTATTTATTCAACCCGTGTAATACACGGGGTACTAACCTAGTAATAACATAATAACCAAGTTTTGTAATTCAAATAAAACACAATAATCAAGTTTCATAATCCCAAAATACCACACAATCTTAACTTATAATATAACATAATATAGTAATTAACCAAATTTTATAATTCACATTAAAAATACAATAACCAAGTTTCACAATGTCAAAATGAACAAGTTTTGATATCACGTACATTTCAAAAACACTAAAGATATGATATGTCATTTCTATGATAATTAGCGTACTGATAGGCCTTGTTACGCATTGCTGATTTGGTGTAGGTTACACAAAGTCATATTATACATTTGGTTATAACAAGTCGTCTTGATGTTAAAGATGCACTTTTGATAATTAGTATACTAATAGAACTTCTCATGTGCTAATGTGTTGGTTTAAGTTATACAAAATCACATTAATTATAACAAGTCATTTTGTTCTAAAAACATGTTTATGCTCATTAGTACACTAATGGGTCTTAATAGGCCATGTCATGTCTGTATTATACAAAGCCACATTAGGTCATGACAAATCATTTTATTATTAAAAATATATGCATAATGATTAGTACACTATATATTGAACCCACAAATTACCGATAAAGTGATAAAGTGAGTAACATTTGTGAGTGAAAATGAAAGAGAAATTACAGGTGAGGAAGCTATCTCATGTGATGATAAGATAAAGAATAGGTTTAAAACCACTCGTACTGTCGATAAATATTTATGGTAATAAAGATGAAGCTATGAGATACATATATATATATATATATATATATGCAGCTCCTTCATGTGTTTGCATGCATATATATATACTTACGCCCCACCCTCCTCAATAATGCCTACAATACGTCTAACACAGCCAAATTTACCCCACACATTTACGCACACAAGTTTCAATATTATATATGCGTGTTTATCTTATTCATAACAGATAAATCCAATGAAGTGAAAGCGTCTTTAGCTTCGTCGTCTACACACCGCCGTGTGACAGAGGGTAACACAACACATGGCTTTGCTTCAAAATAGAAAACATATATCCTTTCACGTACGTATGTAATAACTATATATATGTACACATAGTAAGCTTTGCTATACATATAGATGGTTAATATCTTGGTACGTTTATGAATTTTAAAAGGGGTTATCTTGCATATATTCTGAAGTTTTAGGTTTAAATTTGGATCTTAATACTTATGTGTTGATTTAAATGATTCAAAATGAGCATTAAGCAATCTAGCAATGTATATTTTTTTTTTCATTTTCAGACAACCAAGAGTGTGAATGGGTGGAACTCTTTAAACTTAAAATTATCCTACTCATACCTCAATAAAATGTTGTCACGTCATTTTATTCAAAAGTAATTAAATGTTGTCACATCATTTTATTCAAAAGTACACTTACCGATTCTTTTTCAAATAAAGTTTAAACTATATTCTAATAAATAACAACATTAAAATTAACAAAAACATTGAATAACAAAAACATAATATTCATATATAAAAAATACATAAATAACAGAAAAAATAAAAATAAATGAAAAAAATACTAAATTGCTCGTCATCCGAACTGGGGATGTTCAAATATATTGCGACATGTTCCATAAGATCATCTTGAAGCTCAAAATGTGTATTTTGATATTCTAACTCCAAAATGATATTATCATAAACTATCGGTTAAATGATCCGTAATGTACATATATATGAAATTTTAAAAGGGGGCGGAGGGGTTATATTACATTTTTTTTGAAATTATAGTTACACAAATATAATAACTTTTATGATGAAATTTTTATTTGATTTTGTCAAAAATACATACACCAAAAACACTCGTATTCTTACCAAAACAAAAGAACACAAACAAGAAACAAAGAAGTCTAAGAATCTGAAACAAGAACAAGCCTTAATCTCATTGAAAACACCAAAGACGACATAATGACTAATACAATTAGATGAAATACACACTCAATGAGACGATCTCTTTTTGACAAGATAATAAACATAACTAGACATACGGGTGAAACTCTAGACATATAAATGGTGAAGATGAAGATAATGACCTTGTATAAGATGGAATAAAAAACATCCCTAGCCAAAGGAAGACGGAGAATCCGACAGATTCGTCTAGGATGAAGAACGAAACAAATCCAAAAAAAAGTTAACAGACAATATAAGATAAGTTTGCTACATGAATTACATTTATCTAACTGAATTCTTTCTTTGACATGTTTTTTTAAAATAAATTTTGGGATTCCAACTTTTAAAAAAATTCAAATAAGTTAACATGATTATAGCTTTTTCAAAATGATCAGGATTTAATTTGGGACCTTAATAAGCAATGGTTAAGACTTGCTAATATCGAAATTTAATTTTCTAAAGTGCCATTATAATTATATTTGAAATAAATAAAAAATGTGGTTTGGTGGCACCCTTATGGGGATTGGATCAATAGTTTGCGCTGATTCCAATATAGGATGGACATATAAAAGATTTGTCACTCTCTTCATTAAGGCCTTCTGTCATTTTGTGGCCTCCCGTCGTTGACATGCAGCATGTCCCTTCCAAAGGGTGGACCAGATTCATGCATCAGTTTTTGTCATGCGACTTCACTCATTTTCTTCATAATTGTAACCATTTTTCTGAAATTTTAAGATAAAATATATTATTATTACTAAAAGGATTTTCTTTAATACTAAATAATAACTGAATCAGTAGATGAAATTCAACAAGCCATTCCATTAGTAAGTATTGGAACACGATCGATAAATAATAACTTTCCCAATCAAAATCTTGTCATGTATCTTTCAAGTAAAATAAATTTAAGTGGCATCCTGCTCAAGTTACACTGTAGACCCAGGTTCGACTCCATTCCCATGTGATTATTGCTTCTTATTTTTTTGTTGCAAAATTATTTACTTTCTTTTATGACTTCCATTTTAATTGTTTTTTTTTGTTTGTAACAACAAACAATAGTATTGTTGTAATGAAAAGCTAGAATCAAGATTACAAAGTTTCAATCATATCAAGATCAAAAGCGAACCAGTGAGACCAATCTAATATATAAGTCTTTATCTATTCTTAATCCACAAACCAAAAGTCTTGATATCTTGAAGTATCTTGAAGATGGATACCATTTTGTCATGAAATAATTTATCAATCTAAACCCCATCCGATGTACCAACACAGATAGTAGTAATGATCGTCACATGTATTGTTTTCATCTTGTGAGTGTTTCCTTTCCCTCATTTGTGAATATCATCAAGTCTCGAATCGAGAAGGCATAAATTGACATAAACTTACACCATTGGCTAATAATCAGACATATATAACTCTTTCCTTAATATAGCTCACTTTAAATTCATCAGTTTTCCATCATACCAATACCCAGTATCAGATACTAACCTGGTTCATAAGGTTTGTAATCTATTGAAACTCTATTAGCTCCACCCTTTGATTGAATCTCTCATGTTAATGTTCGCTTGAGAAAAATCCATTTCTGAATCTCTCATGTTAATGTTCGCTTGGGAAAAATCTATTCCAACTTTATAAATGTTATTCCATGCACTAGCATATCCCAATCTTAAATGGATTCTAATCTTTGGAACCATAAAGAATGACACTTTCCTTTTTCCGCAATATTTTTTATTTGTGTTTAAACCGCCACCACCACTTTGATAGCAAACCTACGTTTGTAGCCTTCAAAGAACCAATTGCACCCCGCCACGTGACGGGGGAGATAATCTTTTCCTATGGGACCCAATTTATTTTTTATTTATCATTGCTTCCATCACATAAGAATCTCCTTATTAATTTCTTAAGAGATTCGATTACTTGGGATGGAGCCTTATATAAAGAACCAACTAATATTTTATTGGATATCTTCAATAAAAATACATTAATTTTCGTTCAGTAAGTACTAAAAGTCCAAAGTTCTACATTATATCTGGAAAATAATATTTACATAGATATAGATATATAAAATACACTGAAATATTTTTTGGATTTATAAAACAAAGTTTAACTTGTTAAAGTGCTTACTGGTTAGTTCAAATTGTTGGGCTTTAAACTCCAGGTATGTATAACCTTCAGCCGTAGGCTCATACATTCAGGCCCATCGAAAACGCCACGTCAGACAACCAAACTGAATTTAGGCCCTTTTGTTGTTTCTCATAAAATTAAAGCCTGGTGCCTTCACATCAACATGCTTAATTAAACAAACTACATTCTCAAATTAAATTCATACAAGAATTATATCACTGTCAAACTCTTAAATTACTAATACCGGTTGGGTTTTATTTTAATTTATTTTTATTTTTATTTTTTACATTTCAATGCAAATGTATACTAGCAGAGGTGGAAAAAACCGGTTTCCTAACTGTAACCAATATACCTGACAAAACGGGCGGGTTGTGTCAGGCAGTGTAACAGGTGAGAACGGGTTCGGGTCAGAACGGGCAAATTTAAAAACGGGTCAAGATGGTTTAGGGTTAGGCTGGGTTCGGATTAAAATATGCTCGGGTCAAAATGGGTCAAAAATCTAAATTTTGAAAATAAAATAATAATTGAGATATTGAATCAAAAGGGTAGATGGTTTATTAATGATAATTTTTGCATGGGATTGGATATGATAGGGAGAATGAAGGATGTGAAGAATGATTTAAATAAACTAAACCTTATAATGACCCATCTTGACCCGTTGGGGTATTTAGCACCACCTATCTTAACCCGTTTCCTCAACTTTATAATTGCCCATCTTAACCCATTTAATATGCTAACTAACCCATCTTAACCCATATATTTATAATTTAAACCCAAACCAACCCAATTGAAAGCAAATGGGTTATCATTGCCAGGTCTAGTAACCAACAAACTGAAAGGGTAGTGAACCAATTTCAACCAAATGCCTTCCCAAACTAGTCCAAAACCAAAAAACCACTTATTCCAAGTCAGTATAACATTATTTAGCTCAAAACAATTCCAAATTGACCCAGTTCAGAGCGGTTCTAGCCATTAATAGTTTTATGCACATATACAGTTAAGTAGTCATTCTCCAGCCGCTCGTGACAATTTTTCTTTAATTTAATGGACCATTTTACTATAATATGTTGAAGGATATGAGAACAATGTAGTATTTGTATTTGAAGATTATACATTTGTGGATGATCATACCCAGAAAGTAAATGTTGTGTTCATATTTTATCTAGAAAGGATACATAGACAACTTTAACTAGTTCAGTATGTAGGCTCGCACAGGGAATCAAATAATAAAATGTATTAATTTCTAAAATTGTGTTTTGTAGTAAATTGTTAAAAATTAATGAAACATGAAATTTATTTATTTATTTATTTTCTAACTAATCTTTAAGAAACTAATTTTCAAATATTGCGCGTTTGAAATTGTTTTCTAGTCCAGAATCAGCCCCAACAGACCACTTCACCTAAATAAACAGCACCATCATCTTCATAGACCACCACCATCCTTCCAATTCCTGCTAGGCTGCTACACTTCCACACCAGCTCAAAGCTCGAAACAGACAAGCACCACCATCATCTTCGTCGATTGTCTTTGGTTCCAAAGCAACCACCAACACTCAATTGGGCGATCAGATCAGCCATCGCTACCACAGCAGCGCTGACGATTTTATCACTTCCAACCTCCCCACCTCTTTCTCTTATCATCCCATTACATCTTCATCTTTACCCCTCCCACCAACATGATCCACCGCCTGCACGCTACCAGTAGTTGAAGAAAGAACCTCAAATAACCCAAATGGTTAGAACTAGTCTTGCAGTCTATTTAATTTTACCCAAGGAAGAAGATATGACAAAAAGAATCTAGAACCATCAACTCAGCAACATAATCCAAAATATAGAAAAACGAGAAGATACAAGACGGGGAATAATAATCACAAATAAGTAATAGACTATAATGATCCACAAGCTCAATGATCCAACCATAGTATTTGACTTCCATAGTATATTAGTGGCATCCCAGACAAGACACCACAGAGCATATGGAGATAAAGGATGGAAAATCAGTTATGCTAAAATAGAAAATAAAGTGTTATAAAACAACACCACATGATGATATTAGGCTGTTAATAACCTAAATCTTACTTTTGATCCCCAAACACTAACACCTAGTTACTAACGTTAAAGTCGTAATAATCAATTTTAGAGTGCACATATAATCATACTTTCTCATTCATAGCAAGGCTATTGATAGGGTTGGGATGATAAGATGTAAGCAAGCCTTACCTCCATCCTAGAGGATAAAGAGGCTGCTTGCAGCGAGACCCCAACTCCAGGGGTATGATCCAAACCACCCTTTGGCTAGAACAAACTACTTAGCAAGACAATCAATAAACATAAGACATACGAAGCACGCACTAACTGTATCAGACAACACAGACAATAAACAATTAGTATACGGTAGAGACAAACACATAATAATCAACAATATACAAGTCAATCATTATTATACGGTTAATACCAAGGGCAAACCATGACAAAGAAGAGGTAAATAATGACATTTACCAAGTGACCATAAAACATGCACTAACATGCAAGGCTACCTGCTAAATCCCTTAGAAAACATATCTATGGGATCATGTTCTCATAGAGATGCAACTCTAACAGATTTTGTTTAGTATTTTCCTCCTAACTCATTTGGGATCTCCCTCTACTCACACACTCCTCAGCATTTAGATTCTCCACTACTCTAAGCGGTAATGTCGTATTTCTCTTCTTCACATGCCCAAACCATCGTAATCTCACTTCCATAATCTTATCTGCTGTACTAACTACTCCTAACGTACGTCTAAAAACGTTCATTTGGTATTCGATTTAGCCTTGTATTCCCGCACATCAATCTCTTGATTGCCTAACACTCCGTTTCATATAGCATAGCTGGACGAACCACAACTCTATAAAAATTTCCCTTTAACTTGGTTGGAAAGTTTCTGTCACAAAGTTCCCTAGACACTGTCACAAAGTACCCTAGACGCTGCCTTTTGCTGACACCAGCTTGCATGAAATATCAATATAACTCTCCATCTTTTTAAACATACGATCATAAATTCTTAAACTTAGATGTCGGACATGTATCTAAAGCATCACTTTTTTATCTATTAGTGTTTTTCTTTTAAACAATTGATTTTTGCTTATGACTCTATTTAATTAAATATGATAGGCATGGTTTTAGCAAGTAACTTAGATGTGAAAATGATATTAAGTGGCCTAACAACATTTTTTGATGATTGACTTCTGATCCGTCGACCATTTAAATAATTAAATTAGTTGTCCTTTAAACATTATATTTCACACATATGGACATATGTGTGTATTATACTTTTTAGTGTTTTTCTTTTTTAGTAACTAATTTTAAATTATGACTTTAATTGATCAAATAAGATTACATGACTTTTACATATGTAAATAATGCTTCTTAGCAGTGTTGTAAAAATCGCTAGACGCTACTGGGGCGGTGGCCGGGGTAATGACTAGCGATTTAATCGGGATTAATCGGTTTGAAATTTTATATATAATTTCCAATTTTATATATATATATATATATATATATATATATATATATATATATATATATATATATATATATATATATATAAACAAATCTAGCCAGAATTTTGAATTTTTCCCGCAATTTTTTAAAGTTCACTGAAATTCCGCCGAAAAGCTGCCGGATTTTGGAAAAATTCCGATTAGATGCTGATTAATAGCCGACTAGGGCCGATTTTTCCTGTTTTTGACATGTTTGACCGACTAGCGTTTTTTTGGCTCCGGACGGGGAAAATCCTACCGGTGATGTTCCGATTACCGCCTAGCCCGGTTTTTACAATATTGCTTCTTACTGTTTTTCTTTTAGGTAATTGGTTTTAACTTATGACCTTAATTGATCAGATAAGATAGACATCGTTTTAACAAGTAATCTGGATTTAAATATGAAAAAATAAGATAACCACTCTTCTTGATGATTGAGTTCTATATTTCAGATTCCCCTTTTCCTGTGATCAAGTTAGTCATCCGTTTTGCATTATATATCACCAAAAATATGCATATTATGTTTTTCTACTAGTCATATTACTGTCAAATGCTATGATCTTTTCGTGATCACCATTTTGTGGTTTATTAGTTCACTATTTTCTTCTCTATCATTATTGGTTTTATCCTTAAGAGAGTTTTAGATCAAAAAACATATTGTGTCCTAACACACCCAATGATGTGCATTTACTGTTGCTAAGGATGATGTTGTAATAAAAGGCGAACAAAGTTCACCCATATTGGAGGTGAGTTTATATTTATACTTTTTTATCTTTCTTTTGGCCGACAATAAAATTAGTTCTTTTTAGTCTAATTTTTTAGGTTTTGTATGGTGTTTTCTTAATAGATTTTGAATTTTTTTTTATCATATTTTCTTCAAGTTGATACTGGTCTTCTTCGGTTTTGTTGATTTGCATATAGCCACCTGGTTTTGTTATGTTCAATCCCTTGGGCAACCACGCTTCTCTCCCAAAAGACTAGACATAGCAAAATTAGTTGGTTAAGTGCAAACCATCAAAACTAATGAAAACTAATTTCACTTGAAAAAAATTTGATCAAAAAAATTCTAAATATATCTAGAAAATACCAAACAAAGCCTTAAAAATTAAACTAAAAAGCAATACTTCTATTCTCAGCCAAAGAAAGATAAAAAAAAAAAATATAAATATAAACGCACCTCCAATATAGGTGGGCTTTGTTCACATTCTATTATAGCATCACCCTTTAGCAAAAGTCGATGCCCACCATCAGGTGTGTTGTCAGGACATAATATGTTTCTTGATCCACAGCAGCATCTAATTAAGCATTCCATAGATCTAAAACTCTTTTAAGGATGGGAAAAAAAACCAATAATTGTATAGAAGAAAATGATGAACTAATAAACGAGAAAATGATGATCATGATGATAAGATCAAAGCATTTAACAACAGTAAAACTAATAAAAAAACATAATATACACATTTATGTGTGATAAATAATACATAAAAGACAACTAACTTAGATCTTAGAGAAGGAAATCAAAAATTCAAAACTTAATCATCAGGAAGCGTGGTTAGCTCACTTCTTCATTTTTTAATTCAAATTACTTGCTAAAGCTATGTCTATCTTATTTAATTAAATAGAGTCATAAGCAAAAACCAAATACCTAAAAGAAAAACACTAAAAAGTATCATTTACATATGTAAAAGCCATGTCTACCTAATTTGATCAATTAGAGTCATAAGCTTACATTAGTTACTTAAAAAGAAAAACAGTGAAAAATATAATATACATATGCATGTCAGTATGTGTGATATATAATGTTTTAAGGACAACTAATTGATCACAGATTTGAACATATCAGAAATATTAGAAAATGTTGTCATGTCAGTTAATATAATTTTCAAATTCAGGTTACTTGCTAAAAATCATGTATATCTTATCTGATCAAATAGAGTCATAAGCTAAAAATCAATTACTTAAAAGAAAAACACTGCAAATAGGAAAAAAAGTGATGCTTTAGATACATACCACAGCGCCCCTAAATCTGCTTCACCAAGCTTGTTTTCATGTTTAAAATTGTTTGTAGCAGCTTATAATTCCTTCAATGAGAGCATCCTCCATGTTGATTCCTTCTTTCCTTTCTCTCTCCTGTTTACATAGAGTCATAGACAATGCATGGAAATCATGATAAAGAAGTTAAAACTTACCTGATATGAATTGTGTGAAGCAAGTCAATTAGACACAAGAAATAAAGACAGCTTATACCATAGCATCTAGATTTTCAGCATCATTGAAGACCGTTGTTCCTTTTACTGTACTTAGTTTGACCAACTTTGTATTGGCAATTCAAGAAAACAATTGTTAAGAATCAAATCATTGACCAGGAAATGGGCCATACAGGATTAAGTCCAGCAATATTCTACACCCTGGAATTTGATAAGTTTGTGGAGGAGATGTACCAAAGAGAAATAGGGCAGGAATAGATTGTGATCCAGGGGTAGGAATATCTCAAAGAGGAGATGAAATGGGATAACAAATAGTGAAAATAGTTTTGTAGAACAGCCAAACCAGTCTAGCCTAGAACTTTTTGTCAAAACCAGCCAAACGGACCGTGAACACTCCTAAAATGAAAATTGCTAGACATATGGTTTAGTGCATGAGTTAGCTAGCAAATAATCAAATTAGAAAGAAGGTGGTACTCACAAACATTGAGAAGATCAAAAGCTTTTAACAAATACATTTTTGTTGAATAGTAGCTCATGCTGTTGCAGTATGTCAGGTGGGACGCAAAGTGTGCTTTTCTGTAAGCCTTCTTTACAGCAGCCGTAGCAAACATCAATTAACATAACTCGCTGCCAACCACCATCAAACCCACGAATCTAAAAGTATACCTTATTTCAAGGTGGTGGTCAAATTGCAGCCATGAGACCTGCCAGTGGCATGAGTAGGCACGGGAGTTCATCAACGGCAGTGGTGTAGTGCAGATGAGCAACTGAACATTTCATTTGATGCCTCAGGGTTTACTCATAATGTGTTCGAAACTCATTGGTTTACCCAGAATCTACTAGACAACTACAAAGGACTGCCTTTGTGAACTCCCAAAATGACGTGTAAAAAGTAACGTGTTGGAGAAGTCAAGGTTGTAAGTTCAACCATAAACCAAAAAAGAGAATAATTTCTAAAAGAATAGCTTGTAATTATATTATCATTGACTTCTAATCATGTTAGCATTGACTTTTTCCTTCATAATATAGGAGTGTTACGTTACTAATCATTTTTCTTGGTTTTTAATTGTTTTTATGAAATGACATTTTAATATTCTCGAAGCTGATAAAATACAACCACCAAAATTAACAGTTGCGGGAAGCTTATACTCTCGCTACTTCTGTAAACTTCTTTAAAATCCTTATACTTGTTTATCAATTTATTTTAGGGTACATTTAATATCCAAGAAGCTGAAGGATAAAAGAAACTGGAAGAACATGCTTTTGAAATTGATTTAGAACTCATGTGCCATGGTTTGTTGCGCTTTTTTAAGCTGTTTTAACTTCTCTTAAACTGAACACATGCTTAAATCCACTCTAATTTTTTCACAATGACAGATTAACATTAACTTTTGAGATCTTAAACTAGAGTTTTTACATGTATAGTCAAATTATTCTCTTTTTCGTTTATGGTTGAACTTACAAGTTTGACTTTTTACAACATGTTACTTTTATGAGAGTTCACAAGACACAAATGCAGCCCTCTGCCATTGTCTTGTAGATTCCAGGTAAACAAATGGGTTTTGAGCATGTTTCCCTTCAGTGTCGATGAAACCTGAAGAAAAATCATATTCTTAGAGCTATATTTAAGCAAGAGATATCTTCACAAAAACAAAAACAAAAAATAAAATAGAATAAAATAAACATTCATGCTTCATATTCCTAGTAAAACTTCGAAGTAAAATGCCAAGTTTGATACCAACTTATGATGGCTTTTACTCACCTTATGATTGCTCCTGGCCTCCTACTAACCTTATGATGGCTTACAAGCAAACTTTTTGTGAGGGCAATTCTCTTAAGGGGGCATTTGGTTGGAAGGAATGGAATGGAATTGAGAAAATAGTATAATTTTCAAGTAAAATTATGTTTGAGTGAGCAATTAAAAGTAAACCCAAGGGAATGTTTCACCTCAAATTCCCTTGGTTGTGGGATTTCAAAATCCTTCCACCTAGAGAGGGAATTTGAAATCCCACAACCAAGGGAATTTGAGGTGAAACATTCCCTTGGGTTTTACATTTCATTACCCATTTAAACATAATTTTGCTTGAAAATTATACTAGTTTCTCAATTCCATGCCATTCCTTCCAACCAAACTCCCCCTTAGTGTTTGGAAGCACATCTTTGGATTTCTTCACATTCAGACTACGCTTACAAAAACACATGGTTACAAAAACTACAAAAATACAAGTTATTAATGTTAAAGCTCGAAACTTACAGCTTCGTATCCTTAAAGTAATTCATCATTTGTTTCCATTAGGTTGTGCCCTTCATTGCATCCTACGTACATAATAAAAATCCATAATTCCACAACAAAAATAACAATAAAAAAGAAAATTGTACCTCTATGATAAAGTTTGACCAGAATCAAATACTATTAACAATTTTAATGCCCATCGTCTTGTGTCAAGTAGAAAAGGTTAATACACAAAATGCGGTTCAAGTTTTGCATAAGGCTAAGGCTAACATAATAGTAACAGTTTACCATTCCAACGTCCAAACAGCCTTTACAGAATTTAACATGTTCCAGAAGTCAAAGTTGTAAGTTTGACTGTAAACAAAAAGGAGAATAACTCGACTATTTATGTAAATAATAACCTACAAATAAAACACACAATCCGATCATGTATGCTTACTTGTGTGGAAGATAATGAGAAATCAATGAAGCAATGGAGAAGGTAGATATAATGTACCAGTGTACCACATAGTTTTTATTTAAAGGCTTCAATAGTACTAGAAGCGAGCTCCACGACAAGATCTTAAGTGTTAATCTGTCATCATAAAACCTAGAGTGGATTTGGACATCTGCTTAATTTTACGAAAAATACAACAACCTCAATAAACATAGAAAATTAGAAACCATGACACATATTAGTTCTAAACTAATTAAAAGCAAGTTCTCAGGTCATGTTTTTTCATCTCCTGCTTGGAAATCAATTATAACTTCAAATAAAGTATTAAATTAAAGAAGTATAAGATTACTAAATCAGGCAACCAAACTATCTGGACTGCTGGAGTATAAAGCTTTCCTTCGTGTTTTAATTTTGGTAGGTTATACCTCATCAGCCGCAAGAACTTTCAGGTACCAATCTAAAAACAAATCAAACTTAAAACCCAAAAAACTATTAGTAACATAACACTAACATAAGACATGAAGAATACATGACAAAGAAGTCAAAAGTTACCTTGTATGGATTGCATGAAGCAAACAGTCAATTAGATACAAGAAATAAACAACAGCTTATACCATAGCGTCTAAATTTCCAACATTATTGTAGACCACTGATCCTTTTACGGAGGTTAGTTTGACCGACTCTGTTATTGGCAATTCAAGAAAACAGTTGTTAAAAGGAGCACCCGGTGAAGAATCAATCAATTGACCAGGAAATGGGCCACACAACACAGGATTAATTCCAGCAATCTTCAGAACACTGGAATTTTAAAAGTATGTGGAGTAGATATACCAAAGAGAAATAGAGTAAGAATATTCCAAAGAGGAAGCCAAACCAAACGAGCCTAGCCTAGAACTTTATGCAAAACAAGCCAAACGGGACAATGACCACTCCTAAATGACAATTGCTGAACATGAGGTTAAGCGCTTGAGTCCGTTAGCAAATAATCAAAATTAGAAAGGAAAAAAAACAAAACGTACTACTTACAAAACTTGAAAATATCAAAAACTTCTTCACATACTTTATTTTGGTTGAATAGTTGCTTATGTTGTTGCAGTATGTCCGGTGGGACGCTAAGTGTGCTTTTCTGTAAACCTTCTTTACAGCAGCCACAGTGAAAACATCAGTTAACGTAAGTGGCTGCCAACCATCAGACCCACAAATCTAAAAGCAAAAAATATGAAAATAGTAGTTAAACAATTGCAAATCTAATATCAGAAAACTTATAAAACCGCAAGAATTGTACTGTTGAAAGTAAAGAATGCAAGTTGCCTTGTTTCCCAACGGACGAGCTCTTTACTTCAGCAACAAGACCATTAGCCAATCTTTGAGAATCATACACAAACATATTATAAAAATGAAACAAAAATTACACTAACATACCATGTGACGATATAAAACTCCAATAAACATCAACCAATCTTTGATAATCATACACAAACTTGATATGGGTCATGGTTTTATTGAAGTTTGTGTATGATTCTCAAAGAGTGGCTGATGTTTATTGAAGTTTTATATCGTCACATGGTATGTTAGTGTTATTTTTTGTTTCATTTTTATAATATGTTTGTGCATGATTCTCGAAGATTGGCTGATGGTCTTGTTGCTGAAGTAAAGAGCAGGTCCATTGGGAAACAAGGCAACTTGCATTCTTTACTTTCAACATTACAATTCTTGCGTTTTTTTATAACTTTTCTGATATTAGATTTGCATATGTGTAACTATTATCTTCATATTTTTTGCTTTTAGATTCGTGGGTCTGATGGTGGTTGGCAGCCAATTATGTTAACTGATGTTTTCACTGCGGCTACTGTAAAGAAGGTTTGCAGAAACGCACACTTAGCGTCCCACCGGACATACTGCAACAACATGAGCAACTATTCAACCAAAATATAGTAGGTGAAAAAGTTTTTGATCTTCTCAAGGTTTGTAAATACTACGTTCTATTTTTTTTTCCTTTCTAGTTTTGATTATTTGCTAACGGACTCAAGCGCTTAACCACATGTCCAGAAATTGTCATTTAGGAGTGGACATGGTCCCGTTTGGCTTGTTTTGCACAAAGTTCGAGGCTAGAATCGTTTGGTTTGGCTGCTATACAAATGTTTCATCGCCTCTTTGGAATATTCCTACCCTATTTCTCTCTGGTATATTTCCTCCACAAACTTTTAAAATTCCTGGGTGTAGAAGATTGCTGGAGTTAATATGTGTGGCCCATTTCCGGGTCATTTGTTTGCTTCTTCACCGGGTGCTCCTTTTAACAACTGTTTTCTTGAATTGCAAATAACAAAGTCGGTCAAACTAACCTCAGTAAAAGGATCGGTGGTCTTCAATGATGTTGGAATTTAGATGCTATGGTATAAGTTGTTTATTTCTCGTGTCTAATTGACTGTTTACTTCATGCAATCCATACCAGGTAACTTTTAAATTCTTTATCATGTTTTCTAAACATCGTATGTTAGTGTTATGTTACTAATAGTTTTTTGGGTTTTAAGTTTAAGTTGTTAATAGATTTGTACCTGAAGTGTTCTTGCGGCTGATGAGGTATAACCTACCAGAATTAACACACGAAGGGAAGCTTTATACTTCAGCAGTCCGGATTGTTTGGTTGCCTGATTTAGTAATCTTATCTTTCTTTAATACTTTATTTGAAGTTATAATTGATTTCCAAGCAGCAAATAAAAAAACCTGACCCGAGAACTTGCTTTTAATTAGTTTATAACCAATATTGTGTCATGATTTTTAATTTTCTATGTTTATTTAAGTTGTATTTTTCGTAAAATTAAGCAAATGTCTAAATCCACTCTAGTTTTTCATGATGATAGATTAACACTTAAGATCATTCCGTGGAGCTCGCTTCTAGTACAATTGAAGCCTTTACAAAAAAACTATGTGATACGTTATATCTACATGAATGCTCATTCTCTTTTTGGTTTACTGTCAAACTTACAACATTGACTTTTAGCACAGGTTAATTTTCAATAAAGGCTTTTTGGAGGTTGAAGAAGTATATTATTACTCTTATGTCAGCCTTGAGCAGAACTTTTGATATGTTACAGGAAGTTGTATGTCAAACCATCTATTTCATATATGATTATGGCCAAACTATATCATAAAGATAATTTTTTTAGTAAAACATTATTATCAACATACTCCTTTTCTTGTTTACTTTTAGATTGTTCATAGGAATATGGATTTTCATTGTGTATGCAGAATGCAGCGAAGGACATGCTACAGAAAACCTAGTGGAAAAGTTGATGATTATTTTAGGGATTCGAAGGTGTTAGTGATAGAACTCCGATGACAAAGCAGGCAATTCGATAGATAAATAGATAATCGGTCCGATTCGAGAGGGGCTTAAGTCTCTGATTACAATAACTTCAACAAAACATCAACAAGAACAGAAACTAATAAAATAACCTAGCCTGCTAATAATGCTTCTAGACTTTAACCGCTCCTAAATCCGTGCAGTGGAACCGCTCCCCACTCTTCAATTTGCCCGCCAGAGTAATATCCAAAAGGATCCAGCCAATTTCCAAAAATACCCTTCGATTCCCCCATAGTGGAAGTGGCAGCTGCGACCCGGTTCTTCTTCTTCCTCTTCCTCGAGTACACTTTGATCGGGATTGTATCATTACTACCCGCTCGAAAAAACGCCTTGTCCTCAAGGCGAAAAGAAGGAAACTGCTCAGCGAGAAGGTCATATTCCTCCCAGGTAGCCTCTTCAACCGGACGACCACACCTGCACACCAGGAAACTAACACCTCTAACACTCGACGACCGGCCTCTGTAATCCAACGGTGAGAAAGAATGGAACATGGCTGCACATCGAGGACCCAATCAGCCGTAATTGGTAGCGAAGGAGCCGGATCTGAAGAAAAAGAACCCCGAGCTGGTTTAAGCATGGAGACATGGAAAACCGGGTGAACACGAGCAACAGGGGGTAAGACCAACTCACAAGCTACAAGTCCAAGAGCTCTCTGAATGTGATAAGGTCCAAAAAATCGGGGAGCTAGCTTTTCGCAACGACATTTAGCGAGACTGCGTTGGCGGTACGGTTGAATCTTTAAGCAGGCATAATCACCAACATTAAAAGTGAGTTCCCTGCGTTTAGTATTAGCTTGATTACGCATCTTGTCTTGTGCCTTAAGGAGATTGGTGCGGAGTGATAGAACAATTGGTATAACAACTAATAGAAAAATAAGGCTGCAGTCAGCACAGTTTTATTAACTCGAAAATAAGAAGAAGATTGGTACATCTTTTCATCTTATTCTAGCCTCTATTTATAGGGAAAACTAACTCTTAATCGAAATTAAAAACTGATTGCCTAAATCAAGCATAGCATGATTTTAGGCATGATTATTCCTTGACTGAATAATTAGGGATCTTTGACAGCTGGAATATTCTTGCCTTAATTACCGGAATTTACCAACATTCTCCCCCTTAATTCCGGTCTTCTCTTCTGATAGATCTTCAACTCCCAAAATTTCTCTCATATCAATAAATTTGACTCTAGGCAAAGCCTTAGTCAATATATCAGCTCTTTGCAAGTTACCGGCTACATGCTCGATGGTCACTAAGCCATTTTCAACACATTCACGAATAAAGTGATATCGTGTATTAATGTGTTTACTACGCCCGTGGAAAACAGGATTTTTAATCAATAAAATGGCAGATTGGTTATCCACACATAACTTTATAGCTTCCACACCTTTTCCTGTCATTTCTTCGAGTAATCCTTTCAACCAAACTGCTTGACATGCTGTAGCAGTTGCTGCCATGAATTCAGCCTCACAGGATGACAAAGCAACAGTGTTTTGTTTCTGGCTGCACCAAGATATTGGACCTCCCCCGTAATAAAATACCATCCCTGTTGTGCTCTTGCCATCCACTCGATCAGTTGAGTGAGAGCTGTCACTGAAACCGACCAGCTTTCCATTTTCAGTTCTTGTATATCGTATGCCAAAATGCAATGTGCCCCTCAGGTATCTAAGTACCTGCTTAACAGCTTGTAAATGGGACACTTTGGGTGCTTCCATGAATCTACTAGCAACCCCTATTGCATAACTTATGTCTGGTCTAGTGTGGGTGATGTACCTCAATCGTCCGATAAGTCTCCTGTATTCAGTTGTATCAACAGGTGCTGCTTCATCATCTTTCGTAAGCCGCAAACCTGGGTCCATTGGAAACTTAGTCGAATTGGCTTCCCACATGTTGGCTTCCTTTAGAATCTTGATTGCATATCCCGTTTGCTTCAATGAAATCCCTTTGTTGTCTTGAATTACTTCTATTCCCAAGTAGTAGTTCAGCAAGCCAAGATTACTCATTTCGAACCGCCCCTTCATTTCTCCTTTAAAACAGGTTATATCATCAGTACTCGAACCTGTTATAATAAGGTCATCTACATACACACCAACTATCAAGATTCCTTTTCCTTTTACCCGCTTGTAAACCGCATGCTCTCTTGGACATTTACTAAAACCGAGCTGTTGTAGTGTGCTGTCTAACTTTGAATTCCAGGCTCTTGGAGCCTGTTTTAGGCCATACAGAGCTTTTCTCAGCTTGTAAACGTGGTCTTCCTTTCCTGGTATCTCATAGCCTTCGGGTTGACATACAAAAACTTCTTCCTTTAAGTCACCATATAGGAAGGCAGTTTTTATGTCAAGATGATGAACTTCCCATGCGTTTTGGGCTGCCAAAGCAAGAATCAAACGAACGGTTTCCATTCTAGTGACAGGAGCGAAAACTTCATCGTAATCAATGCCATGTTTTTGAACATACCCTTTTGCTACTAGTCTTGCTTTATAGCGAGTGACTTCTCCTTTAGCATCTTTCTTGATCTTGTAGAGCCATTTCAAACCAATCGGTTTGACTCCTTTGGGAGGCTTTACTAGACTCCACATGTTGTTTCGCTCGATTGAGTTTAATTCTTCTTGCATGGCTGTTTCCCACTCCTTTCTTCCTTTTGCTTCATAAAATGTGGCTGGTTCTTCACTGTGCAGCATTAACACTCGTTCAAACTCAATTTGTTGTGTAGGTAGTGTTCTTGAATAAATATCTTTCAAGGGTTGAGCACCTTGAGGAGGGGTGTGATCATAATGAGAGCTAGAAATGCTTGAAGGGCTGCTTGAATCTTCACCAAGATTTGACATGTTTGAGTTAACTGGAGTGTTGAACAATGGACTGTCTTGTTCATAAGTTGGGCTGTTTTGAGATCCAACTGGGCTGTCTGGAGAGACAACTGGGCCTGGCCCAGTTTGCATTGGGCTGAATTGACCAGATTGGTCCTCGCTTTGATTGGGCAAGGTCCCAACTAGTCCGGTACTGCTACTTCCTTGTGATCCCCCATGGTTGTGAATTGTAAATTCGAAACTATTCACACTGTTTTCCTGTTCTGTTTCTTTAGACCAGTCCCAAGGCCTTCCTTCTTCGAAACGAACATCCCGGCTAACACATATTTTTCCGCTCATTGGGTTGTAAAGCCGATAGGCTTTACTTCCCGGTTCACTTCCAAAATACACCATTGGTTCGCTTCTATCACCAAGCTTAGTAAGCTTTGTAGATGGCACCTTGACATGAGCCATGCAACCAAAAACTCTCAAATGTTCCAGGTTCGGTTTTCGGTTCTTCAAGGCTTCATAGGGCGTTCTATCTTCCAAGACTTTTGTTGGAGAACGATTTAAGAGATACACGGCATGACGGACAGCTTCTCCCCACATAACTTGTGGTAGATTCATGGCCTTTAACATGGATCTAGTAGTCCCAAGAATGGACTGATTTCTTCTCTCTACTACCCCATTTTGCTGAGGGGTATACGGGGCTGTCAAGTGTCTTTCAATTCCCTCTTTGCTGCAAAGTTGATTAAATGTATTGGAAACAAATTCCCCGCCCCGGTCTGTTCTCAAAGCTTTGATCTTGTGCCCATATTGCTTCTCCACCAGTGTGTTGAAAGAGGCAAAAGTATCACATGCTTGATTTTTGGCCTTAAGCATATACACCCACATATAACGACTATAATCATCAACGAGTAATAGGAAACACCTATTCCCAGATGGTGTGGGTGGTGTAATTGGGCCACACAAATCAGCATGGATAAGTTCAAGTGGAGAAGTGGCCCAAAAAGATGACTTTGCAGGAAATGGCAGCCTATGTTGCTTTCCTGCCAAACAAGCTTGACAAACTTGTGATTTGTGGTTGATCATCGGCATCCCACGTACCATCTTTTCACCTGTCAATCTTTGCAAAGCACCAAAGTTGAGATGGCCGAGACGTGCATGCCATAACCATGCAGTTTCGTCCATCTTAGTAAGTAAACATATGGGTGGAACAATGTTTAATTGGATTTTGTATAACCTGTTTAGTGATCGTTGAACTTTCATTAGCAGGGTTTGATATTTTTCATATAGCCACAAATTTCCATCTTCCATAACAACTTTGCAGCCCACTTCAGTGAACTAACCAAGGCTCAAGATGTTATTACAAAGATTAGGAATATAGTAAACGTTATTCACTAACCTTTGATCTCCTGTTTTGCATTGCAACAGGATTGAGCCTTTTCCTTTAATCTCGACTCCGGATCCATCTCCAAATCGAACATGACCAACCGTCTTCTCATTTAGTTCACTGAAGAATTCTTTCTGCCCGGTCATATGATTTGAAGCCCCGTTATCCAAGTACCAAGTGCTATCATTGAAATTATCCTTGGCATAAAGACTTGGAAAAACTTTTTCTTTATTTAGCATTACAACCTCTTGAGAGCACGAGGCCATAAGTAAAGCTGGTTCATCTTCCTGGGTTAAATTGGCTTCATCATTCGTCGTTTTTTGACTTCTGCATTCTGCTGCGATATGGCCATATTTGTTACAATTGTAACACTTGAAACTACCTTTACCATGGTTACGATTATCGTCCCGGTTTGTGTGGTAACTGTCACTGTTTGAGCGTCCTCGCCCACGGCCAAAACTTCTGCCTCCTCGTCCACGACCACGAGTAGTTGGTCCACGTCCTCGACCGGCATATCGCTCTCCATCAATTGACTGTTTACCTCGATTATCTGATCGAGTAAACATCAGTTTGTGTTGGCTGTCACTTGATCCTTCAACACTTTTTAGTCGTTCTTCAAATGCTTTTAAACGACCAACAGCTTCCTCAAATGGCATGGTTTCCAAGTCTGCAAACTGTTCTATAGATGCAACAATAGGCATATATTTAGTTGGCATAGAACTAAGGAGTTTCCTTACAGTGATTTCTTCATCAATTGTTGTTCCAAGCCCTTTGAATTTTGCCACAATGTTTGATATCTTTCCAGCAAATTCATCAAGTGCTTCACCGTCACCCATCTGCAACTTCTCTAGTTCGGTTCTTAGGGTTTGAATTCGAGCCTTCTGCACTCGATCAGCCCCGAGAAATCGTACCCGTATTGATTTCCAAACTTCCTTGGAATTGGTATGCTTTGCTACCTGCAAGAGAACATCTTCTGGCAGTGATTGAAAGATGAAGGCTCTTGCAGTCAGGTTCTTTCTTGATTCAACAGCTTCTGTGCTTTCTGGGTCAACTGCATCCCATAACCCATTTGCCTGCAAAATTGATTCAACCATGATCGCCCAGGTCGTGTAATTAGTGGTTGTCAATTTTGGGCATTGAAGTGAAAGATGTGTGTGTTCTTTGGCCTGTACAGCAACGTTCAATGGTCTTTCATCCGCCATTTTTCTTGATTGCTATAATCAATCCACACAGGTTTGATTCTGGTCTTCTTCTTCAGTACACCACCCCACTTAGGTTGCGATTCTTTCTGCCTTCAAGACTCGAGCCTTCGTTTCTTCTTCAAGATGGCTCTGATACCAATTGATAGAACAATTGGTATAACAACTAATAGAAAAATAAGGCTGCAGTCAGCACAGCTTTATTAACTCGAAAATAAGAAGAAGATTGGTACTTCTTTTCATCTTATTCTAGCCTCTATTTATAGGGAAAAATAACTCTTAATCGAAATTAAAAACTGATTGCCTAAATCAAGCATCGCATGATTTTAGGCATGATTATTCCTTGACTGAATAATTAGGGATCTTTGACAGCTGGAATATTCTTGCCTTAATTACCGGAATTTACCAACACGGAGGAGTTGTAGCATGACGTCTCTGTCTAAAAGCTGTTGTTCCAAGTCTGCGTTTTTGGTTTCCCCCGCGACATAAGGTAGTAAGGCCTGAGGGTCACGGCCATACACAACCTTAAAAGGAGTGGTACTCGTAGATGTATGATACCCCGTATTATACGAATATTCAACCCAGTATAAATAAGAACTCCATTTAGCTGGCTGGGCACTTGAGAAACAATGCAGGTAGGCCTCAAGGCAACGATTTAGCACCTCGGTTTGACCATCAGTTTGGGGGTGATAACTAGTGCTAAGATGGAGTTAGGTAAGGCTGATTCGGAACAACTCTTGCAAAAAATGACTAAGAAAAACCACATCTCTATCGGATATTATAGAACAGGGAAATCCATGCAAACGAACCACCTCTTTGCAAAAAGTGGCAGCCACACTTTTAGCGGTAAAAGGATGCGATAGGCCACAAAAATGAGCATATTTGCTCAAACGATCCACCACGACCATGATCGTATCGAAACGGTTGGAGGGTGGTAGGCCAACTATGAAATCCATATATACATCTTCCCATATGCGGTTTGGAATGGGCAGGGGCTGAAGTAACCCGGCCGGAGATAACGTTTGATACTTATGTTGTTGGCAAATTACACAATTTTGGACATAAACCCGGACATCTTGTTTCATCTTAGGCCAAAAATACTAGTCAGATAGTCGCTTGTAGGTCTTTAAAAACCCTTCGTGCCCTCCGACCGGTGTGTCATGGGCTTCTTGTAATAGAGTATTGCGAATCGCAGAAATTATAGGCACAAATAAGCGACCTTTGTAAAACAACAGCTGATCCGTGAGAGTAAAACGAGTGACAGAGTGGGGATCTTCCATAAGTTTCTGAATTATAGGACTGGTGGTGGGATCATGTTGCAACCCGGCGCGAAGGTCATGGAGATCAACACCATAAGGTACCAACAGAGTGAACAATTCCCCCGAGTGAGGGCGACACGACAAGGCGTCGGCACCAAGATTCTCTTTACTCGCTTATGTGCAAGTCTCAATAAGTAAAACTAATAAGTCAGACGAGTCAGAGTAGAACTAGATCAATAATGTTACTTTGGAGTACGGATTCCTGATTCTTGTCTCATATTTTATTCCCGTTCATCTCTAGTTTTGGTTCCTGTATTGGGGTTGACCTAGACGCGTTATTGCGGCATCAATTGTGTGGCACCAACCGTGGCGGTGAGCTGAGATCACGGCATCTCTAAAGAGGAATTTGAATTTATATTGGCCATTCTGTTATATTATTATTTCCTCAGAGATGTATGGATCAATCCTAGGTTAGTCCTGCACTTCCTGATGGATGGTTGCATACCACTCCATTTAGGACTCTAGTGAATGGTTTGTATGTCTGCCCCGTGTCCTCTGATACCATTTGTAACATCCGGCCCTCATACCACCAATATTGTCCGCTTTGCCCACAAGAAGCTCACGGATTTCCTTTTGGTTGCCTAGGTGAAAACTTCCCAGGGATGTCACCCATCCCTGAATTGCTGCCATCTGAGCACGTTTAACTATGGAGTTCTCCTCTCATCCACAGCCAATACGCCCAAAACGCGATGGTGATATTAGAGGCAAGCCATTCCTTATGAACCAGGAATCTCTCCTGCAAAGTTAGAAAAATGGCCTAAATGTTATATGCCTCTACGAGAACCAGCTTCACACTAGCAAAGAGGTCACACCAACAACATATAACTATCAAACATTTTAGATACTATTAAGCAAAAGGACATATTTTCAAAGGAAAGCCCACAATTTCATTTAAAAAACCATCAAATAACATTGTTTACGAAACTAAAAAAGTTAGATAAGTTACATAAACGTTAATAATTTCAACGAGAACGAGCGTCACACTAGCACAAACCAACAACATATAAGCATTAAACATTTTGGAAACTATTAATCAAAATGACATAACTTCTAATAAGGCCTAAAAGTTTATTTCAGATTTGTTATTCAATAACTCAATAATAAAAATATAAATGAAAAATACTTACCACTATCGACTAGCTTCTTGCGTCGTCCTCAATATCATAGTTGTTAAAAAAGCACATGTGATTTCCGATTTGATCATGTCAAAAGAAAATTAATTAAAATGAAAATAAAAACCTGAAGGCGCAACCAGAAGCATTGATTTTTTGGGCTTCAAAACCACCGATAAACATTAGCATACATCATAAAGCATCCATCCAAAAGACCAAAACTTATTCATTGGTACAACAATACATCTCTTTTCAATAGGGGATATGTACAAAAACAAGAATAAAACCTCAACCAAAACCAAAAAAAGCAGCTAATAGCTTTCTTCATGAAACTGCAAAGTTAGAGAGGTGACCTAAATGTTATATGCCTCTACGAGAACGAGCTTCACACTAGCAAAGTGGTCACACCATCAACATCTATGTATCAAACATTTTAGAAACAATTAAGCGAAAGGACATATTTTCTAAGGAAGGCCTACAATTTCATTTAAAAAACCATCAAATAACATTGTTTACGAAACTGAAAAAGTTAGAGAAGTTACATAAATGTTAATAGTTTCAACGAGAAGGAGCGTCACCCTAGCACAAACTAGCAACATATAAGCATTAAACATTTTGGAAACTATTAAGCAAAATGACATAACTTCTAATAAGGCCTAAAAGTTTATTTTAGATTTGTTATTCAATCACTCAATAATAAAAATATAAATGAAAAATACTTACCACTCTCGACTAGCTTCTTGCGTCGTCCTCAATATCATAGTCTGTTAAAAAAGCACATGTGAGTTCCGATTTGATCATGTCAAAAGAAAAATAATTAAAAAGAAAAGAAAAACCTGAAGGTGCAACAAGAAGCATTGATTTTTTGGGCTTCAAAGCCACCGATAAACATTAGCGGACATCATAAAGCATCCATCCGAAAGACCAAAACTTATTCATTGGTACTACAATACATCTCATTTCAGTAGGGGATATGTGCACAAACAAGAATAAAACCTCAACCAAAACCAAAAAAAGCATCTAAAGCTTTGTTCATGAAACTGCAAAGTTAGAGAACTGACAAGAACCAGCTTCACACTAGCAAAGTGGTCACACCAGCAACATCAAAGTATCAAACATTTTAGAAACTATAAAGCAAAAGGACATATTTTCTAAGGAAGGCCTACAATTTCATTTAAAAAAGCGTCAAATAACATTGTTTACGAAGCTGAAAAAGTTAGAGAAGTTACATAAATGTTAATAGTTTCAACGAGAACGAGCATCACACTAGCACAGACCAGCAACATATAAGCATTAAACATTTTGGAAACTATTAAGCAAAATGACATAACTTCTAATAAGGCCTAAAAGTTTATTTAGATTTGTTATTCAATCACTCAATAATAAAAATAAATGAAAAATACGTACCACTCTCGACTAGCTTCTTGCGTCGTCCTCAATATCATAGTCTGTTAAAAAAGCACATGTGAGTTCCGATTTGATCATGTCAAAAGAAAAATAATTAAAAAGAAAAGAAAAACCCGAAGGTGCAACCAGAAGCATTGATTTTTTGGGTTTCAAAACCGCCGATAAACATTAGCAGACATCATAAAGCATCCATCCAAAAGACCAAAACTTAATCATTGGTACTACAATACATCACTTTTCAGTAGGGGATATGTACACAGACAAAAATAAAACCTCAACCAAAACCAAAAAAAGCATCTAATAGCTTTGTTCATGAAACAACAAAGTTAGAGAACTGACCTAATGTTATATGCCTCTACAAGAACCAGCTTCACACTAGCAAAGTGGTCACACCAGCAACATCTAAGTATCAAACATTTTAGAAACTATAAAGGAAAAGGACATATTTTCTAAGGAAGGCCTACAATTTCATTTGAAAAAACGTCAAATAACAATGTTTACGAAGCTGAAAAAGTTAGAGAAGTTACATAAATGTTAATAATTTCAACGAGAACGAGCGTCACACTAGCACAAACCAGCAACATAGTAGCATTAAACATTTTGTACACTATTAAGCAAAATGACATAACTTTTAATAAGGCCTAAAAGTTTATTTCAGATTTGTTATTAAATCCCTCAATAATAAAAATAAATGAAAAATACTTACCCCACTCGACTAGCTTCTTGCGTCGTCCTCGATATCATAGTCTGTTAAAAAAGCACATGTGAGTTCCGATTTGATCATGTCAAAAGAAAAATAATTAAAAAGAAAAGAAAAACCTGAAGGTGCAACCAGAAGCATTGATTTTTTGGGCTTCAAAGCCACCGATAAACATTAGCAGACATCATAAAGCATCCATCCAAAAGACCAAAACTTGTTCATTGGTACAACAATACATCTCTTTTCAGTATGGGATATGTACACAAACAAGAATAAAACCTCAACCAAAAAGCATCTAATAGCTTTGTTAATGAAACTGCAAAGTTAGAGAACTGACCTAATGTTATATGCCTCTACAAGAACCAGCGTCACACTAGCAAAGTGGTCACACCAGCAACATCTAAGTATCAAACATTTTAGAAACTATAAAGCAAAAGGACATATTTTCTAAGGCCGGCCTACAATTTCATTTAAAAAAACGTCAAATAACATTGTTTACGAAGCTGAAAAAGTTAGAGAAGTTACATAAATGTTAATAGTTTCAACGAGAACGAGCGTCACACTAGCACAGACCAGCAACATATAAGCATTAAGCATTTTGGAAACTATTAAGCAAAATGACATAACTTCTAATAAGGCCTAAAAGTTTATTTAGATTTGTTATTCAATCACTCAACCACTCTCGACTAGCTTCTTGCGTCGCCCTCAATATCATAGTCCGTTAAAAAAGCACATGTGAGTTCCGATTTGATCATGTCAAAAGAAAAGTAATTAAAAAGAAAAGAAAAACCTGAAGGTGCAACCAGAAGCATTGATTTTTTGGGTTTCAAAACCGCCGATAAACATTAACAAACATCATAAAGCATCCATTCGAAAGACCAAAACTTAATCATTGGTACTACAATACATCACTTTTCAGTAGGGGATATGTACACAGACAAGAATAAAACCTCAACCAAAACCAAAAAAAGCACCTAATAACCTTGTTCATGAAACAGCAAAGTTAGAGAACTGACCTAATGTTATATGCCTCTACAAGAACCAGCTTCACACTAGCAAAGTGGTCACACCAGCAACATCTAAGTATCAAACATTTTAGAAACTATAAAGCAAAATGACATATTTTCTAAGGAAGGCCTACAATTTCATTTAAAAAAACGTCAAATAACATTGTTTACGAAACTGAAAAAGTTAGAGAAGTTACATAAATGTTAATAGTTTCAACGAGAACGAGCGTCACACTACCACAAACCAGCAACATATTAGCATTAAACATTTTGTACACTATTAAGCAAAATGACATAACTTCTTAAATGGCCTAAAAGTTTATTTCAGATTTGTTATTAAATCACTCAATAATAAAAATAAATGAAAAATACTTACCCCTCTCGACTAGCTTCCTGCGTAGTCCTCGATATCATAGTCTGTTAAAAAAGCACATGTGAGTTCCGATTTGATCATGTCAAAAGAAAAATAATTAAAAAGAAAAGAAAAACCTGAAGGTGCAACCAGAAGCATTGATTTTTTGGGCTTCAAAGCCACCGATAAACATTAGCAGACATCATAAAGCATCCTTACAAAAGACCAAAACTTGTTCATTGGTACAACAATACATCTCTTTTCAGTATGGGATATGTACACAAACAAGAATAAAACCTCAACCAAAACTAAAAAAGCATCTAATAGCTTTATTCATGAAACTGCAAAGTTAGAGAAGTGGCCTAATTGTTATGTGCCTCTACGAGAACGAGCTTCACACTAGCAAAGTGGTCACACCAGCAACATCTAAGTATCAAACATTTTAGAAACAATTAAGCAAAAGGACATATTTTCTAAGGAAAACCTCCAATTTCATTTAAAAAACATCAAATAACATTGTTTACGAAACTGAAAAAGTTAGAGAAGTTACATAAATGTAAATAGTTTCAACGAGAACGAGCGTCACACTAGCACAAACCAGCAACATATAAGCATTAAACATTTTGGAAACTATTAAGCAAAATGACATAACTTCTAATAAGGCCTAAAAGTTTATTTCAGATTTGTTATTCAATCACTCAATAATAAAAATAAATGAAAAATACTTACCATTCTTGACTAGCTTCTTGCGTCGACCTCAATATCATAGTCTGTTAAAAAAGCACATGTGAGTTCCAATTTGATCATGCCAAAAGAAAAATAATTAAAAAGAAAAGAAAAACCTGAAGGTGCAACCAGAAGCATTGATTTTTTGGGTTTCAAAACCACCGATAAACATTAGCAGACATCATAAAGCATCCATCCGAAAGACCAAAACTTAATCATTGGTACTACAATACATCACCTTTCAGTAGGGGATATGTACACAGACAAGAATAAAACCTCAACCAAAACCAAAAAAAGCATCTAATAGCTTTGTTCATGAAACAGCAAAGTTAGAGAACTGACCTAATGTTATATGCCTCTACAAGAACCAGCTTCACACTAGCAAAGTGGTCACACCAGCAACATCTAAGTATCAAACATTTTAGAAACTATAAAGCAAAAGGACATATTTACTAAGGAAGGCCTACAATTTCATTTAAAAAACGTCAAATAACAATGTTTACGAAGCTGAAAAAGTTAGAGAAGTTACATAAATGTTAATAGTTTCAACGAGAACGAGCATCACACTAGCACAAACCAGCAACATATTAACATTAAACATTTTGTAAACTATTAAGCAAAATGACATTACTTCTAATAAGGCCAAAAAGTTTATTTCAGATTTGTTATTAAATCACTCAATAATAAAAATAAATGAAAAATACTTACCCCTCTCGACTAGCTGCTTGAGTCAACCTCGATATCATAGTCTGTTAAAAAAGCACATGTGAGTTCCGATTTGATCATTTCAAAAGAAAAATAATTAAAAAGAAAAGAAAAACCTGAAGGTGCAACCAGAAGCATTGATTTTTTGGGCTTCAAAGCCACCTGTTTAGCAGACATCATAAAGCATCCATCCAAAAGACCAAAACTTGTTCATTGGTACTACAATACATCTCTTTTCAGTAGGGGATATGTACACAAACAAGAATAAAACCTCAATCAAAACCAAAATAAGCATCTAATAGCTTTGTGCATGAAACTGCAAAGTTAGTGACGTGACCTGAATGTTATATGCCTCTACGAGAACCAGCTTCACACTAGCAATGAGGTCACACAAGCAACATCTAAGTATCAAACATTTTAGAAACAATTAAGCGAAAGGACATATTTTCTAAGGAAGGCCTACAATTTCATTTAAAAAACCATCAAATAACATTGTTTACGAAACTGAAAAAGTTAGAGAAGTTACATAAATGTTAATAGTTTCAACGAGAACGAGCGTCACGCTGCCACAAACCAGCAACATATAAACATTAAACATTTTGTAAACTATTAAACAAAATGGCATAACTTCTAATAAGGCCTAAAAGTTTATTTCAGATTTGTTATTAAATCCCTCAATAATAAAAATAAATGAAAAATACTTACCCCTCTCGACTAGCTTCTTGCGTCGTCCTCGATTTCATAGGCTGTTAAAAAAGCACATGTGAGTTCCGATTTGATCATGTCAAAAGAAAAATAATTAAAAAGAAAAGAAAAACCTGAAGGTGCAACCAGAAGCATTGATTTTTTGGGCTTCAAAGCCACCGATAAACATTAGCAGACATCATAAAGCATCCATCCAAAAGACCAAAACTTGTTCATTGGTACTACAATACATCTCTTTTCAGCAGGGGATATGTACACAAACAAGAATAAAACCTCAATCAAAACCAAAATAAGCATCTAATAGCTTTGTGCATGAAACTGCAAAGTTAGTGAAGTGACCTGAATGTTATATGCCTCTACGAGAACCAGCTTCACACTAGCAATGAGGTCACACAAGCAACATCTAAGTATCAAACATTTTAGAAACAATTAAGCGAAAGGACATATTTTCTAAGGAAGGCCTACAATTTCATTTAAAAAACCATCAAATAACATTGTTTACGAAACTGAAAAAGTTAGAGAAGTTACATAAATGTTAATAGTTTCAACGAGAACGAGCGTCACGCTAGCACAAACCAGCAACATATAAACATTAAACATTTTGTAAACTATTAAACAAAATGACATAACTTCTAATAAGGCCTAAAAGTTTATTTCAGAGTTGTTATTAAATCCCTCAATAATAAAAATAAATAAAAGATACTTACCCCTCTCGACTAGCTTCTTGCGTCGTCCTCGATATCATAGTCTGTTAAAAAAGCACATGTGAGTTCCGATTTGATCATGTCAAAAGAAAAATAATTAAAAAGAAAAGAAAAACCTGAAGGTGCAACCAGAAGCATTGATTTTTTGGGCTTCAAAGCCACGGATAAACATTAGCAGACATCATAAAGCATCCATCCAAAAGACCAAAACTTGTTCATTGGTACTACAATACATCTCTTTTCAGTTGGGGATATGTACACAAACAATAATAAAACCTCAATCAAAACCAAAATAAGCATCTAATAGCTTTGTGCATGAAACTGCAAAGTTAGTGAAGTGACCTGAATGTTATATGCCTCTACGAGAACCAGCTTCACACTAGCAATGAGGTCACACAAGCAACATCTAAGTATCAAACATTTCAGAAACAATTAAGCGAAAGGACATATTTTCTAAGGAAGGCCTACAATTTCATTTAAAAAACCATCAAATAACATTGTTTACGAAACTGAAAAAGTTAGAGAAGTTACATAAATGTTAATAGTTTCACCGAGAACGAGCGTCACGCTAGCACAAACCAGCAACATATAAACATTAAACATTTTGTAAACTATTAAACAAAATGACATAACTTCTAATAAGGCCTAAAAGCTTATTTCAGATTTGTTATTAAATCCCTCAATAATAAAAATAAATGAAAAATACTTACCCCTCTCGACTAGCTTCTTGCGTCGTCCTCGATATCATAGTCTGTTAAAAAAGCACATGTGAGTTCCGATTTGATCATGTCAAAAGAAAAATAATTAAAAAGAAAAGAAAAACCTGAAGGTGCAACCAGAAGCATTGATTTTTTGGGCTTCAAAGCCACCGATAAACATTAGCAGACATCATAAAGCATCCATCCAAAAGACCAAAACTTGTTCATTGGTACTACAATACATCTCTTTTCAGTAGGGGATATGTACACAAACAAGAATAAAACCTCAATCAAAACCAAAATAAGCATCTAATAGCTTTGGGCATGAAACTGCAAAGTTAGTGAAGTGACCTGAATGTTATATGCCTCTACGAGAACCAGCTTCACACTAGCAATGAGGTCACACAAGCAACATCTAAGTATAAAACATTTTAGAAACAATTAAGCGAAAGGACATATTTTCTAAGGAAGGCCTACAATTTCATTTAAAAAACCATCAAATAACATTGTTTACGAAACTGAAAAAGTTAGAGAAGTTACATAAATGTTAATAGTTTCACCGAGAACGAGCGTCACGCTAGCACAAACCAGCAACATATAAACATTAAACATTTTGTAAACTATTAAACAAAATGACATAACTTCTAATAAGGCCTAAAAGTTTATTTCAGATTTGTTATTAAATCCCTCAATAATAAAAATAAATGAAAAATACTTACCCCTCTCGACTAGCTTTTTGCGTCGTCCTCGATATCATAGTCTGTTAAAAAAGCACATGTGAGTTCCGATTTGATCATGTCAAAAGAAAAATAATTAAAAAGAAAAGAAAAACCTGAAGGTGCAACCAGAAGCATTGATTTTTTGGGCTTCAAAGCCACCGATAAACATTAGCAGACATCATAAAGCATCCATCCAAAAGACTAAAACTTGTTCATTGGTACTACAATACATCTCTTTTCAGTAGGGGATATGTACACAAACAAGAATAAAACCTCAATCAAAACCAAAATAAGCATCTAATAGCTTTGTGCATGAAACTGCAAAGTTAGTGAAGTGACCTGAATGTTATATGCCTCTACGAGAACCAGCTTCACACTAGCAATGAGGTCACACAAGCAACATCTAAGTATCAAACATTTTAGAAACAATTAAGCGAAAGGACATATTTTCTAAGGAAGGCCTACAATTTCATTTAAAAAACCATCAAATAACATTGTTTACGAAACTGAAAAAGTTAGAGAAGTTACATAAATGTTAATAGTTTCAACGAGAACGAGCGTCACGCTAGCACAAACCAGCAACATATAAACATTAAACATTTTGTAAACTATTAAACAAAATGACATAACTTCTAATAAGGCCTAAAAGTTTATTTCAGAGTTGTTATTAAATCCCTCAATAATAAAAATAAATGAAAAATACTTACCCCTCTCGACTAGCTTCTTGCGTCGTCCTCGATATCATAGTCTGTTAAAAAAGCACATGTGAGTTCCGATTTGATCATGTCAAAAGAAAAATAATTAAAAAGAAAAGAAAAACCTGAAGGTGCAACCAGAAGCATTGATTTTTTGGGCTTCAAAGCCACCGATAAACATTAGCAGACATCATAAAGCATCCATCCAAAAGACCAAAACTTGTTCATTGGTACTACAATACATCTCTTTTCAGTAGGGGATATGTACACAAACAAGAATAAAACCTCAATCAAAACCAAAATAAGCATCTAATAGCTTTGTGCATGAAACTGCAAAGTTAGTGAAGTGACCTGAATGTTATATGCCTCTACGAGAACCAGCTTCACACTAGCAATGAGGTCACACAAGCAACATCTAAGTATCAAACATTTCAGAAACAATTAAGCGAAAGGACATGTTTTCTAAGGAAGGCCTACAATTTCATTTAAAAAACCATCAAATAACATTGTTTACGAAACTGAAAAAGTTAGAGAAGTTACATAAATGTTAATAGTTTCAACGAGAACGAGCGTCACGCAGCCACAAACCAGCAACATATAAACATTAAACATTTTGTAAACTATTAAACAAAATGGCATAACTTCTAATAAGGCCTAAAAGTTTATTTCAGATTTGTTATTAAATCCCTCAATAATAAAAATAAATGAAAAATACTTACCCCTCTCGACTAGCTTCTTGCGTCGTCCTCGATATCATAGTCTGTTAAAAAAGCACATGTGAGTTCCGATTTGATCATGTCAAAAGAAAAATAATTAAAAAGAAAAGTAAAAACCTGAAGGTGCAACCAGAAGCACTGATTTTTTGGGCTTCAAAGCCACCGATAAACATTAGCAGACATCATAAAGCATCCATCCAAAAGACCAAAACTTGTTCATTGGTACAACAATACATCTCTTTTCAGTAGGGGATATGTATACAAACAAGAATAAAACCTCAATCAAAACCAAAATAAGCATTTAATAGCTTTGGGCATGAAACTACAAAGTTAGTGAAGTGACCTGAATGTTATATGCCTCTACGAGAACCAGCTTCACACTAGCAATGAGGTCACACAAGCAACATCTAAGTATCAAACATTTTAGAAACAATTAAGCGAAAGGACATATTTTCTAAGGAAGGCCTACAATTTCATTTAAAAAACCATCAAATAACATTGTTTACGAAACTGAAAAAGTTAGAGAAGTTACATAAATGTTAATAGTTTCACCGAGAACGAGCGTCACGCTAGCACAAACCAGCAACATATAAACATTAAACATTTTGTAAACTATTAAACAAAATGACATAACTTCTAATAAGACCTAAAAGTTTATTTCAAATTTGTTATTAAATCCCTCAATAATAAAAATAAATGAAAAATACTTACCCCTCTCGACTAGCTTCTTGCGTCGTCCTCGATATCATAGTCTGTTAAAAAAGCACATGTGAGTTCCGATTTGATCATGTCAAAAGAAAAATAATTAAAAAGAAAAGAAAAACCTGAAGGTGCAACCAGAAGCATTGATTTTTTGGGCTTCAAAGCCACCGATAAACATTAGCAGACATCATAAAGCATCCATCCAAAAGACCAAAACTTGTTCATTGGTACTACAATACATCTCTTTTCAGTAGGGGATATGTACACAAACAAGAATAAAACCTCAATCAAAACCAAAATAAGCATCTAATAGCTTTGTGCATGAAACTGCAAAGTTAGTGAAGTGACCTGAATGTTATATGCCTCTACGAGAACCAGCTTCACACTAGCAATGAGGTCACACAAGCAACATCTAGGTATCAAACATTTCAGAAACAATTAAGCGAAAGGACATTTTTTCTAAGGAAGGCCTACAATTTCATTTAAAAAACCATCAAATAACATTGTTTACGAAACTGAAAAAGTTAGAGAAGTTAAATAAATGTTAATAGTTTCAACGAGAACGAGCGTCACGCTGCCACAAACCAGCAACATATAAACATTAAGCATTTTGTAAACAATTAAACAAAATGACATAACTTCTAATAAGGCCTAAAAGTTTATTTCAAATTTGTTATTAAATCCCTCAATAATAAAAATAAATGAAAAATACTTACCCCTCTCGACTAGCTTCTTGCGTCGTCCTCGATATCATAGTCTGTTAAAAAAGCACATGTGAGTTCCGATTTGATCATGTCAAAAGAAAAATAATTAAAAAGAAAAGAAAAACCTGAAGGTGCAACCAGAAGCATTGATTTTTTGGGCTTCAAAGCCACCGATAAACATTAGCAGACATCATAAAGCATCCATCCAAAAGACTAAAACTTGTTCATTGGTACTACAATACATCTCTTTTCAGTAGGGGATATGTACACAAACAAGAATAAAACCTCAATCAAAACCAAAATAAGCATCTAATAGCTTTGTGCATGAAACTGCAAAGTTAGTGAAGTGACCTGAATGTTATATGCCTCTACGAGAACCAGCTTCACACTAGCAATGAGGTCACACAAGCAACATCTAAGTATCAAACATTTTAGAAACAATTAAGCGAAAGGACATATTTTCTAAGGAAGGCCTACAATTTCATTTAAAAAACCATCAAATAACAATGTTTACGAAACTGAAAAAGTTAGAGAAGTTACATAAATGTTAATAGTTTCAACGAGAACGAGCGTCACGCTGCCACAAACCAGCAACATATAAACATTAAACATTTTGTAAACTATTAAACAAAATGGCATAACTTCTAATAAGGCCTAAAAGTTTATTTCAGAGTTGTTATTAAATCCCTCAATAATAAAAATAAATGAAAAATACTTACCCCTCTCGACTAGCTGCTAGCGTCGTCCACGATATCATAGTCTGTTAAAAAAGCACTTGTAAGTTCCGATTTGATCATGTCAAAAGAAAAATAATTAAAAAGAAAAGAAAAACCTGAAAGTGCAACTAGAAGCATTGATTTTTTTGGCTTCAAAACCACCGATAAACATTAGAAGACATCATAAAGCATCCATCCAAAAAACCAAAACTGATTCATTGTTACTACAATACATCTCTTTTCAGTAGGGGATATGTACACAAACAAGAATAAAACCTCAACCAAAACCACCGATAAACATTAGCATACATCATAAAGCATCCATCCAAAAGACCAAAACTTGTTCATTGGTACTACAATACATCTCATTTCAGTAGGGGATATGTGCACAAACAAGAATAAAACCTCAACCAAAACCAAAAAAAGCATCTAAAGCTTTGTTCATGAAACTGCAAAGTTAGAGAAGTGACCTAAATGTTATATGCCTCTACGAGAACGAGCTTCACACTAGCAAAGTGGTCACACCATCAACATCTATGTATCAAACATTTTAGAAACAATTAAGCGAAAGGACATATTTTCTAAGGAAGGCCTACAATTTCATTTAAAAAACCATCAAATAACATTGTTTACGAAACTGAAAAAGTTAGAGAAGTTACATAAATGGTAATAGTTTCAACGAGAACGAGCGTCACACTACCACAAATCAGCAACATGTTAGCATTAAACATTTTGTACACTATTAAGCAAAAAGACATAACTTCTAAAATGGCCTAAAAGTTTATTTCAGATTTGTTATTAAATCACTCAATAATAAAAATAAATGAAAAATACTTACCCCTCTCGACTAGCTTCTTGCGTAGTCCTCGATATCATAGTCTGTTAAAAAAGCACATGTGAGTTCCGATTTGATCATGTCAAAAGAAAAATAATTAAAAAGAAAAGAAAAACCTGAAGGTGCAACCAGAAGCATTGATTTTTTGGGCTTCAAAGCCACCGATAAACATTAGCAGACATCATAAAGCATCCATCCAAAAGACCAAAACTTGTTCATTGGTACTACAATACATCTCATTTCAGTAGGGGATATGTGCACAAACAAGAATAAAACCTCAACCAAAACCAAAAAAAGCATCTAAAGCTTTGTTCATGAAACTGCAAAGTTAGAGAAGTGACCTAAATGTTATATGCCTCTACGAGAACGAGCTTCACACTAGCAAAGTGGTCACACCATCAACATCTATGTATCAAACATTTTAGAAACAATTAAGCGAAAGGACATATTTTCTAAGGAAGGCCTACAATTTCATTTAAAAAACCATCAAATAACATTGTTTACGAAACTGAAAAAGTTAGAGAAGATACATAAATGATAATAGTTTCAACGAGAACGAGCGTCACCCTACCACAAACCAGCAACATGTTAGCATTAAACATTTTGTACACTATTAAGCAAAAAGACATAACTTCTAAAATGGCCTAAAAGTTTATTTCAGATTTGTTATTAAATCACTCAATAATAAAAATAAATGAAAAATACTTACCCCTCTCGACTAGCTTCTTGCGTAGTCCTCGATATCATAGTCTGTTAAAAAAGCACATGTGAGTTCCGATTTGATCATGTCAAAAGAAAAATAACTAAAAAGAAAAGAAAAACCTGAAGGTGCAACCAGAAGCATTCATTTTTTGGGCTTCAAAGCCACCGATAAACATTAGCAGACATCATAAAGCATCCATCCAAAAGACCAAAACTTGTTCATTGGTACTACAATACATCTCTTTTCAGTAGGGGATATGTACACAAACAAGAATAAAACCTCAACCAAAACCAAAAAAAAAGCATCTAATAGCTTTGTTCATGAAACTGCAAAGTTAGAGAACTGACAAGAACCAGCTTCACACTAGCAAAGTGGTCACACCAGCAACATCAAAGTATCAAACATTTTAGAAACTATAAAGCAAAAGGACATATTTTCTAAGGAAGGCCTACAATTTCATTTAAAAAAGCGTCAAATAACATTGTTTACGAAGCTGAAAAAGTTAGAGAAGTTACATAAATGTTAATAGTTTCAACGAGAACGAGCATCACACTAGCACAGACCAGCAACATATAAGCATTAAACATTTTGGAAACTATTAAGCAAAATGACATAACTTCTAATAAGGCCTAAAAGTTTATTTAGATTTGTTATTCAATCACTCAATAAAAAAAATAAATGAAAAATACGTACCACTCTCGACTAGCTTCTTGCGTCGTCCTCAATATCATAGTCTGTTAAAAAAGCACATGTGAGTTCCGATTTGATCATGTCAAAAGAAAAATAATTAAAAAGAAAAGAAAAACCTGAAGGTGCAACCAGAAGCATTGATTTTTTGGGTTTCAAAACCGCCGATAAACATTAGCAGACATCATAAAGCATCCATCCAAAAGACCAAAACTTAATCATTGGTACTACAATACATCACTTTTCAGTAGGGGATATGTACACAGACAAAAATAAAACCTCAACCAAAACCAAAAAAAGCATCTAATAGCTTTGTTCATGAAACAACAAAGTTAGAGAACTGACCTAATGTTATATGCCTCTACAAGAACCAGCTTCACACTAGCAAAGTGGTCTCACCAGCAACATCTGAGTATCAAACATTTTAGAAACTATAAAGGAAAAGGACATATTTTCTAAGGAAGGCCTACAATTTCATTTGAAAAAACGTCAAATAACATTGTTTACGAAGCTGAAAAAGTTAGAGAAGTTACATAAATGTTAATAATTTCAACGAGAACGAGCGTCACACTAGCACAAACCAGCAACATAGTAGCATTAAACATTTTGTACACTATTAAGCAAAATGACATAACTTTTAATAAGGCCTAAAAGTTTATTTCAGATTTGTTATTAAATCCCTCAATAATAAAAATAAATGAAAAATACTTACCCCTCTCGACTAGCTTCTTGCGTCGTCCTCGATATCATAGTCTGTTAAAAAAGCACATGTGAGTTCCGATTTGATCATGTCAAAAGAAAAATAATTAAAAAGAAAAGAAAAACCTGAAGGTGCAACCAGAAGCATTGATTTTTTGGGCTTCAAAGCCACCGATAAACATTAGCAGACATCATAAAGCATCCATCCGAAAGACCAAAACTTGTTCATTGGTACAACAATACATCTCTTTTCAGTATGGGATATGTACACAAACAAGAATAAAACCTCAACCAAAAAGCATCTAATAGCTTTGTTAATGAAACTGCAAAGTTAGAGAACTGACCTAATGTTATATGCCTCTACAAGAACCAGCGTCACACTAGCAAAGTGGTCACACCAGCAACATCTAAGTATCAAACATTTTAGAAACTATAAAGCAAAAGGACATATTTTCTAAGGCCGGCCTACAATTTCATTTAAAAAAACGTCAAATAACATTGTTTACGAAGCTGAAAAAGTTAGAGAAGTTACATAAATGTTAATAGTTTCAACGAGAACGAGCGTCACACTAGCACAGACCAGCAACATATAAGCATTAAGCATTTTGGAAACTATTAAGCAAAATGACATAACTTCTAATAAGGCCTAAAAGTTTATTTAGATTTGTTATTCAATCACTCAACCACTCTCGACTAGCTTCTTGCGTCGTCCTCAATATCATAGTCCGTTAAAAAAGCACATGTGAGTTCCGATTTGATCATGTCAAAAGAAAAGTAATTAAAAAGAAAAGAAAAACCTGAAGGTGCAACCAGAAGCATTGATTTTTTGGGTTTCAAAACCGCCGATAAACATTAACAAACATCATAAAGCATCCATTCGAAAGACCAAAACTTAATCATTGGTACTACAATACATCACTTTTCAGTAGGGGATATGTACACAGACAAGAATAAAACCTCAACCAAAACCAAAAAAAGCATCTAATAACCTTGTTCATGAAACAGCAAAGTTAGAGAACTGACCTAATGTTATATGCCTCTACAAGAACCAGCTTCACACTAGCAAAGTGGTCACACCAGCAACATCTAAGTATCAAACATTTTAGAAACTATAAAGCAAAATGACATATTTTCTAAGGAAGGCCTACAATTTCATTTAAAAAAACGTCAAATAACATTGTTTACGAAACTGAAAAAGTTAGAGAAGTTACATAAATGTTAATAGTTTCAACGAGAACGAGCGTCACACTACCACAAACCAGCAACATATTAGCATTAAACATTTTGTACACTATTAAGCAAAATGACATAACTTCTAAAATGGCCTAAAAGTTTATTTCAGATTTGTTATTAAATCACTCAATAATAAAAATAAATGAAAAATACTTACCCCTCTCGACTAGCTTCTTGCGTAGTCCTCGATATCATAGTCTGTTAAAAAAGCACATGTGAGTTCCGATTTGATCATGTCAAAAGAAAAATAATTAAAAAGAAAAGAAAAACCTGAAGGTGCAACCAGAAGCATTGATTTTTTAGACTTCAAAGCCACCGATAAACATTAGCAGACATCATAAAGCATCCATACAAAAGACCAAAACTTGTTCATTGGTACAACAATACATCTCTTTTCAGTATGGGATATGTACACAAACAAGAATAAAACCTCAACCAAAACTAAAAAAGCATCTAATAGCTTTATTCATGAAACTGCAAAGTTAGAGAAGTGGCCTAATTGTTATGTGCCTCTACGAGAACGAGCTTCACACTAGCAAAGTGGTCACACCAGCAACATCTAAGTATCAAACATTTTAGAAACAATTAAGCAAAAGGACATATTTTCTAAGGAAAACATCCAATTTCATTTAAAAAACATCAAATAACATTGTTTACGAAACTGAAAAAGTTAGAGAAGTTACATAAATGTAAATAGTTTCAACGAGAACGAGCGTCACACTAGCACAAACCAGCAACATATAAGCATTAAACATTTTGGAAACTATTAAGCAAAATGACATAACTTCTAATAAGGCCTAAAAGTTTATTTCAGATTTGTTATTCAATCACTCAATAATAAAAATAAATGAAAAATACTTACCATTCTCGACTAGCTTCTTGCGTCGACCTCAATATCATAGTCTGTTAAAAAAGCACATGTGAGTTCCAATTTGATCATGCCAAAAGAAAAATAATTAAAAAGAAAAGAAAAACCTGAAGGTGCAACCAGAAGCATTGATTTTTTGGGTTTCAAAACCACCGATAAACATTAGCAGACATCATAAAGCATCCATCCGAAAGACCAAAACTTAATCATTGGTACTACAATACATCACCTTTCAGTAGGGGATATGTACACAGACAAGAATAAAACCTCAACCAAAACCAAAAAAAGCATCTAATAGCTTTGTTCATGAAACAGCAAAGTTAGAGAACTGACCTAATGTTATATGCCTCTACAAGAACCAGCTTCACACTAGCAAAGTGGTCACACCAGCAACATCTAAGTATCAAACATTTTAGAAACTATAAAGCAAAAGGACATATTTACTAAGGAAGGCCTACAATTTCATTTAAAAAACGTCAAATAACAATGTTTACGAAGCTGAAAAAGTTAGAGAAGTTACATAAATGTTAATAGTTTCAACGAGAACGAGCATCACACTAGCACAAACCAGCAACATATTAACATTAAACATTTTGTAAACTATTAAGCAAAATGACATTACTTCTAATAAGGCCAAAAAGTTTATTTCAGATTTGTTATTAAATCACTCAATAATAAAAATAAATGAAAAATACTTACCCCTCTCGACTAGCTGCTTGAGTCATCCTCGATATCATAGTCTGTTAAAAAAGCACATGTGAGTTCCGATTTGATCATTTCAAAAGAAAAATAATTAAAAAGAAAAGAAAAACCTGAAGGTGCAAACAGAAGCATTGATTTTTTGGGCTTCAAAGCCACCGATAAACATTAGCAGACATCATAAAGCATCCATCCAAAAGACCAAAACTTGTTCATTGGTACTACAATACATCTCTTTTCAGTAGGGGATATGTACACAAACAAGAATAAAACCTCAATCAAAACCAAAATAAGCATCTAATAGCTTTGTGCATGAAACTGCAAAGTTAGTGACGTGACCTGAATGTTATATGCCTCTACGAGAACCAGCTTCACACTAGCAATGAGGTCACACAAGCAACATCTAAGTATCAAACATTTTAGAAACAATTAAGCGAAAGGACATATTTTCTAAGGAAGGCCTACAATTTCATTTAAAAAACCATCAAATAACATTGTTTACGAAACTGAAAAAGTTAGAGAAATTACATAAATGTTAATAGTTTCACCGAGAACGAGCGTCACGCTAGCACAAACCAGCAACATATAAACATTAAACATTTTGTAAACTATTAAACAAAATGACATAACTTCTAATAAGGCCTAAAAGTTTATTTCAGATTTGTTATTAAATCCCTCAATAATAAAAATAAATGAAAAATACTTACCCCTCTCGACTAGCTTCTTGCGTCGTCCTCGATATCATAGTCTGTTAAAAAAGCACATGTGAGTTCCGATTTGATCATGTCAAAAGAAAAATAATTAAAAAGAAAAGAAAAACCTGAAGGTGCAACCAGAAGCATTGATTTTTTGGGCTTCAAAGCCACCGATAAACATTAGCAGACATCATAAAGCATCCATCCAAAAGACCAAAACTTGTTCATTGGTACTACAATACATCTCTTTTCAGTAGGGGATATGTACACAAACAAGAATAAAACCTCAATCAAAACCAAAATAAGCATCTAATAGCTTTGGGCATGAAACTGCAAAGTTAGTGAAGTGACCTGAATGTTATATGCCTCTACGAGAACCAGCTTCACACTAGCAATGAGGTCACACAAGCAACATCTAAGTATCAAACATTTTAGAAACAATTAAGAGAAAGGACATATTTTCTAAGGAAGGCCTACAATTTCATTTAAAAAACCATCAAATAACATTGTTTACGAAACTGAAAAAGTTAGAGAAGTTACATAAATGTTAATAGTTTCACCGAGAACGAGCGTCACGCTAGCACAAACCAGCAACATATAAACATTAAACATTTTGTAAACTATTAAACAAAATGACATAACTTCTAATAAGGCCTAAAAGTTTATTTCAGATTTGTTATTAAATCCCTCAATAATAAAAATAAATGAAAAATACTTACCCCTCTCGACTAGCTTCTTGCGTCGTCCTCGATATCATAGTCTGTCAAAAAAGCACATGTGAGTTCCGATTTGATCATGTCAAAAGAAAAATAATTAAAAAGAAAAGAAAAACCTGAAGGTGCAACCAGAAGCATTGATTTTTTGGGCTTCAAAGCCACCGATAAACATTAGCAGACATCATAAAGCATCCATCCAAAAGACCAAAACTTGTTCATTGGTACTACAATACATCTCTTTTCAGTAGGGGATATGTACACAAACAAGAATAAAACCTCAATCAAAACCAAAATAAGCATCTAATAGCTTTGGGCATGAAACTGCAAAGTTAGTGAAGTGACCTGAATGTTATATGCCTCTACGAGAACCAGCTTCACACTAGCAATGAGGTCACACAAGCAACATCTAAGTATCAAACATTTTAGAAACAATTAAGCGAAAGGACATATTTTCTAAGGAAGGCCTACAATTTCATTTAAAAAACCATCAAATAACATTGTTTACGAAACTGAAAAAGTTAGAGAAGTTACATAAATGTTAATAGTTTCACCGAGAACGAGCGTCACGCTAGCACAAACCAGCAACATATAAACATTAAACATTTTGTAAACTATTAAACAAAATAACATAACTTCTAATAAGGCCTAAAAGCTTATTTAGATTTGTTATTCAATCACTCAATAATAAAAATAAATGAAAAATACGTACCACTCTCGACTAGCTTCTTGCGTCGTCCACAATATCATAGTCTGTTAAAAAAGCACATGTGAGTTCCGATTTGACCATGTCAAAAGAAAAATAATTAAAAAGAAAAGAAAAACCTGAAGGTGCAACGAGAAGCATTGATTTTTTGGGTTTCAAAACCGCCGATAAACATTAGCAGACATCATAAAGCATCCATCCAAAAGACCAAAACTTAATCATTGGTACTACAATACATCACTTTTCAGTAGGGGATATGTACACAGACAAAAATAAAACCTCAACCAAAACCAAAAAAAGCATCTAATAGCTTTGTTCATGAAACAACAAAGTTAGAGAACTGACCTAATGTTATATGCCTCTACAAGAACCAGCTTCACACTAGCAAAGTGGTCACACCAGCAACATCTAAGTATCAAACATTTTAGAAACTATAAAGGAAAAGGACATATTTTCTAAGGAAGGCCTACAATTTCATTTGAAAAAACGTCAAATAACATTGTTTACGAAGCTGAAAAAGTTAGAGAAGTTACATAAATGTTAATAATTTCAACGAGAACGAGCGTCACACTAGCACAAACCAGCAACATAGTAGCATTAAACATTTTGTACACTATTAAGCAAAATGACATAACTTTTAATAAGGCCTAAAAGTTTATTTCAGATTTGTTATTAAATCCCTCAATAATAAAAATAAATGAAAAATACTTACCCCTCTCGACTAGCTTCTTGCGTCGTCCTCGATATCATAGTCTGTTAAAAAAGCACATGTGAGTTCCGATTTGATCATGTCAAAAGAAAAATAATTAAAAAGAAAAGAAAAACCTGAAGGTGCAACCAGAAGCATTGATTTTTTGGGCTTCAAAGCCACCGATAAACATTAGCAGACATCATAAAGCATCCATCCGAAAGACCAAAACTTGTTCATTGGTACAACAATACATCTCTTTTCAGTATGGGATATGTACACAAACAAGAATAAAACCTCAACCAAAAAGCATCTAATAGCTTTGTTAATGAAACTGCAAAGTTAGAGAACTGACCTAATGTTATATGCCTCTACAAGAACCAGCGTCACACTAGCAAAGTGGTCACACCAGCAACATCTAAGTATCAAACATTTTAGAAACTATAAAGCAAAAGGACATATTTTCTAAGGCCGGCCTACAATTTCATTTAAAAAAACGTCAAATAACATTGTTTACGAAGCTGAAAAAGTTAGAGAAGTTACATAAATGTTAATAGTTTCAACGAGAACGAGCGTCACACTAGCACAGACCAGCAACATATAAGCATTAAGCATTTTGGAAACTATTAAGCAAAATGACATAACTTCTAATAAGGCCTAAAAGTTTATTTAGATTTGTTATTCAATCACTCAACCACTCTCGACTAGCTTCTTGCGTCGTCCTCAATATCATAGTCCGTTAAAAAAGCACATGTGAGTTCCGATTTGATCATGTCAAAAGAAAAGTAATTAAAAAGAAAAGAAAAACCTGAAGGTGCAATCAGAAGCATTGATTTTTTGGGTTTCAAAACCGCCGATAAACATTAACAAACATCATAAAGCATCCATTCGAAAGACCAAAACTTAATCATTGGTACTACAATACATCACTTTTCAGTAGGGGATATGTACACAGACAAGAATAAAACCTCAACCAAAACCAAAAAAAGCATCTAATAACCTTGTTCATGAAACAGCAAAGTTAGAGAACTGACCTAATGTTATATGCCTCTACAAGAACCAGCTTCACACTAGCAAAGTGGTCACACCAGCAACATCTAAGTATCAAACATTTTAGAAACTATAAAGCAAAATGACATATTTTCTAAGGAAGGCCTACAATTTCATTTAAAAAAACGTCAAATAACATTGTTTACGAAACTGAAAAAGTTAGAGAAGTTACATAAATGTTAATAGTTTCAACGAGAACGAGCGTCACACTACCACAAACCAGCAACATATTAGCATTAAACATTTTGTACACTATTAAGCAAAATGACATAACTTCTAAAATGGCCTAAAAGTTTATTTCAGATTTGTTATTAAATCACTCAATAATAAAAATAAATGAAAAATACTTACCCCTCTCGACTAGCTTCTTGCGTAGTCCTCGATATCATAGTCTGTTAAAAAAGCACATGTGAGTTCCGATTTGATCATGTCAAAAGAAAAATAATTAAAAAGAAAAGAAAAACCTGAAGGTGCAACCAGAAGCATTGATTTTTTGGGCTTCAAAGCCACCGATAAACATTAGCAGACATCATAAAGCATCCATACAAAAGACCAAAACTTGTTCATTGGTACAACAATACATCTCTTTTCAGTATGGGATATGTACACAAACAAGAATAAAACCTCAACCAAAACTAAAAAAGCATCTAATAGCTTTATTCATGAAACTGCAAAGTTAGAGAAGTGGCCTAATTGTTATGTGCCTCTACGAGAACGAGCTTCACACTAGCAAAGTGGTCACACCAGCAACATCTAAGTATCAAACATTTTAGAAACAATTAAGCAAAAGGACATATTTTCTAAGGAAAACATCCAATTTCATTTAAAAAACATCAAATAACATTGTTTACGAAACTGAAAATGTTAGAGAAGTTACATAAATGTAAATAGTTTCAACGAGAACGACCGTCACACTAGCACAAACCAGCAACATATAAGCATTAAACATTTTGGAAACTATTAAGCAAAATGACATAACTTCTAATAAGGCCTAAAAGTTTATTTCAGATTTGTTATTCAATCACTCAATAATAAAAATAAATGAAAAATACTTACCATTCTCGACTAGCTTCTTGCGTCGACCTCAATATCATAGTCTGTTAAAAAAGCACATGTGAGTTCCAATTTGATCATGCCAAAAGAAAAATAATTAAAAAGAAAAGAAAAACCTGAAGGTGCAACCAGAAGCATTGATTTTTTGGGTTTCAAAACCACCGATAAACATTAGCAGACATCATAAAGCATCCATCCGAAAGACCAAAACTTAATCATTGGTACTACAATACATCACCTTTCAGTAGGGGATATGTACACAGACAAGAATAAAACCTCAACCAAAACCAAAAAAAGCATCTAATAGCTTTGTTCATGAAACAGCAAAGTTAGAGAACTGACCTAATGTTATATGCCTCTACCAGAACCAGCTTCACACTAGCAAAGTGGTCACACCAGCAACATCTAAGTATCAAACATTTTAGAAACTATAAAGCAAAAGGACATATTTACTAAGGAAGGCCTACAATTTCATTTAAAAAACGTCAAATAACAATGTTTACGAAGCTGAAAAAGTTAGAGAAGTTACATAAATGTTAATAGTTTCAACGAGAACGAGCATCACACTAGCACAAACCAGCAACATATTAACATTAAACATTTTGTAAACTATTAAGCAAAATGACATTACTTCTAATAAGGCCAAAAAGTTTATTTCAGATTTGTTATTAAATCACTCAATAATAAAAATAAATGAAAAATACTTACCCCTCTCGACTAGCTGCTTGAGTCATCCTCAATATCATAGTCTGTTAAAAAAGCACATGTGAGTTTCGATTTGATCATTTCAAAAGAAAAATAATTAAAAAGAAAAGAAAAACCTGAAGGTGCAACCAAAAGCATTGATTTTTTGGGCGTCAAAGCCACCGATAAACATTAGCAGACATCATAAAGCATCCATCCAAAAGACCAAAACTTGTTCATTGGTACTACAATACATCTCTTTTCAGTAGGGGATATGTACACAAACAAGAATAAAACCTCAATCAAAACCAAAATAAGCATCTAATAGCTTTGTGCATGAAACTGCAAAGTTAGTGAAGTGACCTGAATGTTATATGCCTCTACGAGAACCAGCTTCACACTAGCAATGAGGTCACACAAGCAACATCTAAGTATCAAACATTTTAGAAACAATTAAGCGAAAGGACATATTTTCTAAGGAAGGCCTACAATTTCATTTAAAAAACCATCAAATAACATTGTTTACGAAACTGAAAAAGTTAGAGAAGTTACATAAATGTTAATAGTTTCAACGAGAACGAGCGTCACGCTAGCACAAACCAGCAACATATAAACATTAAACATTTTGTAAACTATTAAACAAAATGACATAACTTCAAATAAGGCCTAAAAGTTTATTTCAGAGTTGTTATTAAATCCCTCAATAATAAAAATAAATGAAAGATACTTACCCCTCTCGACTAGCTTCTTGCGTCGTCCTCGATATCATAGTCTGTTAAAAAAGCACATGTGAGTTCCGATTTGATCATGTCAAAAGAAAAATAATTAAAAAGAAAAGAAAAACCTGAAGGTGCAACCAGAAGCATTGATTTTTTGGGCTTCAAAGCCACCGATAAACATTAGCAGACATCATAAAGCATCCATCCAAAAGACCAAAACTTGTTCATTGGTACTACAATACATCTCTTTTCAGTAGGGGATATGTACACAAACAAGAATAAAACCTCAATCAAAACCAAAATAAGCATCTAATAGCTTTGGGCATGAAACTGCAAAGTTAGTGAAGTGACCTGAATGTTATATGCCTCTACGAGAACCAGCTTCACACTAGCAATGAGGTCACACAAGCAACATCTAAGTATCAAACATTTTAGAAACAATTAAGCGAAAGGACATATTTTCTAAGGAAGGCCTACAATTTCATTTAAAAAACCATCAAATAACATTGTTTACGAAACTGAAAAAGTTAGAGAAGTTACATAAATGTTAATAGTTTCAACGAGAACGAGCGTCACGCTAGCACAAACCAGCAACATATAAACATTAAACATTTTGTAAACTATTAAACAAAATGACATAACTTCTAATAAGGCCTAAAAGTTTATTTCAGAGTTGTTATTAAATCCCTCAATAATAAAAATAAATGAAAAATACTTACCCCTCTCGACTAGGTTCTTGCGTCGTCCTCGATATCATAGTCTGTTAAAAAAGCACATGTGAGTTCCGATTTGATCATGTCAAAAGAAAAATAATTAAAAAGAAAAGAAAAACCTGAAGGTGCAACCAGAAGCATTGATTTTTTGGGCTTCAAAGCCACCGATAAACATTAGCAGACATCATAAAGCATCCATCCAAAAGACCAAAACTTGTTCATTGGTACTACAATACATCTCTTTTCAGTAGGGGATATGTACACAAACAAGAATAAAACCTCAATCAAAACCAAAATAAGCATCTAATAGCTTTGTGCATGAAACTGCAAAGTTAGTGAAGTGACCTGAATGTTATATGCCTCTACGAGAACCAGCTTCACACTAGCAATGAGGTCACACAAGCAACATCTAAGTATCAAACATTTTAGAAACAATTAAGCGAAAGGACATATTTTCTAAGGAAGGCCTACAATTTCATTTAAAAAACCATCAAATAACAATGTTTACGAAACTGAAAAAGTTAGAGAAGTTACATAAATGTTAATAGTTTCAACGAGAACGAGCGTCACGCTGCCACAAACCAGCAACATATAAACATTAAACATTTTGTAAACTATTAAACAAAATGGCATAACTTCTAATAAGGCCTAAAAGTTTATTTCAGAGTTGTTATTAAATCCCTCAATAATAAAAATAAATGAAAAATACTTACCCCTCTCGACTAGCTGCTAGCGTCGTCCACGATATCATAGTCTGTTAAAAAAGCACTTGTAAGTTCCGATTTGATCATGTCAAAAGAAAAATAATTAAAAAGAAAAGAAAAACCTGAAAGTGCAACTAGAAGCATTGATTTTTTTGGCTTCAAAACCACCGATAAACATTAGAAGACATCATAAAGCATCCATCCAAAAGACCAAAACTGATTCATTGTTACTACAATACATCTCTTTTCAGTAGGGGATATGTACACAAACAAGAATAAAACCTCAACCAAAACCAAAAAAAGCATCTAATAGCTTTGTTCATGAAACTGCAAAGTTAGAGAAGTGGCCTAATTGTTATATGCCTCTACGAGAACGAGCTTCACACTAGCAAAGTGGTCACACCAGCAACATCTAAGTATCAAACATTTTAGAAACAATTAAGCAAAAGGACATATTTTCTAAGGAAAACCTCCAATTTCATTTAAAAAACGTCAAATAACATTGTTTACGAAACTGAAAAAGTTAGAGAAGTTACATAAATGTTAATACTTTCAACGAGAACGAGCGTCACACAAGCACAAACCAGCAACATATAAGCATTAAACATTTTGGAAACTATTAAGCAAAATGACATAACTACTAATAAGGCCTAAAAGTTTATTTCAGATTTGTTATTCAATCACTCAATAATAAAAATAAATGAAAAATACTTACCTCACGACTAGCTTCTTGCGTCCTCCTCGATATCATAGTCTGTTAAAAAAGCACATGTGAGTTCCGATTTGATCATGTCAAAAGAAAAATAATTGAAAAGAAAAGAAAAACCAGAAGGTGCGACCAGAAGCATTGATTTTTTGGGCTTCAAAACCACAGATAAACATTAGCAGACATCATCAAACATCCATCCAAAAGACAAAAACTAGTTCATTGGTACTACAATACATCTCTTTCCAGTATGGGATATGTACACAAACAAGAATAAAACCTCAATCAAAACCAAAATAAGCATCTAATAGCTTTGTTCATGAAACTGCAAAGTTAGACAAGTGACCTAATTGTTATATGCCTCTACGAGAACGAGCTTCACACTAGCAAAGTGGTCACACCAGCAACATCTAAGTATCAAACATTTTAGAAACAATTAAGCAAAAGGATATATTTTCTAAGGAAAACCTCCAATTTCATTTAAAAAACGTCAAATAACATTGTTTACGAAACTGAAAAAGTTAGAGAAGTTACATAAATGTTAATAGTTTCAACGAGAACGAGCGTCACACTAGCACAAACCAGCAACATATTAACATTAAACATTTTGTAAACTATTAAGCAAAATGACATAACTTCTAATAAGGCCTAAAAGTTTATTTCAGATTTGTTATTAAATCACTCAATAATAAAAATAAATGAAAAATACTTACCCCTCTCGACTAGCTTCTTGCGTCGTCCTCGATATCATAGTCTGTTAAAAAAGCACATGTGAGTTCCGATTTGATCATGTCAAAAGAAAAAAAATTAAAAAGAAAATTAAAACCTGAAGGTGCAACGAGAAGCATTGATTTTTTGGGCTTCGAAGCCACCGATAAATATTAGCAGACATCATAAAGCATCCATCCAAAAGACCAAAACTTGTTCATTGGCACAACAATACATCACTTTTCAGTATGGGATATGTACACAAACAAGAATAAAACCTCAACCAAAACCAAAAAAAGCATCTAATAGCTTTGTTCATGAAACTGCAAAGTTAGAGAAGTGGCCTAATTGTTATATGCCTCTACGAGAACGAGCTTCACACTAGCAAAGTGGTCACACCAATAACATCTAAGTATCAAACATTTTAGAAACAATTAAGCAAAAGGACATATTTTCTAAGGAAAACCTCCAATTTCATTTAAAAAACGTCAAATAACATTGTTTCCGAAACTGAAAAAGTTAGAGAAGTTACATAAATGTTAATAGTTTCAACGAGAACGAGCGTCACACTAGCACAAACCAGCAACGTATAAGCATTAAACATTTTGGAAACTATGAAGCAAAATGACATAACTTCTAATAAGGCCTAAAAGTTTATTTCAGATTTGCTATTCAATCACTCAATAATAAAAATAAATGAAAAATACTTACCACTCTCGACTAGCTTCTTGCGTCGTCCTCAATATCATAGTCTTTTAAAAAAGCACATGTGAGTTCCGATTTGATCATGTCAAAAGAAAATTAATTAAAAAGAAAAGAAAAACCTGAAGGTGCAACCAGAAGCATTGATTTTTTGGGTTTCAAAACCGCCGATAAACATTAACAAACATCATAAAGCATCCATCCGAAAGACCAAAACTTAATCATTGGTACTACAATACATCACTTTTCAGTAGGGGATATGTACACAGACAAGAATAAAACCTCAACCAAAACCAAAAAAAGCATCTAATAGCTTTGTTCATGAAACAGCAAAGTTAGAGAACTGACCTAATGTTATACGCCTCTACAAGAACCAGCTTCACACTAGCAAAGTGGTCACACCAGCAACATCTAAGTATCAAACATTTTAGAAACTATAAAGCAAAAGGACATATTTTCTAAGGAAGGCCTACAATTTCATTTAAAAAAACGTCAAATAACATTGTTTACGAAGCTGAAAAAGTTGGAGAAGTTACATAAATGTTAATAGTTTCAACGAGAACGAGCGTCACACTAGCACAAACCAGCAACATATTAACATTAAACATTTTGTAAACTATTAAGCAAAATGACATAACTTCTAATAAGGCCTAAAAGTTTATTTCAGATTTGTTATTAAATCACTCAATAATAAAAATAAATGAAAAATACTTACCCCTCTCGACTAGCTTCTTGCGTAGTCCTCGATATCATAGTCTGTTAGAAAAGCACATGTGAGTTCCGATTTGATCATGTCAAAAGAAAAATAATTAAAAAGAAAAGAAAAACCTGAAGGTGCAACCAGAAGCATTGATTTTTTGGGCTTCAAAGCCACCGATAAACATTAGCAGACATCATAAAGCATCCATCCAAAAGACCAAAACTTGTTCATTGGTACTACAATACTATTAGAATATATTATTAGGGTTATTGGTATGAGCTCACGGGCCCATTTAGGTTTTAGGGTTTGCATTATAATCTCTATATATTGTAAACTAACCTATCAATAATATTCATTCACTCTTTTACCATTTAGCATGGTATCAGAGACTTAGGGTTTTGGATACCTTCTTCTCCGATGCACCACCACAAATACATACAAACCCTAGCCGTTGCCACCGAGTTTAAACCCTAGACAGGGCGGTGTGCCGCCACCGCCACCGCCCTGTTCCGCCTTTGTTTTATGTTTGTTTCTTCTTTATTTTCTAGTTTCAATTGAATAAAGCTTCGTTATCGGTTGAATATTTAAACCTAATGCCTATCTCCATTCTCTTGGTTTGTTCACATCCATTCTCTTGGTTTGTTTATGGATTATGGCTTCTAATGTGCAACAACACTATATTTCCTTTATTTCCCTTCTTTGTTCTTTTTATTTTTTCGTTTATCGGTGTTTTAGCCGCATCAAGGACCACGGTCCACGGCCATTGATCTCAATCTACGGTTTGATTAAATTTTCTATTATTTTTAGATCTACGTATCCAAGAGACCGCCACCTGACCATGGTCACCGGTCTTGTTTTCTTTTTATATTTATATCTACTTTTGTCATCTCTTGATCTACGGATCCAAGAGAGTGTTGCTTGCTAGCCTCGAGACATCGCCAACGACTACGATAGTCAGGTCTCAACTTATTATTTCAAGAATCAAGAACCATGAAGTATCAAGCAAATTATGGATAGCACAATCAACCAAAATATGGATGACAACTTCAATCACAATATTGTTTGTTGGCAATAGTTTGGATAGTCAAGTCGATCGAAGCATGTTTATCATATTATTATTGTTTTATGTTTTTTTTTGTTTCCCAATCATAGCGTCAGGTTACTTCCGCTACGACTACGGGGGAGTATTAGAGAATATTATTAGGGTTATTGGTATGAGCTCACGGGCCCATTTAGGTTTTAGGGTTTGCATTATAATCTCTATATATTGTAAACTAACCTATCAATAATATTCATTCACTCTTTTACCATTTAGCACCCAGAACCTTAAAGCTCTGATACCATGTAAGATGGTAAAAGACTGAATAATATTATTGAATAATTAGGTTACAATATATAGAGAATACAAGTAACCCTAGAAATCTTACTGGGCCCATGGGCTCATTCTAATAAAACCCTAATAATATATTCTAATAAATACATCTCTTTTCAGTAGGGGATATGTACACAAACAAGAATAAAACCTCAATCAAAACCAAAATAAGCATCTAATAGCTTTGTGCATGAAACTGCAAAGTTAGTGAAGTGACCTGAATTTTATATGCCTCTACGAGAACCAGCTTCACACTAGCAATGAGGTCACACAAGCAACATCTAAGTATCAAACATTTTAGAAACAATTAAGCGAAAGGACATATTTTCTAAGGAAGGCCTACAATTTCATTTAAAAAACCATCAAATAACATTGTTTACGAAACTGAAAAAGTTAGAGAAGTTACATAAATGTTAATAGTTTCAACGAGAACGAGCGTCACGCTAGCACAAACCAGCAACATATAAACATTAAACATTTTGTAAACTATTAAGCAAAATGACATAACTTCTAATAAGGCCTAAAAGTTTATTTCAGATTTGTTATTAAATCCCTCAATAATAAAAATAAATGAAAAATACTTACCCCTCTCGACTAGCTTCTTGCGTCGTCCTCGATATCATAGTCTGTTAAAAAAGCACTTGTGAGTTCCGATTTGATCATGTCAAAAGAAAATTAATTAAAAAGAAAAGAAAAACCTGAAGGTGCAACCAGAAGCATTGATTTTTTGGACTTCAAAACCACCGATAAACATTAGCAGACGTCATAAAGCATCCATCCAAAAGACCAAAACTTATTCATCGGTACTACAATATATCTCTTTTCAGTAGGGGATATGTACACAAACTTCAATAAAACCCCAATCAAAACCAAAAAAAAGCATCTAATAGCTTTGTTCATGAATCTGCAAAGTTAGAGAAGTGGCCTAAAATGTTATATGCCTAAAAATTTTAGAAAGAATTAAATGTTATATTTTCTAAGGAAGGCCTACAATTTCATTCAAAAAAACATCAAATAACATTGTTGACGAAACTGAAAAAGTTAAGAGAAGTTAAATGTTATCGTTTCCACAATAACGAGCTTCACACTAGCACAAACCAACAACATATAAGTATTAAACATTCTGGAAACTATTAAGCAAACAGACATAACTTCGAAGGAAGGCCTACAATTTCATTTTTAAAATAAAAACATCTAATAACATTGTTTACGAAACTGAAAAAGTTAGAGAAGTTAAATAAATGTTATTGATTTGCAAGAGAAGGAGATTCATACTAGCACAAACATGCAACATATAAGTATTAAACATTTTGGAAACAATTAAAGAAAAAGACATAACTTCTAAGAAGACCTACAAGTTGAGCGGATCAAGATCGCAAAACCACAGCCAAACCGGTTTTGACCGGATCAAGTTGACCAAACCGGTTTGGTTTACAAGTTTACAACCGGACCTCTAGACTCCAAACCTGCGGAGTTGGTTTGTACCGGTGTACATGTGTGTGGCGGGAGTCAAAAAGTCACAAAGTCAGAGAGAAATATTACAGTGAGAATGTGTTCATTCATTAGTTAATCTGAAGCATTACAATGAGAATGTGTTCATCTCAATCGCCGAAAATAGCAATAGTTGGTGTATATATATAGTAGAAAAGCGAATAGAGATTCAAAAGGATACCTTACATTGCAATTGCAAGTCGATCGGCATAGGGTTTCGACATCAATCGTCGATTGAGGGCCTTACCGGCGAACACCAGATCACATGTAAGTCAATGGGAACTGCAATTAGGGTTTTTACACCACACATTTACGTATCGATTTGGGGGAGAATGGTAGAGGGCAGAGGGCAGAGGGCAGAAGGAGTTTACATGGGGGTTTATTATTAATATTATTTTACGCGTACATTTAACACACATAATTGGGAGGGATGATCATTACGGTGAATCTCCGGAAGATTTGATGCAACGGATTCGCAATCTCTCGTTTATTTATTATTAATTAATCAGGTTATTATTATATCATTTATTTATTATTTATTATATCATATCTTTACCATCTTTAAAACACAAACGGTGAAGCCACGATGTATAAGTTTTTTGTTACATGCTAATTGTTTTGTTAATATCACAAGCTGTGACTCATGTTATGTTACAGCCAAACTGACTCATGTTTGATTGGTGTAAAATATAAAAGGAAATGATTTTGACCAATTAAAGATCCACACGTGCTTCATAGGTTGTTTTAAGTATATTACATATGAAATTTGTTTAAGCTTATTTTGTTTTAATACTTATAAATTTTGTAGTATAATGTTTTTTAAAGATCCGAATATACAGCTATGACGTGTTTATTTTTGTCTACATGTCAGGGTAAGTTTCACTTGAAACTTATACGGGTCAAATATAATATGCTTTTAAATCACAAACTAATATTTTCCTAAAACTTAAATATACCATTGCAAAGTGATTAGCTTTACATATATTTTGACATAAAGTTTGTTAAAGACAGCCCGCGTGATGTGTGGCCAAATTCCAAGAGTGAAATATAATATATATTTTTGTCCATGACAATATAACATATTTTTTAATTCACTTGTACCATTATAACTTAATTCTATTTACGTTTAGTTTCAAGTTTCATTCTATATCGAACAGCTATTAGTTACATTTCATGTAGCATGTCTCTAGCTTTAGAAACTAAATAATAAGGAAAGTAAAAAAAAAAAAAAAAAAAAAAAAAAAACGTAAAAAGGAAACAAATGTCTAAATCCACTGTAGTTTTCATGATGACAGATAACACTTAAAATCTTGCCATAGAGGCATGGAGCTCGCTTCTAGCACTAGTGAAGCCTCGACAAAAAATTATGTGGTACGTTATAAATAGTCAAATTACTCTCTAGTTTTTCATATGTTAATTTTAGAAAATTTGGGTTATGTTTTGCTTTCAAGGCTACAATAAATCTGTCAACATATCCAGAGAAAATCCACAACAACAAAAAATTATAGCATGTAACTAATTCTCTTAAAACATTTAATTTGTATGATTAATCCCCCCTAAGCCCAACAGCCAATTTTAGAATTTCTGAAAATGACATCACTAAAACATAACAAAACCTTCAAAAATTTTGACAAACTACAATTCACCATGTTGTTCCTCAATTGCGGTTTCCATTTCAACATTAGTTGCAGAATTATCACTAGTCTTTTCACTAAATTTTACAATTATCGGCCTCCCAAGCAATTCCTGCATAATGAAGCAATTCATTATGAACGATATTTCTTTCATAATTTACTGTTGAAATTTACTGGTAACAGGTTCTTATGACACCAATAAAAGGATCACTTTTATAATCTACAAGATTGTTTTTAATAAATCAAACAATTACCTTCCCATGTAATGTCGATACCGCAGATTCAGCTTCTTCTTTTGACGCGAATGAAACAAACCCATATCCAGCAGAGCTTCCTGAAGGGCTAAAAACAACCCTAGTGGAAACAGGATTGAAATCAACAAAGAATTGTTTAAGATTTGAAGCTCTAACTTTCCAAGCAAGATTTGACACAAACAACTTATGGCAGGTCTCGTTGGAGCGCGATGAGCCAGGCAATCGTGTAGATTTCTTGAACTTCTTTGCATATTCTATCTTGATAATCCTACCCAAAAGTTCCTGAAAGAAATGTAAGCCAAAAGTTCTTGAATTTCTTGGCATTTTTAACATTGTGTAAATGATAATCATACATATAACAGATTCTGCACCTAAAACAATAATTATGTGCTTCTTGTGCTTCTTGACATATGTTTACTTTGACTTTGGAAGTCAAATCAAGATTTTCACATAATTCAATTCTGATGTGAACCCATTCAACATTACTACCAACATTTGATAATCACATTATATTCACAATTCCACGTTGATCTACCTTAAAAACTCCAAAAATAACACAATGAAAAAGTGAACTTACATGAGAGTCAAATTTCTTGATTACAGCTAGAGCTTCATCTCCAGATGACATTGTAACAAAAGCAAACCCTCTCTTCCCATCCTCTCTTTTTATAATCTATCACCAAAAAACCAAATTATTACATATAAATTCAACCAAAATCATAGCATAAATAAACTGTTTGCAATTAAACACTAAAACAGAACTGATTAAAGTGAATTAAACCTCAACATCTGCTACAGTTCCACATTCACCAAAGAAGTTCTTGACATCAGCAACAGTGAAAGACCATGGAAGATTAAGAACAAAAAGCTTCCTTTTGTTATCTTCTTTCTGGGTTTGCTTCAATTCCTCTTCTTCTTCTTCTTCATCTTCTTCTTCTGCTACTGAAATCTCTTGTTGGATTGCTGAAACAGGAAGAAGAAGGGGATAAAATGGCGATTTGAAGATGATTTTGGGGGTGAATGTGGAAATTCGAATTGCAAGATTTGATTTTATGGGTAACTGTAATTGGCTATTTGGAGAAGATGAAATATGGAAGTATGAAAGCTTCAGTGATTCAAGGGCCGCCATGATTGTTTATCTTTTTCTAGCTCAGGCCGCTCAGGATAAAGAAGATAATCAGACATTTTGTTTTATGTTGGATTTATTATGTTGGGTAAGCTTGTGGCCCAATGATGTAGAATGGGCTTTCAAGTTGCTCAAAACAAAAGCCCGTGCTTCTGAAACCTCACTATATGAAGGAATCATATGTAGGGTTATTTGCCGATAATTACTAGATTAATTGGTTTAAAAGAAGTTATCTTATAACATTTTAAAGTGAATATCAAGGGCTTGAGACTCACTTGGTATAATATGTTTTAACTGGGCCAGTGGTTTTACCACAGTGAGTTTTGAATAATGGGTTTCCCTTGGAGTAGTCGGCGGGCTAGGTCACCAGCATTGTTTGTATCGCGGGCGTGAATGACCTTTCGTCAATTGGTTTATCAGAATGATCGGACCTAAAATATTCATTGTCAGTTCAAAAAAAAAAAAAAGAAATATATGTCGGGTTCTTTTAAATGTGTGTAAAGCAGGTGAGCTATTGTTGAAATCATTGGTACACGCAAAAACCGGTATTAGAACCGAACCTGCCTATTCGACTTGGATCCAAACTGGTTTCAAGAGGAACCAGTTCTGACCCGAAAGAACTGCTGGTTCCATGGCATGTACGTTTTGCCTAGAACAACCGGTTCCAACCCGAAACTGAACTGAATAAAACTAGAAGTGATTCGACCAGAAACCGCTCAAACCAGTCAAAAACCTGAGTTGAACCGCAGTTGGTCTTGACTTGGAACATGTATCTCTCGAAACCGGTTTGGAACTGGACCTGATTTGAAAAAGAAAAAAACCCTGATTTGTGGAAGTGAACTCGAGTTGTAAACGATCCGAGTTTCGTGGGCTAAAACTTTCTGCTCGATAAAGGATTTACAGCTGATCCTGTGTTAAGCATTGCTCGGCTCGAGCTCGACTCATAAACAATGCCGGGTCCATCCCAATACAAGTGGAATGTGTACTGGCCTGTTGGATTTCCCTCAACCCACTATTTTTAGTTATTTTTTAGTGGGAACGATTTTACGGTGTTTTTTTTAACTTTCTATGTGTGGAGGTTAACTTCTTTGTATAACTGGGAAGGAATGAAGGATGAGACTTGTTTTTGGACTTTGTAATCATAACCATGCAAGTTGCATGAATCACGCAAATCATATTTTTTTTTCCTACAAGTCCAATTAATAAAAAAAATATCGTTAACAAAAATATAATTATGATCCAAAACGACATATATAGATGCATTTAAGGCATGGCTTACTTTAAGTTAAAAAAAAAAACAATAAACAATAAATTGTACGTAACGCAAGCAATGGACGAAAGAAAAAAAAAAAGAAAGTAGAGTTCAAAGGTAAGAATTGGTAAAACAAAACAAGACAAAACAATATAACTAACACTCAAACTCTATTCTCTCAAACATGAATACATTGAATATATATCTAGAATTACTAAACAAGATGAAAGTTATCTTGAAAAATTTTATTATTATTATTATTATTATTATTATTTATTATTATTTTTTTTTTTTTTGAGAACTTCTTTTTACATATGTGTAAACATGCTTAAAATAACTTTTGTTTTTCCACATGTTTAATTTTATGAGAACTCTGGAAACACTATTTTTATGCACATGTAAAATTCTCATAGTTCTCATACAAAACCGAAGTTTTCATTTAATCTTTTTCCGACTAAACAATAAAATTAAAATACATTTAAATTACCTAATCTTTTATCGCATTAAGAGTCTTTAGTCAAACCTTATCAATAAGCACCCAACTCAAGCCTTACTCGCCAAGTTGATCTCAAAAATCACCAGCAGATTATACGGTTAACCAAACACGTATTATGGATCATAACTAAAACATATATTTGCTTCACTAATTTGATCAAATATTAAACAAGGGGGTTAGGTTTTGGTTCTTATCTCCTTGACCACATGGGAAGGGGGTCCACTTTGAAGATAAGTGAAAAATGCAAGTCCTTTGAAGTGATGCGTACGGTTTAGACCAATCGAGAAGTTAATATTAACACATACTTTTGATTGGCTGCAATAACAAACTGACATTTGGATGACTTTAGCTCTATATTTTATGATATCATTTGTTTATCGAATAAGACATATAGCATGATAATAAACACAAGATTAAGACTTGTATGATGATGTTTGATATATAATTAAATTAATCGCCCCCACATATTTTATGCTTGGATGATACTAGCCCGCATGGGTCACGAGTCAAGTCTCACAACATCTGATGTACTGAAAGGTAGGTGACTAGGTTCAATGTTTTGAAGGCTCCATTGTAACATCTTGATTTTTCCTAGATCAGATATAATAGTTATAATAAAAAAATATGAACTTTATATTTTGTATATTCTTAAACGAGTAAGTAATGAGTGAAATTACTATTTTAAATTTAAAGTTTTAGACAAGTTTTAGTGTCGTAAGATATAGTTTAAATATATATAAATATAATAATATATTATATTTAAACATGCTTCGTTTTTAATGAAACTTGGGTCGACTCGTAAAGAAAAATAAGCTCGTCTTAACGGCATATTTGAAATTTTATAAAATATTATATTTAAAAGGTTATAAGAGAAAAACAAAGTAAGCAGCTGAATTAATTATATTAATATAATAATAATAAAATTAAAAATTCTAAGAAAAGGAAGTGTTATACGTGTAATGCCCAAAATGGATTATACATGTGAAGATCAAAGTGTTAAAGGCACGTATATACACTACATGTGCTGCTCAAATGAAACTAATAATCCAACAACGATCAGCTGGAAAGAAATTGTTTTCAAGTTCTATTATAAATACAAAGCTTATGGTTGATTTAGAATGTAAGTTTTTGAGAACGTTCTACTATAAAGAGAATCTTGAGTAGTCAATACTTCACTGGGTGTTGTTAATAGTCGTTTTTGCTCGAGTATGAGTGGGTAGGGAGACTCTACATCAAATTGTCGTAGATAGTTTTAAGGTATGTTTTCATTTAAGTTATGTCAAGTTGATTATTATTTATTTAATATTATTAAGATTAGTATTAGTATAGTTTTATTATTTTAGGCGTTAGGGTTATTGTTAGGGTTGGGTTTTAGGTAGCCTAGTCTTAGTTAGGCATGGACTGATCACCCATGCTTAAACAAGGTAGCACTAGCTAATATCCAACCATAACAATGATTAGATAGTTATTTCATCGCCTAAACTAGGATTAATTAAACTGTATCAGGACCTTGAGATATCACCAGATCTTACTAGGAATTGATTATCAACTGTTGAGCAACTGTTATACAGGTGAGTTATCATGACTGTTTTCAAAACTGTGATAATATACTCGTTCTGTCTGTACCGGTAATAATTATAATGCTTACATATATGCACGGGTCGGTAGGGGTATAATGGGTCCTGATATATTTAATGGGGTGTGTCAAACTGGCTGAAAAGAGGATAGGGTTCCTCGTATGCATCAGGCACACGCTCATACCTATTTGACGACCGGGAGGGTCTGACAAACCCGCTGCCGGTGGTTGTGGTAAAACCAGGGAAGGCACTGTGCCTATGGACCCAAATATCACAACCCATATTGTATGCATGTCAAAGTTGTTAATTTTTGTAAACTGTATAGCATGAGCTCACCAGCATTAGCTGACGTCTTTTTGAGTATATATATCACAGGTAATCAGTGAGTCTAGTTTAGAAACAACGAGGAGACAGTGGAACCTGAAGCTATAGAAGTTTATAGTTGTTTGATATAGCAATTAAATAATATATCGTACTCTACATGATGTAAGTTTTGAATGTAAACTCAGTTTGCTTCCGCTGTAAGCTAGACCGATTGTGGACGCCCGACCGGGTAACGGGTGGGGTGTCACATCCATCATAGTAATTAAAGAGGAAGGATGTGAAAACGATCAAGAGTGTCATCTTGATTACTACACCATTGATTGAATTCTGGTTAGAACATGAATTTAATCGGAAATTCAGTTACATTATATTACAGGATATTAAATAGACATCTAATATAACTTGTATTAATACCGGATCATTAACGAACGTTAACAAAACTATTTTTTCAGGGTGAAAGTAGACATTGTTACTTTTAATATGACCTGGTTAATTTTAAAGATGAAAATGGTTGTATATACTATTGAGCTAAAAAAATTTAACAAGTCATTTTAAGCAATTAAAGAGTTAGCTAGAAATGATACCATCATAGGAAAGTTGGGTCCCTACACCTACGAGAATGTCAGTTTGTATATACGGTTAGAAGCGATCTATTTTCTATTACTACCTAATTACTGTTTAAAAAAAGAATACATAATCAAGAATATAAATATTCTAAACATTATTTACTATACCTTAAATAGTAACGCTGGTAGGATTTTCAACGGCCTATGCCAACTCCGTGTTACGCTGTGAGTGATGTAATGATTTTTTTTATTATACTTTTTTCCAAAATCTAGGTGTTATGTAATTTGCTTGTTTATGATGTTAACATAAAAGTGCAATTAGAGGAGCTATTTTGACATGTGAGCAGTGGCGGGGCTTGAACTACTTCGTAGGGGGGGCGGGGTCGAAATTAATTTCTTTAGAGGGGGCGAACTCGATATTTATATAAAAATTTACACTACCTGACTAAAAATTTACACTATCGGACTAAAATTTAATACTACTGGTGAAAAAATAGGGAGAGGGGGGCGCCCCCCCCCCCCCCCCCCCCCCCCCCCCTATTAAGCTTCGCCACTGCATGTGAGTTTGTGTTGATGATGGCTAAGGTTCGAATGCTCTAACCATCAACTTTTTCCTTTTACGCTTTCTTGTATTTTTAAATGTGCAGTTACAGAAGATGCTTAGACCTATAAGTTTGTGCTAGATGGTGTGCGGGTTTAAATCTTGTAGCCATCAACTTCTTTTGTTGCTTTTTTTGTTGTATTTTGTTTGGTTTAAAATACCTTATTTAAGTTATTAGGCCACAACTTCTATATAACTTTCAATTCACAAAACCGATCCGCCACAACTTTTATCTATATTTCAATCCACAAAATAGATCCGAGCGCAACTTCATATTTTCCTCTTATATACCATGTTCGTCTCACAACCACAGCACGCATAACAAGTTCACAAACGTTGCCTAACCACGTTAGTGTAGATGTGCGCTTAACCATGCTACATTTGACGCGCAAGTTACATTCACAATCTGAAAAGTTTATAGTGAGCTACTTAGGGCATCTCTAATGCTCAAGTTTGGAGAATAAGGAAACTCACACTGACATTTGCTTGCCGTTAGAGTACACGTTTGTATGGGTGTTCGTTTATGTTTATCGGATTTTCAAATATGTATTTGTGTGTGTGGGGGGCGTTGAGATAGATAGGGGTATTAAGAAACCCAAAAGTGTGTGTATGTTAGCTATATCTACTCTCAACACTTATCTTATAATAATGATGTTTGAGAAAGGATGTAGCATTAGAGAAAATAAGCATTATTAAGAATGAGTGAAAATATGATGTGTCATCAAACATGACCTGATTGTGAGCTTTAAATATCTATAGAGTTGGGATGCTCTTAGGTGGGCTAGAATCTTAATTTCCTTATTCTATTTACTTTATTTTAGAGTGAGAGAATACAAAATGAAAATATGCCAGGGGTTGTACTCCTAGCGAAACACTTACGGGAAGTACGCCTAAGGGAACATCGGGGAAAAGATCGAGTAGGGAAAGAATCATTAGATGTGGACTAAACGTAAAAAAAATATTAGGTAAAATATATTTAAAGAAACAGAAACAAAAAAGTGAAATTGAAGGACAAGAAGAACAACTTCAGAATATGATGAAAATAACAACAATGAAAGAAAAAGTCGTTGCATAAAAAAGAACATGACGATCGTCGTGTATGTCTTTGAAGTGATAGAATCAAAGAAAAGACTCTTCTTATAGTTTGGAGCTATGAAGATAACAATGTTTGCAACCTCTAACAACAAAAGGAGTCAGACATTGCTCATCGACCATAAGTTTAGATAGAAGCTTAGTAAAAGATGATAATCTTGTTATGGATTGAAAACATTACAAGGTATGAGACTTGTCTCACATCAGTTGTATGAGCAATTGATGTAGAGTTTATACGTCAAATGGGTTCTCTCATCTATCAGAGTAGTATTTTAGTTTGAGTTTTTCCGTTTGGTCTGTAACAAATCTCAATTCAAATCTTCCAACATGAATCACCATGTCAGGATCATCAATTTTACTGCCTACAATTTGTAGCATCGCAAGAATAAAAATCATGCTCGGGTTTGTTAACTCACCAATTAATGAATTTTCTAATTAATATAGATATCAACTCGATCGCCCTTATTTTCTCATAGTTTGAGCATTTTCTTTATATATTTTTTTCAATACATACGTAGTTGAACCAGAAATAAAATAAAGGTATTTAATGACAACAGTCATGCTTTCTCTAGTTGTTAAACTCCTAATCCGAATTATATTATTTACTAATAGTATAGTTAATGGGCGTTTATGAACTTAATTATACATCAAAATAACTTAAAAGAAAACATAGATGAATTGGATTGATGTAGACTCTTTTCTTAATTTTATGTAAAGTCAGTGTCGTGTCGTGTCCTTAGCTCACATATTTTCTAATTCAAATGGTGAGTATATTTTACAACTTTAATCACATTTATATATTCCATTTATGGACATCATTTATTATGCCTTTTATCTAATAGTAAAACTTATCAATGTTATTATATTTTGTTAACAATAAGAAAAACAATCAAACACGAGAGTAGCATGCCTTGTTATTACTATCATGTTAGGTTATGATGTTGATATAACAAAAATGATGATATGATTATTAAAAAGTTTCGAGTATAATGATCATGTGATCATATAATATTTCTTTTGATTATTATTAAATCCACTAAGATTACAATTATTAACTTTTTTTAAATATAATTTTTTAAATCTTGACTATGATTATTTATTATTTCTTAAATTTTTATTATTAATTATTTCATTAATAACTAGATGACATGTAACATACAACATATTAATAAAACTTAAAGATTTTAATATGTTAAATATTTTATACCCATATAATACATGGTTAAACCTAGTGTTATAATATGTTTGTGATAGAAACTAAAGGAACGAGAATGAAGGAATAACCAGGTTGTAAACGACATAATATTCTTAAACTTAAATTATCTATTATAATATAATAAAAAGTTTTATATAATAATTCGGTTAATTCTTTTTTTAAGCTTTTTGAATCACTCGAGCCACTGGCACATGCAATTATTTTCATTACTCAAATATAGAACCTTAGGGCCTATAACGGCACATTCATAAATAAAAAACCATATATCAGTCGGTTCTAATTAGTTATGAAATTGAAACCACCTAAAGAAATCCAATTTAATTACTATTTAAACTAACCACATGTTTGGTCATTATTCTTCTTTTTCTTGATGTATGTTAGGAATAAGAGGTATCATTGTATCAATGATTAAAACCCATTAGAAAACTGAAAAGGTGAAAACATGAATTACATATATATCATCCATATAATCATTAAATTTTATTATTTCTTTTAAAAAATTTTCAATTTAATAATTATAAAATCTTTAATAAGAAGCAACCAACAAATACAAGACACTTAAGCTATTTCTTGCGAACTTTAGTCATTTTTGCGAATAAATGCTATCACTTATGTATTATTCACTTGACACAAATGTACTATCAATCTTGCATCACGTGGTGCAATGTTGTTACTTGTCTTGTTGTGCTTAGTTTTGTTTGTAACTAAAATATGTATAACGATAAAACTGATAACATAGAAAAGGTTCAAATCTTTTACATACATGAGTTTATGCTTTTGATTGTGCCTTCTTTCGATGGATGATTGAGTTCTAGCACTAATAACGTTTATGTGTGTTTCAATTGTTACTTTTATTTAACAAGGCAGACTTTCATGTTGCTTCATATATTAGTAGTAAAAATTTTTGATCAAAGAAAAGGTCTTGGTGGTCAACAATTTACCCACAAGAACATTTACACAAGTTTTTCACAAACGGACTAGACAAAAAAGCGGTTACCTTACTAGTTAATTGATCGAACATGTCGCATTGATCTAACCAAATTTAAAGCCAGATGATGTTAGATAATATAAAATATAAAATCATATAAAATTATATCTATATATAGACATCTAATTTTAAACAAAATATCAAAGTAGTATAAGTTTTATGTGAATTTGTAATTTTAACAAAATATAAACACTTAAATAACTAAAGTATTGGTCAATGAATACTAAATCAATTTAAAAAAATAAGTTTTTGAATGAAATTTAAAAGAAAATTAAATATAATACTTGAAATTCGGTCTGTTTCACGGCTTATGGCTGGCAAAACAGGTTTTATCGTATTTAACAGGTTAGAGGTGACGCGCGCAACACACGAATCAAACATGAAAATGACTTGTTTAACTACCTATATATCATGTCTGTAATTTTTTAAAATGTTTTTGTGAACCAATAATGAGAAATAAAAGAGTCTAGCCTCCTAATTTTAATTTTTTTTAAAAACTTAGAACAATAAATAATATAATTTTTATTAAACAGGTCTAATCGTGTCATAAACAGATCGGAATTGCCAGCCCTCACTTTCACTTTCACCTGGAAGGAAGTGGAAGAAATAATTAGTCGTGTTTTAGAGTTTTTTTTAATGAAAGAAAAATAAGAAAATTATGTTCTCGAATTCACTTATGGAGAAAAACAAGAGAAGTAAAAGGAAAATAAAGCTAAAGAGAAAAAAAATGAAAAAAAGAAAAAAAAATAAAATAAAAGAAAAGTTTTCTTTTTTTTTTTTTCCTTTTTAAATAAACTCGAAATCACAGTAGTAGTCAGCTGAATGAATAAAAACGATCTAAATAGTCATAACTTGTTTATGACCGGTATCCTGTCCAACCGGTACGACTAGTTAGTATGATGTGGTTAAAATAACTATGCAATGAAAGTATAACACATGGATGAGATCAGACATGGGCAAAAAAACCAGTTCGGGAACCGGTTCGGGCAAAAAAACCGGAATCCGTTTCAAAGAAAAACCGGTCCCAAACCGACCCGAACCGCCTTTTTGAATGTCGGTTTATAAACACCACCCTCAAAACCGGTTTGAAAAGTTAAAAACCGTTTAAACCGGTCCTAAAACCGGTTATTTAAAAAAACCAATCGATTTGACAGATTTGATTATCCGGTGAGCCAAACCGGTTTGTAACCCGAACCAGTTTGAAAAAAAAAAAACAGTTTAACCCCGCGACAAAAGAACCGGTTCGGTTTTAAACTCGAATCGATTTGGGTAGAAAAATCGGTTTGTACACCTACCTATAGATGAGATCATATCTAACGGCGGAGAATGAAAAGACACAGAGACTCAGATACGAGAAGTCTATAAATCACTACCTTTGTTGATTCCATCAAACAAACACGTCACTTTCTCTCAACCAATCAGAACTTGACACCATCATCCCCACTTGATACCTCCACCATTCTTAACCTTTTTTTTCTTCCACCATTCCCGTCATGTGGCCCCACCCGCTTCCGTCCTACGTGGCCACATATAAATTATTTTTTTTTAGGGCACTTGTACATCATGCATCACCACCAGTACATTCACTCTTTCCTTTTTTTTCCCCTTTTAGCCCCCTGTAACTTACATCAACACTTAGAAATTGTACCTTCAACAATAGAAATCATACAATTATGTAATAAAACAAACAAACATATACTCACTATAATCACACAAATGACAAAGAGCAAATGCTAAAGAACAATTTCATATTATAAACACAACTATAATTGTATCGTCAAGCATAGTTACAAAGATATAATTACATTTCAACATTTATAGACGATTTATTTCTTAATGTTTCTACATGTAAAACCATATCAACTTACCTTGTACACGTTTTTCACATTGTCTTATTTTTATATCTTTTACCCCTTTGGCCCTTCTATTTCAATCCTATCACCATCAAGTATAAACTATAGTTGCTTCTTTATACAGAGTATCTAAACACAAGCCCCCCACACAGGCCTTTATAGAAAGCACTAGTATCAGGGACCTTCGGGTCATTATGTTAAACTAAAAGGTGGTTGACTGACTGTTTCAATATTCTATCACAAGTCCACCCATTGGTGCTCTATGAGGTATCCCCTTTCTCCTCTTCGCCGCCCTCACGCCGGCGGCGATCGGCGGTGGCGTCGACGGCGTAAAGCTGTGGGCTCTGCCGTTGTGGGTGCTCCGGCAACGTCCGCCGCCGTTGCTGCTGTAAGATTCCTCCGAATCGGATGCTGCCGTCGTTAGATTCTTCTTCTTCCGAATGAAATTCTCCGACGTCCCAACGATCTACACCGATCATAATAATATTCAATCGTTTAATGTTGGATAGTAATACAAAGAAAGCTAATTTGAATAATTGATCAAACAGATCACAAACAATTGATGGGAGTACACGCATCAATTAGAAGTCAACTACGAAAAGGTGGAGTATAAGAGTATTGATTATCGATCATCTTTTTGTAAAGTTGAATTTACCTGACAACCAAGTGAACAGAATCTGAAGGAATCAAGAAGGCTTCGATCACAAACTTCACAGGTGTTGGTGACTCCTTTCCCAGGCCTAGGCTGTGGGCGTTCGTTCAAGAACACTACCTTTGCGCTATTGATAATGTAAGTCTGAACCGAACTGATGTTCAAGTACTTCTGAATCTCAGATACCCGAATCACATCGTGGTATGATGATCTCCGTATCTGCAAATTCATCTGAAAAGTCATTGGGTGTTTCAGTAACAACCCCATTTCAAAAATCTAAAGATATAGAGACCTGAATGGCGCGATGATCTTTGTGTTGATTGAGACAGAGTGAACAAAGGGGTCGATTCATACAATCCAAACAATACATATTGCATTCGGATTTGTGAGAATCTGCGTGCAGTTTACATTGCACAAAGAAGCTTTCTCGAAGAAGGGGTTTCAACCACGGGGGCCATTTGTGTTCTTCTTCATCAGGTCCTCCTGCACCCTACATTATTACCGCCGATTAAGAGACTGATGAGACTAATCGGGTATTGTTAGATTCTTACCATAATCCGGCGGTTTTTGGGTTTGATTTCGTGGACGAAGGTGGTTTGTTGATGATCGATCGCCAGTTTGAAAGAAGTGGTGAGGAGTGAGAGTGAAATGTAGAGAGAGAAAGTGGGGGAATTTGAAGGAGAAAATGTGAAAGTGGGTGGGTGGGTGGTCGTTCTTATCCTCTTGTACAATTAATGTAAATGAACGAATTACGAGGCTAACTCCGAACCTAATTGGACGTTGGGTGCAAGGAACCGGACCTACGGATCTAATTGTTTTTATTTTTAAGAAAACATCACCATAAATAAACTTTTGTTTCTAAGTTGAATAAGATTCTATCATATCACAAACATTACATATTACGTATTTAATTGATGTATTTTGTTTGATAATAGTCAAAGTAAGTTTTATAATTTTTTTTATATAATAAATAAAGTTGAATGGATGAGATTTACTCATTGGTGTTATCACTTGAATATCTTCTAGAATTTCATAAAAATTTATAAGGGATCATTTTAAAAAGAAAGTTTTTATGCAATTATACTCATAATATGTTGGTGTATGTAAAATATTAGAAATGAATGTACTTTTAGCCAAAAGTCGGCTTGCCTAGAGAGGATTGTAGCGGAAGTCAAAGTCCTTGACTTTTTATGGATCGTGAACAAGGTGAAAGGGAAAGAAACTAGATTGACATTGGAGTATATATTAGTTCCGTGTTTGTGATATTGCTCTTGTGTTTTTTTTTTTTATATTTTGCTGTGGTTTTATTATTACTCTTTTGTATTTTCTTGAGAATTTTAGTATCTTACTAGTCTCTTTTTAATATAATTCTCCGCCATTCAAAAGAATAATAATAATTATTACCAAACAATGGTCAATTTATATATCAAGTTATATATGTATTTAACTTGTTTAATTTAAGAAAAATTAGACATTCATAACAGGATATACATAGTTAAAACACATAGGAATGACTATCGTAACAAAATTATAAATTTATTATTATGATATGATTTATCCTTATTTCATGTAATATAACACAGGACTGTCTAGAAATGCATGTCTTAAAACAAAGAAAACGAGTATGACAAACATATAAATAGACAAACATTACAAAATAATTTTGATGATAGAGAAATTAAATAAATTCCTAAAAAAATCACTTATCAATTATTTTACCTTTTGAATTGATTAGATTTTAGATTATGGTCGAAAGAAATGAGCTTGATACGTTTGAAGTTTAGTGGAAATTCTCAGATTCCAAAGTCTCATGGTTAGTTGGTACTAGGTAGCCTTTGGGTGTTCTATTATTTGAAAACGCCATTAAAGTAAACATGTTGGCGAACATTTTTATCATGTAAATATTATGATTAAAAACTATAAAATCCTATGCATTGACTTTGAGAGTCGATAGGACATTGACACATGACGAGTATTGAAAATTTCTCTGGATAGCTATGAAATAACCCAAAGAAATTAAATATAATAAAATTATTAAAACACAAAACTTAATGATAATTAAAAAAAAAAAAATCAATACCAATGCATAAAAAGGGGAAAACGTGAGTCCATCTTAGACCTCTTTGACCTAATCTCTAAATCTTTTCTTCTTCTTCCTATCTACAACAACAAACAACACCGATGATTATGGAGTTCAAGCCTCATCCCCTCACAACTAAGATGATACTAAATAGACCTTCAACCCTAAATCATCCTCACAAAAACACCTTCACAAACAGCCCTCTCTCCCTTGACTCGTTCGATCTCTTTGTTTGGGTTTACCAAAATCGCAGGCTCTTGATCCCTGATTTGAACTCCATTGGAGCTAGCTATCAAATTCGCAACTGAGCTACAACATCGAAGAAACAGACGGCAAGGAATGATCTGATTTGGAACTCTCCTAGATTGGGTTTCACTTGAGGTAAATCATTGACCTTTTTCTCTTTAATACACATCGGTTGCTCTCTAGGTGCCGATGACTAATTTAGCCACTAATTCCCTACCTCAACCCACTTCTTGTCACGTCTTAAGGGGCAGTTGTAGCCATCGTTGCGGCTCTAAAGAACCTGGCAAGCAAGTGAACCAACGAACGACCCGCTCGCGCCAAAGGTAGCAATCAAACCTCGCAGATTCTAACAATTAAATGGGCCTGTTGTTATTCCCCAACCAATGAATTCTCTTTTTATTCATGTGAACTAACTGAAACGAACTCTATCTAATCAATTTAAGCATTCCAAAAATTAATAAAGGCCTGCAGATTTCTAGACTCCAACCAAAACTATGATGTCTTTCTTATTAATCTTAAACAAATTGCCTCTTGTTGCTTATGCCTCTGCTATCTTCTTCTCTAGTTAAATTCACAATTTCTGCATTTTCTTGTGACCCATATGAACAAATTGAGGACCACCTTCCTTGGGCTTATATATCCTTAGCACTTTAAGAGCAACAATATACAAAACTATAATGCTAATCAACCTTACCTTAAGAATCCTTTGAATGACTCCTGCTGTTCCTTTTCATCCCTTCTGCTTTAAAACCAATACCTTTTTGTTGTTCTTATGTATCCTATTTATTATTTGATCTAGACAACATGAATCTGCAGTCTTATAAAAATAGCTTTTAAATCAACAAATAATAGTTAGTGCATAACAGAAAGACATGATGGGATTATGTTAGTTTTTTTTTTATAAAAGATTAACTAATAGTTTAAGGGATTTTGATAATGTTTAATCAGGTCGTTTTCTTCTTTTTGTCTCGCGTCCACCTGTTTTGTGGTAAGTCCTGTTTTTGGTTAAAAGTATAAATTGTTTTATGTCTAGTTAAACTTCTGATGATGGTCGTTGTCGCTGCTGGTCCATTGATGTTTCAACTTGTTTTGATCACAATACAATGGGTCTTCTTTTACTCTATTTATTTCATTTGTTCAGCTCCCAACACTCCATACTCCAATTTACATTTAAGTACCTAAATCATTATCTAACGACTTAAATTGAATTAGCCCTTGTTAAATAAAATGGGTTTTAAAAACATGGCTAAAACCAATGGTTACAACATTAATTTTGTTTGTAAAACAGATTAAAGAAGTAAACAAATTCAAGTATGTTATAAATATCTAGAGGACTTCTACCACAAGGGCAGGATAATAATAATACATATATAACTACGATAAAATAATAAGACTAACACCAATAACTTTTAACATCAATAATGGGGTTCGGATTTTAGAGAAGTAAGAATAGTACCAAATATGTATAACAGTGCTAATTTAGATTTCGGACCACTCGTTGTAGATTTGTTGAACACGTCGGTGGAACTTTGAGCTATTAAGAGCTTAGGCATTTATTCAGGTACAGATGTTCTTTGTTATTTTTATTTGTTTTACTATAAATCATGCTACCTTTGAAATCACTCCGCTGATCTATGACTCTCTATTATGATCTGCTCCTTTTTGTTGAGCTACTCTGATGTGCGATATTGAGCTATTTTTTAGACCATTAAGAAAAATATATTTTATGATATGCTTGTGAACGTATCGTTGTGTGCCATTGCTTGATTTCATTCAAATTAGGATCATTAAGCATGATGAATATATTGGTGGTGGTTGAATTATTGTTCACTCATGCGACCATAGAACCCTAGATTTGTAGACAGGAGATAGGGATACCGAGTCAACTACCTATGAAGGTACCATAGGCTTGTCGTTGTGGCTACCGACGGCTTGACACTATCCGTGACGGTGTGATTAGTTCACGGCGTCTCCACTTTGCTTATATGATTATGCTCGTGGGAGGGCTTTTGGATTATTTTGGGAGGCGTATGGATGCATCCTAGTATTTTGAGGATATGTTTAGTTCGCGGCTGAGTTGTGTAGTGCCATACACACCTTCCGATTAGGGGTGAACTTGGAGTCGCGACGAGTGTGCCATTGTGATTATGATATATGATATGAGATATGATATGTTGGCACTGTGGATGTGCATTATGGATAATTGTTTTGTAGGCTACTCGGTATCAATAACCCTAACCCTTCGTTGCATCAGCCTTTTTTTATTTGATTTATTCTGGTGTATGTGATGGTATTCGATGGAGATGTTTTAAACATAAAAATTTGGTTTCTTTCTAACTCGTTGACATTATTCTTTGATATATATTATTTTGTCTATTGTGATCTACATCCGCGCACTGAGCTTGTAGCTCAGCCGCTTTCTTGTTTTCGCGGCAGGTAATCAGGGTTGGACGGGGCTGTGTGATGAGAGCTAGTAGGAGATTGGAACCCATGCTTGGAGACATTTTTTTTATTTTATAAGACTTGAATTTTTGATTTAGTATTTATTTTGGTGGACGTTTTAGACTTTATAAGTTGATATTTTAATTTAATCTCCGTAATATTAGTATTCTTTTGGACTTAGAATGTTCTGTTAACATTTGACGTGACCTCTTGTTCCACGTTGGGGCGGGGGTGTTACAGAGAATGGTATCAGAGCTTAGGCTCGATTCTGTAGTAAGTATAGGCTTGACCTGTGAGTTTGGGTAGAATATGAAATAGGATTGGGTAGAACATCAAATAGGTTCTTCATCTTTTATTTTGTACTCTTCCGTATTTTCTTTGCTTCTAACACTCTTTTACTTGTCGAAATCTACGTTATTTAGATGGCACGTCCTTCGACTAGTGGCACTCGTGGAAGACGTACTACCGCAAGAAACAACAATGAAAATGCGGGAAATATCGATCCAGTTCTCTTAGCAGCCCTTAATCAAGCCGTTGCAAACGCAGTTGCTCAAAGTGTTCCTCAAGCTGTTGCTACTGCCCTTCAAAATAATCCAGCTCAGAATAATAGTAACGCTAATGTTGATGGTAATGCTAATGGCGAAGGGGATGGCGGTACCAATGCTAATGCAAATGTTAATGCTACTCTTACTCCAGCGTTACTCGAGAGGTTTCAAAAGCAAAAACCAGATTCCTTTCGTGATGCCGCAACACCAATAGATGCTGAAAATTGGATTGCACATTTGGAGAAAATATTTGATGTTCTAGAGGCTACTGATAACCAGAAAGTACGTTTAGCAGCTTATAAGATGGAAGGAGATGCTCAAAGGTGGTGGAAGGCTTTGAAACTTGCGCAAGGAGATGGTTATGTAGAAGCTCTAGCATGGCGTGACTTTCTAGATGTGTTCTACGAGCAGTATTTTCCTGAATCTGAAAGAGATGCATATCGTCGAGAGTATTTTAGTATGCGACAGAAGCCTAATGAGACTATCACTGCCTACATGGTTCGTTTTATTCGAGTAGCTGGAATTGCTGGTGCTGTGGTAGGGTCGGCAGTTGATCAGGCTGAACGATTCAAGTGGGGATTATTATTCGAGTACGGGCGACCTCTTATTAATGATAAATTTGCCACTGTAGCGGAAGTGGCGAATGCAGCTAGAAACCTGGAATTGGAAAGAGCTGACTTTAACTCATTCAGGTCTGATGGTAGTAGGAAAAGAGGCAGAGATGATGAAGATGGGTCAAACTCAGATCGTCGGGCAAAATTTCATTCTGGCAATCAACATGGTTTTGGTGATCGTTATCGTGGCACTCAGTCGAGAGGATGGCAAGGTCAAGGATCGTATCGAAAAGGATCGTATCGAAATGGGGGTAATAATGGACAGGGTCAGTGGCAGAATCAAAGGACGTATCAAAATAGAGGCAATAATTATGGGCACAATTATCAAAATCAAGGAAAGAATGGAGGAGGTAATCCAAACAGAATTCCTATCACACCATGCGCTAAATGTGGAGGTAATCATCCGGGTAGGCCTTGTTATCGAGAGACTGGAGCATGTTTCACTTGTGGTCAGACAGGTCATAAAGCTAAGGATTGCACTGTGAAGGGTAATACGAATAAACATAATGGAGGCAATAATCAGCGTACAACAGGAGGTAGGGTATTTGCTATGACTGCTCATCAGGCGGCCGAGGCTCCAGGTAGCGTATAAGAAACCTTACTTTAAATAGTTAAAATAAATAAATAAATAAATAAATAAATAAATAAATAAAAACCAAAAAAAAATATATATATATAAATATCAGTGATTTCAATCCATTTCTTTATCATTTTATTTATTTCCTACGTGCCCTACGCATTTCAATTATTTTGTTATATACTTTAGGTACTGTATCAGAAACTCTTATTTTAAATGGTATTAAAGCATCTGTGTTATTTGATACGGGCTCTACGCATTCAATTATTTCTCTATCTTTTGCGCAACGTGTCGGCCTATCTTCTTCCTTACTACACCCACCCATGTCTATTACTACACCAATGGGGAACTCGGTAGCTATTACTCATGTGCTTTGCGAGTGTCCAATATCGATCGGAGATAATGTTTTTATGGCGGAGCTACTTCCTATGACCATGCACGACTTCGACATTATTTTGGGAATGGACTGGCTAAGCTCACACCAAGCCACCATTAATTGCCAAGCTAGACGAGTTACTTTTGGTGATGCTGAAAAACCAAAGTGTGTATACCAAGGATCTTCTCCTAACGGACTAGTTAAAGTAATTTCAGCTTTAAAGGCTAGAAAATTAATCAGCAGTGGTTGTGAGGGATATTTGGCAGCTATACGGGATACCTCAAAGGAAGAGCATCAACTTGGGGAAATTTCAATTGTGAAAGACTTTCCGGATGTTTTCCCAGAAGAACTCCCAGGTTTACCACCCGAAAGAGAAGTGGAATTTACTATTGAACTTGTTCCGGGTGCGGAACCCATTTCTAAAGCACCATACCGAATGGCACCTTTAGAACTGCAAGAACTAAAGGAGCAATTGCAAGAGTTACTTGATCGTGGATTTATTAGACCGAGCGTATCTCCATGGGGTGCGCCGGTATTATTCGTGAAAAAGAAGGATGGATCCATGAGACTATGCATTGATTATAGGGAGCTCAACCGTGTCACCATCAGAAACAAATATCCGTTGCCCCGAATCGACGACTTATTCGACCAGCTTCATGGAGCAAAATATTTCTCGAAGATCGACTTACGATCCGGGTACCATCAATTGCGGGTGAGATCTGAAGACATTCCTAAGACTGCATTTCGCACTCGATATGGCCACTACGAGTTCCTCGTTATGCCATTTGGGTTAACGAATGCTCCGGCAGTCTTTATGGATTTAATGAATCGTGTTTTTCATGATTATCTCGATAAATGTGTGGTGGTTTTTATAGATGATATTTTGGTATACTCTAAATCTAAAGAAGAGCATGAACGTGATCTAAGAGTTGTCTTGGAAATCTTGCGTGAAAAGAAGTTATTCGCAAAACTTTCTAAATGTGAGTTTTGGTTGGAACGAGTCACATTCCTTGGTCATGTGGTGTCGGCGAAAGGAATTGAAGTAGACCCAGCTAAGGTCGAGGCTATCACTAATTGGCCAAGACCTAGCACAGTTTCAGAAGTAAGAAGTTTCTTGGGTTTGGCCGGGTATTATAGGCGTTTCGTTGAAGGTTTCTCATCTCTGGCATTACCTTTAACCCAATTGGTAAGGAAAGGTGTTAAATTTGAATGGAATGATGAACGTGAAAAATGCTTTGAGGAGTTGAAGAAACGATTGGTGACGGCTCCTATTCTTGCTGTACCAGAAGGAACCGGGGGATTTCAGATTTACAGTGATGCTTCAAAAATAGGTTTAGGATGCGTCCTTATGCAACATGGGAAGGTTATCGCGTATGCTTCTCGACAGCTTAAACCTTATGAAGTAAATTACCCTACACATGATTTAGAACTTGCAGCAGTTGTGTTCGCTTTAAAAATATGGCGTCACTATTTGTATGGTGAGACTTGTGATATTTTTACCGATCACAAGAGCCTAAAGTATATTTTCACGCAAAAAGAACTCAACATGAGACAAAGAAGATGGTTAGAGCTTCTAAAAGATTATGATGCTAAGATTCAATATCACCCAGGGAAAGCAAACGTGGTTGCTGATGCTCTTAGTAGAAAAAATTCAGGTAGCCTATCATGTCTTACTACTCAGCCCGAAATTATTTCAGATTTAGTTCGTCTTGAGGTGGAGGTTCACACCAAAGAAGCAAATGGTAGCATAGCTCACCTAAGAGTTGAACCTACCTTGGTGGCGCGTATTAAAGAAGCCCAACAGGAAGATGGTGAATTGTGGGCAATTATACAAAATATAATGAAAGGCAAGCAACTTGAATTTCGACTTGATGAAGATAATGTGGTGTGGCAAGGTGATAGGTTATGTGTTCCATCAGACCTAGATATTCGAGAAACATTAATGAAAGAGGCTCATAGCTCCCAATTCTCTATTCATCCGGGTTCAACGAAGATGTATAACGACTTGAAGAAAAATTTCTGGTGGGGTGGAATGAAGAAAGATATTGCTGAATTTGTGGCAAAATGTCTTACTTGCCAACAGGTAAAAATAGAACACCAAAGGGCCAGTGGTCTTCTACAACAACTTGAAATTCCTGTTTGGAAGTGGGACGATATCACTATGGATCTAGTTACTGGACTTCCTAAGACGTTGAGGAAGAATGATGCAGTATGGGTAGTAGTTGATCGACTCACAAAATCAGCTCATTTTCTACCTATTCAAGAAAAGTTCTCCGCTAGTCGATTGGCAGAAATATTTCAGAAAGAGATTGTTAGACTGCATGGCACACCCGTGTCAATTGTTTCAGACCGTGACCCACGATTTACATCACAATTTTGGAAGGGATTCCAGAGAGCTTTTGGTACAAAGTTGAAGTATAGCACTGCCTTTCACCCTCAGACGGACGGTCAGTCTGAAAGGACCATCCAAACATTAGAAGACATGTTGAGGGCTTGTGCCTTGGAATGGAATAGGAATTGGGATGATTATATCTGCTTGGTGGAGTTTGCATACAACAATAGTTGGCATGCAAGTATTGATATGGCACCATTTGAGTTGTTATATGGGAGAAAATGTCGAGCTCCGATTTGTTGGAATGAGGTAGGTGAGAAAGTTATTGAGGGACCCGAATTGGTTAGAATTACTAATGAGAAGGTTGAACTAGCAAAGCAGAAATTGAAAGAGGCTCGCTCACGTCAGAAAAGCTACGCTGACCAACATCGAAGGGAAGTAGAATTTGTACCAGGTGAACATGTTTTTATTAAAGTCTCTCCATGGAAGGGTGTTCGTCGCTTTGGTCTTAAAGGAAAGCTCGATCCTAGATTCATCGGTCCTTTTGAGGTGTTGGAAAGAGTAGGAGAAGTGGCGTACCGCATAGCTTTACCTCCAGCACTAGCCCATGTGCATAATGTGTTCCATGTGTCTACATTACGAGGTTACAATTATCACCCGATTCATGTCGTGCAATACCCGTTTCATAAGATTCAAGAAGACATGTCATGTGAAGAAGAAGCAGAGGCAATCCTAGGACGTGAGGAAAGAATCATGCGAAAGAAAACCATACCGTTTGTGAAAGTTTTGTGGAAGAATCATTCGGAAAGAGAAGCAACATGGGAACTAGAAGACTCTATCCGAGAGAGGTACCCGCATCTTTTTAAGTAAAGGTACCCTTTATAGTCTGTTGATTTCGGGGACGAAATCTTTTTTTAGGAGTATGTGATATAATAACCCGTCATTTTAGTTAACATAATATGTTAGAGTACTAGCGTTTCATGACTATTTTAGTTGGAAACTTAGATGTTTAGAATAAAACCCTTGAGCTACTGCTCGATTGTGTCCTTAGAATTTCGAGGACGAAATTAAATAAACAGGATAGAGATGAAATAACCCAAAGAAATTAAATATAATAAAATTATTAAAACACAAAACTTAATGATAATTAAAAAAAAAAAAATCAATACCAATGCATAAAAAGGGGGAAACGTGAGTCCATCTTAGACCTCTTTGACCTAATCTCTAAATCTTTTCTTCTTCTTCCTATCTACAACAACAAACAACACCGATGATTATGGAGTTCAAGCCTCATCCCCTCACAACTAAGATGATACTAAATAGACCTTCAACCCTAAATCATCCTCACAAAAACACCTTCACAAACAGCCCTCTCTCCCTTGACTCGTTCGATCTCTTTGTTTGGGTTTACCAAAATCGCAGGCTCTTGATCCCTGATTTGAACTCCATTGGAGCTAGCTATCAAATTCGCAACTGAGCTACAACATCGAAGAAACAGACGGCAAGGAATGATCTGATTTGGAACTCTCCTAGATTGGGTTTCACTTGAGGTAAATCATTGACCTTTTTCTCTTTAATACACATCGGTTGCTCTCTAGGTGCCGATGACTAATTTAGCCACTAATTCCCTACCTCAACCCACTTCTTGTCACGTCTTAAGGGGCAGTTGTAGCCATCGTTGCAGCTCTAAAGAACCTGGCAAGCAAGTGAACCAACGAACGACCCGCTCGCGCCAAAGGTAGCAATCAAACCTCGCAGATTCTAACAATTAAATGGGCCTGTTGTTATTCCCCAACCAATGAATTCCCTTTTTATTCATGTGAACTAACTGAAACGAACTCTATCTAATCAATTTAAGCATTCCAAAAATTAATAAAGGCCTGCAGATTTCTAGACTCCAACCAAAACTATAATGTCTTTCTTATTAATCTTAAACAAATTGCCTCTTGTTGCTTATGCCTCTGCTATCTTCTTCTCTAGTTAAATTCACAATTTCTGCATTTTCTTGTGACCCATATGAACAAATTGAGGACCACCTTCCTTGGGCTTATATATCCTTAGCACTTTAAGAGCAACAATATACAAAACTATAATGCTAATCAACCTTACCTTAAGAATCCTTTGAATGACTCCTGCTGTTCCTTTTCATCCCTTCTGCTTTAAAACCAATACCTTTTTGTTGTTCTTATGTATCCTATTTATTATTTGATCTAGACAACATGAATCTGCAGTCTTATAAAAATAGCTTTTAAATCAACAAATAATAGTTAGTGCATAACAGAAAGACATGATGGGATTATGTTAGTTTTTTTTTTATAAAAGATTAACTAATAGTTTAAGGGATTTTGATAATGTTTAATCAGGTCGTTTTCTTCTTTTTGTCTCGCGTCCACCTGTTTTGTGGTAAGTCCTGTTTTTGGTTAAAAGTATAAATTGTTTTATGTCTAGTTAAACTTCTGATGATGGTCGTTGTCGCTGCTGGTCCATTGATGTTTCAACTTGTTTTGATCACAATACAATGGGTCTTCTTTTACTCTATTTATTTCATTTGTTCAGCTCCCAACACTCCATACTCCAATTTACATTTAAGTACCTAAATCATTATCTAACGACTTAAATTGAATTAGCCCTTGTTAAATAAAATGGGTTTTAAAAACATGGCTAAAACCAATGGTTACAACATTAATTTTGTTTGTAAAACAGATTAAAGAAGTAAACAAATTCAAGTATGTTATAAATATCTAGAGGACTTCTACCACAAGGGCAGGATAATAATAATACATATATAACTACGATAAAATAATAAGACTAACACCAATAACTTTTAACATCAATAATGGGGTTCGGATTTTAGAGAAGTAAGAATAGTACCAAATATGTATAACAGTGCTAATTTAGATTTCGGACCACTCGTTGTAGATTTGTTGAACACGTCGGTGGAACTTTGAGCTATTAAGAGCTTAGGCATTTATTCAGGTACAGATGTTCTTTGTTATTTTTATTTGTTTTACTATAAATCATGCTACCTTTGAAATCACTCCGCTGATCTATGACTCTCTATTATGATCTGCTTCTTTTTGTTGAGCTACTCTGATGTGCGATATTGAGCTATTTTTTAGACCATTAAGAAAAATATATTTTTATGATATGCTTGTGAACGTATCGTTGTGTGCCATTGCTTGATTTCATTCAAATTAGGATCATTAAGCATGATGAATATATTGGTGGTGGTTGAATTATTGTTCACTCATGCGACCATAGAACCCTAGATTTGTAGACAGGAGATAGGGATACCGAGTCAACTACCTATGAAGGTACCATAGGCTTGTCGTTGTGGCTACCGACGGCTTGACACTATCCGTGACGGTGTGATTAGTTCACGGCGTCTCCACTTTGCTTATATGATTATGCTCGTGGGAGGGCTTTTGGATTATTTTGGGAGGCGTATGGATGCATCCTAGGATTTTGAGGATATGTTTAGTTCGCGGCTGAGTTGTGTAGTGCCATACACACCTTCCGATTAGGGGTGAACTTGGAGTCGCGACGAGTGTGCCATTGTGATTATGATATATGATATGAGATATGATATGTTGGCACTGTGGATGTGCATTATGGATAATTGTTTTGTAGGCTACTCGGTATCAATAACCCTAACCCTTCGTTGCATCAGCCTTTTTTTATTTGATTTATTCTGGTGTATGTGATGGTATTCGATGGAGATGTTTTAAACATAAAAATTTGGTTTCTTTCTAACTCGTTGACATTATTCTTTGATATATATTATTTTGTCTATTGTGATCTACATCCGCGCACTGAGCTTGTAGCTCAGCCGCTTTCTTGTTTTCGCGGCAGGTAATCAGGGTTGGACGGGGCTGTGTGATGAGAGCTAGTAGGAGATTGGAACCCATGCTTGGAGACATTTTTTTTTATTTTATAAGACTTGAATTTTTGATTTAGTATTTATTTTGGTGGACGTTTTAGACTTTATAAGTTGATATTTTAATTTAATCTCCGTAATATTAGTATTCTTTTGGACTTAGAATGTTCTGTTAACATTTGACGTGACCTCTTGTTCCACGTTGGGGCGGGGTTGTTACAAGCTAGGGGTCGAAAAAACTACCCTTGAGTAAAAATACAAAGTTAGACGGTTGAAAACACACCTAAAACAAAATTTTCTTAAAGTTAATTCTTATAATTAAGTAGCGTTAGGGTTGACTTAAATTACATTAAACTCTCACTAAAGCTTATATTTGTATTTGATTCCACACATAAAAGAAGTAAGTTTCGCAGTGCTTTAATTTTGAGGACATAAATCAACTAATCGTATAGGTGTTTAACAAGTTAAATTGAGAGTACTATTAACAACAACGAAAATGTGGATTACTGGAATATAAAATTTTTTACACATTGTACGGATACTAAGATTTAAATATAGAAATATTATTTGAAGAAAAAAAATGATAAAAACCTTATTAAAATAACAGAGAATCAAGAAAACTAAACGGGAGTGTCTTACATTGTATCGCATGTTAGTAATAGATCGTTTACCAATGATTCTTAAGTAGTTTAGATGAGATATTTTAAGATTTTATTAAAATAGATGGACGCATTGGGTTTAAATCTTACTTGTGAGGAAAAAAGGGGTTTCAGGTTGGGTCAAAATGTTTTATTTTACCTGTGATGAGTTTTTTCCTGATAGTGGTCTTGGGTTGCATACTCGAGTAAGAAGATTATCGGATGGATCAGTAATCCGTCAGTGATTCAATTAGTCGTGAAAAAAAAAAACGTAATAAATCATTTAAAGTATATTTGTCTACTACTAATAAATGTCTTTTACTTTGTGTTTTTGTTACAACAATTCCAATGTTTTATTAGGATATATACATCAAAACTTGCATTCTACAATACTTAAAACTATAACTTTTTAGTTGTGAGACACATCATTTAACTATTAGACTGTTCTCTTGAGACACACATTACAAGAATATAAATAATAACATTTTAGTGGATGAGTAGATCATTTATTATCAGATATTAAGTTTATTGAAAATTTTTACTTTATTTAACTACTCTTTCTTTTTTCTTTATTTTGTTTAATGTTTAACTATGATACATTATATAGATAATAGAATAAAATAAAAATATGATTACTGATTTGTGTAACTGACTCGTTAGTTTAAATTAAATCAAGTTATAGTCGGTTATCGTTATCAAGTCATCAAATGATTAAATTATGACACTTTAATCATGCGTAGGATATAAGTTTGATATAATGATGCATCTGAATTTCGGTTGTGGAGAAATGAATTATGCTAACAATGAATTTAAAATTTTCTAATAATCATGCATATTTTAACTAATTAGTAATTTATTTGCTCAAAAGATATGCTTTTTTAGTTGTTATCAATGAATAATATGGGATGGTGAGTTGGATCACTCTTAGAATGAGTTGTGAGTTACAAAGGGTGAGGTGGCTTTGGGATTCCCCTTCGAAAAGCATTGTTGCAACATTGGTGTCGAGGACGTTTCATTGCGACCTAGGAAAATAAATCATCGTAATTTTAAAATTTTGTAAAATTATAATCATTACACGTGAATTAACATTAAAAAAGACATCATTTCATTTGAAACCAACCACAACTAACAAGACACTAGTTGCAAAACGATACAAGAAACAAGAGAGGAAACATACAGTTTATAGTTAGAGATTTTGAAACTAATCCAATCACTCCACTTTAATGATTCCATTTTGCTTTTATTCTTGAACTATAGAAAACTTACTAATGTTGTTAGTGGACAATTTTTTTTATTTTTTTAGCACCAATTTTGTTGTGAACGTAAAAGGTTCCAATAATTGAGTGAATCATATTTTGATGAGGATCTTCTTCCCGAAAGTAATTGTGAATCTCAAAGAAGTCTTTGACTAAGAACGCAACATAGTCTAAGCATTCCTCTGCCTCACCACAAAAATACACACGAGAATTCTTGACATAGATATTCCTTTTCCGAAGTGCCATCTTAGTTGGTATACCATCCGCCATAGCTCTCTTTGTCACTGGCATGGGAGAGTTTTAACCTTGATAACATTTCTACACAATTTTCAAACTCCTAAAACTCAAAGGATAAATAGTATGGATGTCTTTTATAGCACCAATTCCATTTTATTTCCCATTTCCCATCTCACATCTATCTGCCATATAATAAAATTTTGACCCCTTCCGCCTAAAAGTTACATGGAAAATCTTTCTACTATAATAAAAGAGTATCTTGAGTTGATACGAGGCGGCATTACATTCACTTTCACCAAAATTTTTCTGCTTCTTTCTCCTATTAAATAATTACCTTAATTATCAATAATATTATTTAATTTTTTAGAACAAAAATAGTTTTTCTTTAATAAATTTAAAAAAGATCTTATTATTAATGTTATTTTTAAAAAGAATAAGAAATTTTTATAAAACATTAAACAAAAAATAATTAAAATTGTAATTTATAATAAGAAAATTTTTAAAAATAATATTTTTTAATACGGTTTGTTTTGAAACAAAATAATTTTAATTTTTTTAGTCCAAAAGTTTAGAAAGTTGATATAATTATTTTATTACATATTGTTCTTACTATACGTAATTTAATTATATTGTATGGTAAAATATCGTTTTATACTTGATAAATTTTATTATATTTAATATTTTATTTGTTCAACTCGTGTAATACACAGATTTACTAAAGCTAGTAAACAATAAGGGAGAAGAACCAAGCCTAATTGTACACCCAAAAGAAAATTTTTTAAAGACAAAACGAAAGTTCAAGAAAAAATGATATTATTATTTTATTACTTAAATTAATTTTTTTGCTATACGTAATTTCAATAGTATTTTATCTTAAAATATTGTTTTAGAAGTCATAAATTTTAATTACTAAGTATTTAATATTTTTTTATTCAATCCGTAAAATACATATACTAACTTAGTTTTTCATCTATATAACTGTATGTCTCTAGGTAATTTTAGATATTTTAAAAACAAAAAATGTTTTTAGTCTTATATATTAAAAGAAAATATCTTAAAATGGTTGTATTGTAAAAAGGTTCCCAAAATTAGATAGTTATTTTAGGTATCACACTTTATTTGTTCAAACATACCTAAAGTTAGGAGCCTCTAAATGTTTCATTGTTTTGGTTAAGACACTAGTACCATGTTTAGTCTTAATTGCAATAACTAATATTCCCATAATGTAAATCGTCATTTTTTCCTCTACAAATCGCTCGCAGAAATCTACAAGGTGACCGTGGTCAACTAATAGGTTATTGTAAAAGTCAATTATCAAGATGACAAAGACCCCAATAACGCGACCACAAGCTCAAATCAAACAGGTGAGTTTAATCACGTCTTTCGATGCGATGTTAAAATGGCATGCGAATGTCACTGTTCCTCTTGACAATGCGTATATTTAAAATGTGCAAACCAAATCGTTTTGTGAATTGCATGCATTCGTGATGTCTAATATTGGCGTCTTCAGTGTTACGAGTATATAGACCTTTTTAAAGTCGTTTCCTGAAATCGAACTAGCATCTTATGTTATTAGCGTCTTTGCTCTCTAAATCTATGAGGTGTAACTAGATATTATGTGTAATATGACTTTTAAGTATTAATAAGATGAATCACATATAGTAATCATACTAAAATTATATTTGAGCACATGGCCATAATGTTTTTGATTTTGATTGTCCAACGACTCACATTATGTGACTATCTTATCTGCCTAGGTTAGGTCGCCTCTAGATATTTTCGTGCAATTGTTTCATTTCAAGAATTCAAAAAATTTTAGTACGTTTAGTTTATCATGACTTTTATAAATATTATGAAAATTTACTAGTTTACCAAAACAAAAGTTTGATCATTAATGTTTACAAATAATAAGTGGGATAGAGTTCAGATCTCATTCTTAACATATTACCGAAAGATTATAAGATTATCTACGGTATCATATTCATATACACGTTACAGCTAAAAAGATAATTTCAAATATTCAAACTAATATTTATATTAATTTAATAAAGCCAAACTGATATAATTAGTGTGTAAATGATTAAATCACACTTCTTGATGTTTACGTTGATGGTATAAGATATGTAATTTTTTTTAAAGACCAACAAATACTATAAGACCGATCATCCGGCTAAACTCATTGGCTATAAAGGAAAGTGCTGATTATAAAGAATGAATTAAATTAATCAAATAAATTAAAACTCAACAATTAAAAATTTTGAGTTATATAAAATATTAGATAATTAGAATATATCAAAATAATTAAAATTTTTAATCGATGCTTTCTTTCCCTGGTGGCACATGCCTGTTAAATAGGTGTGTGTTCGAGTCTCACGATGTGTGAATAGATTGATTTTAGGATAGGTGTATATTTCACCGTTAAAAAAATTAAAATGTGTGATACTTTCGAACAATAAAGTTATCACTTTTGTAAAATTATTAAAGAGATTGTAATGTGTTGGTGGCTTCGGTGGTGGTTTGGGTGATTGTTTAGATGGTACATGATGGTGACAAACATGTAGGTGTTACCTAATTTTACTAGTCCTAAACTAGTAACTTTTTAACTAATCCAATACAAGATTACATACCTGAATACCCATCCCATTAGAAGTCTCAGGCTTTCTCATCAGGCTGGAGTTCGTTTACCGTCCCTAGCCGGTTGATAAAAGGAAGGAGACTCATTAGTGTAGAAGTTCAGAGGAATAAACAAACAATATTCAAACGATAAAATTATCATTTTTGTAAAGTTGTTGAAGAGATTGTAATGTGTTGGTGGCTTTGGTGGTGGCATGGGTGATCGTTTGGATGATGATGGTGACGAACATGCAGGTATTATTTAATCATACTGGTCTTAAACCTATGAGTCGTAGTTTGTTTACAATCCCTAGCCGGTGCGTAAAAGGATGGAAATAGTGTAGTGCGGAAGAATAAAACAAGATGATTTTGGGGGCGTTTGAGTGAAAATTATTCCAATGAAATTCAAACTTTCCATCAAGATATGAAAGAATGTTGAACTCCTTTTATGGACCAAAATTAAAAAGAAAACTAATTCAGTACTAGTTTCATCTATGACTAAACTAACACATTAAGGTCAAATTAATTGCGATTATAATTCTAATGAATTATGTTAATCAAATAGATCCTTACATAATATATTTTGAGGGACTTCGTCTAGTTTCACTTTCTTTCATTATTTAATAGACCACGTTGTCATTAATTGTAGATTTAAACAAATTTCATATACCAAATGAATAATGTAACACTTCGATTCAGATGGGCTGACGTATCACTATTATAATAATCAAATCTAGTATGTAATCCCATAATACAATAAAGTTTAATATTCAAATTCCCAAGCATCTTATAATTCTTAAACTCATTTACTACATTAACCTTTAAATCTACAATTTTTGAGTTATCAGTTTATCACTCATCATGATTCCCCTAAAGCCCTAAACGACTCTGCCGATTTGACTTGCATTATTAAAGAACGAAAATGCCTAAACAAATAGATAGATAACAAAAATAACACACGCCATAAATAAAATCATAAAAACATTAAAGGATAGTATATGCAAACACATCAAAGATAAATCATATTGAAAACATAACCTACAAAAAGTTGCAATTAACATAGCATAATAATTACATGAATGAAGAAAACACTGTAGCTAGTCAAATTAACTATCGCATTTATAGATTTGCCCTTTGTTTATGATTTTTAACGTCGAGTCCAGAGGCCCAAGGTAGCAAGAAGCCCAAAATTACGAAGAACCCAATTAGCCAAAAAACTGACGGGGTTTTAATGTAAAGTATGTGGATTGGGCTTATCTTTTTTAACAAATGCGGGCCCAATTGTTAGAAGTGGGCTCATTAAATTGGGTCTACTTTTATTCTTTTTGTCAAATGGCCAAGATTTATACGTTACAACTTATAAATTTGGGTTTGTGTCGCCCTGACTTTATTTCATTTTCGAGCCTTGTTTGGTTTTGCTTACGATCGATCGTATCCAAGTGGTCCTTTAAGCAAATGTACCTCTCCACCGACTCTAGAGTGAGTGTTGTTTTTTGTATAGATACGTACCACTAAGATAAAACATAGATTCCAAAACTACCATACCACGAAGTAATACAATATAATAAAATAAAATACAATACAATACAACGCAACTGAATATGATTTCCGAACTCAAACTCTAGTAACTTGAGTCCGATTAAGAAGAACCTGAATCTACCAAACGCAATTGACACCAAACCAAACACCGTGATGCCACTTTTGGTTTGGTAGGCAGTTTAAATATATTAGGTTCGGGCTTTAACCGAATAAACCGATTAAATTGTATGTGTGAAAGCTTTTTATTTTTTTAAGTTTTCTAGTCTTACAAGTAAACTTCTTCCAGACGGTTCTTTTATTTAATTTTCTTTTATCTATGTTATTAAAAAAAACTAAAAATGATAGGGGGGAAATATTAGTCCCGCAACATATTCAAGTTTCAAAATTAAAGAAAAAGAATCCCTATTTTTTTCTAGCTGTAAATTCTTTATGACATCCTCATTTTCTGATTTTATTACCCTGATATCTATCAACAATCAACAATTTTTTTCAATTTAACAAATATTTTCCAAACCCGGTTGGATACAAGCAGGTTTCAACCTGGTTATGGTGACGTCGAACTGGTTACAAAATAACAGTAATATTGACTTGATCAAAAACTGGCGGGCTGAGTCTATTCCGATACAGGTTCAATACAAACCGATCTCTACTCCCAAACCGGGTCGCGTTAAAATCGACCCACCCATCCAAATTGTTAATTTTACCCATCTCTAATATTAGGTTTTGCCAATTCATTGGGCTGTCTAATCAAAAGTGGTGGGCTCTAGCCCGGTCCTACCCATGAAACCAAACCAATATAATGGGTTCACCATGTGATCTCCCACATGGGCTCTATTAGCTGTCCCTTTCACATTCTAGTGGAGCACTGTCGTCATGATCAAATAAAATCTGTTTGCTACACTTTTCTACTTCATGTGTTCACATTTTGAATTTAACCCGACATTTGGGCTCCAAAACGGTCACTGAGGTTGCTTTGAGCATGCTCATGATATCTTAATTTGTAAGTGGAAATGTTTGAAATTTTGTAGTCACTTCTGTCTTTCCATTTATAGTCTTTGTCATTATTACTTCATTCACAAGTCATAACTTTTGTTTCTACTTTCTTTTGCTGTTTTGTTTTTGTAACTATGGATGTGTGATATGCAATAGTGTGGCATAAAACATAGTCCGATAAAAGATGAAGGCAAGTGTTACGGGCTGAAACTATTACAAGATATGAGATTTTCTCACATTGGTTGTATGAGTAACTGATGTAAAGTTTATAAAAAATGAGGTTTTTAACCCATCAGATTGGTTTTTTGGGTTGAGTTCTTCTTTTTGATCCATAATAGTGGTATTAGAGACAAACTCGGAATGGTGGCCTACGGAGCGATGACCTAGAGAGAGTCACCTACGACCAACGAGGACGTTGACTCTTAAGGATGGGCCAAATGTTATCGATTGAAACCATTGTAAGATACATGATTTGTCTCATATCGGTTTTATGAGCAACGGACGTGAAGTTTATTGATCAAATGAGTTTTTTATCCATTAAAATAGTCTTTTAGGTTGAGTTATCTTATGATTTTAATCTAAGTTTAAGTTACTCTTGTTATCATAAAACTAATTAACTAAATATGAGGATTTTGAAGTAATTAAGATTCTAATATCCACATACAAGTCAGGCATGGGCGAAGCTTAAGTAGGGCCGGGGGGGGGGGGGGGGGGGGGCCGCCGGCCCCCCTGTTTTTTTCGCCAGTAGTGTTAAATTTTAGTCCGATAGTGTAAATTTTTGGCCAGGTAGTGTAAATTTTTATATAAATATCGAGTTCGCCCCCCCTAAAAAAATTAAATTCGCCCCCGCCCCCCTTACGAAAGATTTCAAGCTCCGCCGCTGAAGTCAGAATATATATGTTTAGCTAAGGTGATAAAGTAGTAGCTAAAATAATTGGAAAAGGGGTAAGAATGTCTTTTTAAAGGGCCCACAATCATCTTGACCCCTACATTTAAATTAGACCTGGCAAAACGGGCGGGTTGGGTCGGGCGGACTGATGGGTTAGAACGGGTTTGGCTCAGGATGGGTTTGGGTGAGGATGGGTTTTTAATAAAAAGAGATGGGTCAAGATGGGTTGTTTGAAAAATAAAAAAAAATATGAACCAAAAGAGAAGAAACTTGTTAGCTTGCAAACAGTATTAGGCCATGGTTTTGACTGAGCTTTCGATTCAACTTCACAATCCCCCATTCAATTCTCTGCAACTTCGATCTCTACAAATAAATTAAATTCAACCCCAAATTAATTCTCTCTTTTCAAGCGTGCACATCAATACATCATCACCCCAAAAAGAGAGTATGAAACGAAAGAGATAAGACCTACTGATTTTGCAAACAATATTCATTATTATGGAGGAAATAGAGGAAGAACCTGGCTGCGATCATCGCCATGAATACAGTTAACGAAATTGGATGCCATAATGGGCTAAGAAACAAAATTAAGAGCATAATTATCACGTAATTCACGCGGAAGTGAGTGCCGGTTAATCTGATTCGTGAAAATGCATCGGAAACTCCTTGAGGGAAGTCAATCGAACGAAGATCGAACATCTCTCTCCATCGAAACACTGTTGTGGTTAATCGGTTATCTAGAGATAGGCTACACATGAAATTGGGGACATCAAGCTATCGACGTAAATGAGCTGTTGTAAGCGAGGAATACGGTTACGGGCTAATGTGGGAGACTTGTTTGTAGATTGACGCCTTGATGGTTTGCAACTTTGATATGTGTTTTTTGTTCAACCCATTCTGACCCGTTGATATTTTAGCTTAGCCCATTCTGACCCGGTGAATGATTATTTATTATCCAGAATAACCCATCTGATCATTTTAAAAACCCATAAGAGCCCATATTGATATCGATGGGCTTAATTTGCCAGGCATAATTTAAATATCTAATTACGGCTTATTGTTGTTGACGTTTTAATGCATCATTTGATTCTATTGATGGAACGAGCACAATCTCTACTTTTGATGGTATATTATTTTAAAATGAAATCTAATACGAATATTTGAAATTAAAATTTTGATACAAACATTTAGTTGTTTAATTTAAAATAAAATTCAATGCGTTTAATTGTAAACCATAATCCACATAAGTGGCTTGAAGATATAAGGTTTAACAATCCCGGCAGACTTTACGCATGTACTGAATTATACATACTTTGTTATTTATTGTAATATCTTTTAAAGTTCATATAATATGTAACTTGAGTATAACATAAACAAGATGGCAAATTAGATTAATAATAAGGAACATATCACATTAAATTTTATAAACACTCGTACAAGAAGATTACAAATTGATCAATGCATCATGCATGCATTTGCTTTCTTGCATTCATCTTAGGTAGATTACATTAATAATGAGGAGCACATCAACAAGAATTTCATAAACACACATACAAGAAGATAAGAGATTGATACATGCATGAATTTATTTCTTGCATGCATGTTATTATTTAGGAAAGGAGTCATTGTTCATGTTTAACAATGAATAGTACACTCTTGTTTAAGGGATATAGCCACCATGTCCACCACCTTCACCACCTCCGCTTCCACTACCACCTCCATGCTCACCCAAACCGCCGCCACCACCACCACCTCCTCCTGAACCGCCACCACCACCACCTCCACTGTAACCACCATATGATCCTCCAGCACCTCCACCAGCGCCGCCTCCACTACCATATCCACTTCCTCCAGCTCCTCCTGTGCCAGCTCCTCCGCCGCCTCCACCACCATGTCCGCCTCCACCACCATGTCCACCTCCACCTCCTTCGCCAGCTCCTCCAGCACCACCATATCCGCCACCTATCCCACCTCCTTCTCCTCCACCATAACCCCCTCCATGTGCACCACCACCTCCAATACCACCTCCTCCACCACCACCACCACCATGTCCACCACCACCTCCTCCACCAGCTCCTCCAGCACCACCATATCCACCACCAGCCCCACCTCCTTCTCCTCCACCATAACCACCACCATGTGCTCCTCCACCACCTCCTCCTCCATTACCACCACCTCCACCGCCACCTCCAGCTGCTCCACCATGTCCACCGCCACTCCCACCTCCCTCGCCTCCACCATAACCCGCACCCTCCGCTCCTCCACCACCACCACCACCTCCTCCACTACCACCACCTCCTCCTCCACCTCCAGCTGCTCCACCACCATAACCCGCAGCACCACCATGTCCACCGCCACTCCCACCTCCTTCACCTCCACCATAACCTGCACCCTCTGCTCCTCCACCACCACCACCGCCTCCACCAGTACCACCACCTCCTCCTCCACCTCCTGCCGCTCCACCGCCATACCCTGCACCACCACCCTTACCAGCACCACCACCATATCCACCTCCATGTTCACCTCCCGCCCCATAACCGCCACCACCACCGCTACCACCTCCACCACCACCACCACCTGCTAAACCACCATGAATGTAATTAGGAATGCTCTCTTCAACATTGAAGAGAACTCTAGAAGCCACACAAATGCCTAGACCTAATAACACAAAGAAAACCACAGTTGAAGGTTTGTGAACACCCATAATGTATGAAATTGAGTGTGAGTTGTTTGTAATCTGCATGAAATTAGTCACATATATATAGGCATTGGGTAGGGGTTGGTTTCTAGTAGCAGTACTCCAAGTGGGCTCACAACATGTGAAAAAAGATAAGCTCTCCCTCACTTAGTGGTCCAATTCACAAATACCCAACTAAAGAATGTTTCTTTTCTCTAGTGTTAGTGTGCTTTTGCTGTTCCCCAAATGTGAATTTAGTTTTCAATTTTCATTATAAATTCTTGCCCTTCAAAAACATATATATAAATTGTGTTGTATTATACATCAAAATTGATCTACTTTGAGTCAAAGAAGAGTTACCATCTATATGCATACTTATCTCACCTAATTACTATATGATAGGTATTTGTTAGTACCAGTTCCAAGTCATGGATTGTATCATAAAATTAGAATATATGTGAATTAAAAGTTTAAACACTTTATGTATACAATATTTTGAGTATATAAATGGATATCCAACTCAACCCATCTTATCCACCAAAAATGGTTAATGTATTTAATTATCCAATTGGTCCATAACTAAATTTGTTTGGCCTATCATGATACATGTATATGGCATGATAAGATTTCATGTTCTTGTTAATTCGTTATATCAAAATATAGTAAGAATATTACAACTGGTCGATCAACAGCACATTAATTTCTTGAGTTAAAAATAAAAGAAAATAATGAAACTAGTATTTTCTGTGTTCTGACGTGTAGTAATGTCATCAAACTTGCGTCATGTATACCACCTTTACTAGATACGTATATCAGTGGCGGAGTTTGAACACTCTCGTAGGGGGGGCAGGGGCGAACTCAAGTTTTTATATAAAAAATTACACTACTAGGCCAAAAATTTACACTACGGAACTAAAGTTTAACACTACCGACGAAAAAAAGAAGGGGGGCGGCGGCGGCCCCCCCCCCCCCCCCCCCCGGTCCCAACTAAGCTCCGCCCCTGACGTATATATTTAAACTTTTAACATTATGAAACTACGTACTCTCGTGCACCATTTTTTCATCGCATATTCATATGATCAACAAAACATGATTTGTTGATTAATTCAATTCACATGTGAATCACATCGCATATGTGGTCTAATATTCATATCTAGAACTATCAACTAGTCAATACATGAAGTTTACAAAAAAATCTAAATGGCAATATCTTAACTCTTCATACATAACAGAAAAAGATCAATATGGATCTCTTTACACCAAGACATTTTTCAGTCTGTTAACATAAGGTAAAACCTATAATGCTATCAGGGTTGCATTATTTAGTTAAAACGAGTTGCTAAAACATAGATGTATTTTTCTGTATATCTATTATTGAATACAATATTTGAACAATTAAAATGAAATAAAAAATATATTTTTAATTATAAATGTGATAAAATATGAGAACTATCTCCAAAAGGACAACCTAATATGATGGTGTCTCTTCTCTCTTTAAAATGTGGAGTGTTTAAATTCCGGTACATAATTGATAAGAGTAGATTAAAGGTTGTTTTTTAATAATAAGTAATATTCAAATATAAGAAAAAATTAAATTAAGTCTTTTAAATTATGCAATAATAAATTATTTTTAGGTCTTTTGTTTTAGTTTGAAACTTTTTATGATTTTTTAAAATGTTTTTCACTTTGTTTTAGCTTATTTATTCAATTTACAACTTTAATTTGGAGCTATTTAAAAAGGACAAATGTATATTACTCAAAACATATACTTTAAATTTGAAATCCATAACATTCGAAGTCTTGTTGTAGGAACTTCAATCTTAAATTATCATTGATCTGAATATTTAATTACTTTAACCTTAGAATAATAAGTTAAACAGACCAAGTTCAAATTACATGATTGTATATAGGTTCATGATAGTGTTGAACTTTTTAACACGAATAAAAATGTTGGTCGTGTTTAGATTCGATTATTCAGCCCAAGGACCTAACATGATTGACACCTATGCTACTAATTTTACACAACTAATTTACATCAATTCATCATAGACAAGATTCAAATTCCTCACCTTATTTATAGTGAACATTAAATAATGTTTTAGAATTAGAAGTGGATTAGATTTTTTATAACAAAAATCCACAAAAGCATAAATATAAACAACCGGGCCGTCTGAGCATAGTTGGTCCAAATATAAGTTGGATATAGTTTGTAAAAGAGAGGATAATGGTGGAATGAACACGGAGTCACGGACCACATATGGTCCATCAATGTGCAATTTACCAACCCACCCAACACATTTTGCCTACTTTTATTCTGAAAGCTTGTGTGATCACATGGTAATATTTGTTAGCATCCACATTAGAATTGGTACACACGATCTCTCATATTAACAAAAATAATGTAACACTTTAATCATGTATAGCTAACCTTCAAGTAAAACTGGAACGACCCGACTTACGGTTTTCTTGGAGATGATACAGCTTTCTTGTTTGTCTTCTTCAACAGTAAGTTTTCACTCTTTGATAACAAGTTTCCTCTTGCAGATTTTCATCGCCTCGAGTTTTGCAGAGTTCTCAACTTCATTGTTTCTTTGTCTCTTGCAAGTTGCATTCTCCACAAAATTCAATTGCTTGGGCTTTGCATCAAAAACCACTTCTGCACACCCAACCACTGGCACCACTCACTATGTTAGTTGTTGGTTTTACAAAATTTACACGCGCCTATAGTTATAGTACTGTAAAGAACATAAGGATCAAGTAAAATAACCTGGATCCTCATAATCAGATATGTCAAGTCCAGGTGGTGTTGATGGCGAAAGTTGTTCAGATTCAGTTATTGAATCATATCTGGAAGTCACACATGTATTCTTTTGAACTTCATTTCTATGATTTGAACCATTTTCTTTGAAGATCAATGGAGAACTTTCTTTAGTTATATTAATAATTGGCTCGATTGGCGTTGTGTCAAGAGATGGAGTAGGATGAGCTACAGATGCATTCTCCAGTACTGATTTGGGTGAAGGGGTTGGTAAGTTTGGATTAAATGAAGGTTTATATGTTTCCATAAAATTTGAAAACCAAGGGGTGCCTTGTTTTGCATAAAACAGAATGTATGCTTCTTCTGAAAGCACACGAGCTTCTGAAACACTAGTAACCTATCAAGATAAAGTAAAATGAATTCAAATTTTGATTACATGTATTAGAACAATTACATGATTAGAGAGAGATTATGAAATGATATGTTATTACCTTCGAGTCATCAAACATATACCATGCATCAGGTGCAGAACGGATGTAACAATAATAATGACCGCAGCAAGATGTAAAAGAAGCATGTACAACTACCGCGTATAGGTCATATTTCAAATCCACCTGGTAACAAGAAAAGGCGGTAAGTAAATATATTTAAAATCTTTACACAAAAGTGCAAGATTGGAACTTACATTATTACTTTGACTGTAAGGCTGCAAGTCCAATTCTAAAGGAAATTCCACGAATTTGTCGATTTTCTCCACAGAGGATCCATCATTTTTGAATCTTTTTAAATGTAAAGCGCAAATAAGAGGGATTTGATCAAGCAAAAGCTGTTTCTCAACCGATACTTTTTGTTTACACTGGTCACATGTAAATTTCATTTCTTCATCTTCAATGTGCTCAACTTTTGTGAATGATTCAAGGGCGGTTAAAAGACTATTTACATCTTCAATTTCCAAGCTTAGGTCAATGAACGGATCATATGTATCAGATATGTGATTGCAGTTGCAACACTTTAACTGGAATTCATATAATAAAAAGAGAAGAACGACCGAAGAAGGATAATGAGTATAACAACATCCGTAAATATGTGAAAATATATGAGAAATTATTCTTACTTTGCTAATAACCCGTCCTCCAAAGACTTGTTTAACTAAATTGTCAGTTTGTGAGGGGAGACCAACATCCTTTGTCTTTAAATTGCTTAAAGAACATTCGAGTCTATACAGGAAGCATAGCAAGAATTCATGAGCATCTTCTTGTTGATATCTTTTGAATGATGATGAAAAATCTGATAGCCATTTTGTCAAGAATTACAAAGATACTTAAGAACAAATTGTGACAATTGTATGTTAACCAGTTAATGCAGGGTTCAAGGCATAAAAGCCAACTGTAATTTGTACAAAAATCATAGGATACAGCTCAAATTGTCAATAAATTTTGAAGGGGAGATGACTTTTTTAGTTGATGACAGTGAAAGTTCAATGTGTTCCCGCAAAGCACAGATCAAGCAGAACCGTTCATTGCTACCTGCAAACCCACACTTTAATATCATGCACATAAAAAATCTAACTGAATGTAACATTCACAAAGAAAAAACTGTCATCTAAATGAATGTGACTTTCAGAAAGGTATAAAGGATAATGAAGGTTTAAGGCATACAATCACAAGGTGTTGGATGCGTGTGTGAATAGAGACCCTGAACAAGTAGCACAGAATGGGTAAAGCACTGCAAAACTGCATTGAAAAAACAGGTGTTGACAAGATTGGCAAGTCCTGCACCCTGTGAGTTCATAAATTATATTAGCATATTACAAGAAGGAAAAAAGACTTGTTGACGCAGTTTTATACAACACGCGCAGAAGCAGACTATTTGTAGAAGCCTTACCATCAAATCAAAAAGAGCAAATTAAAAACGACACATATGTTATCACAAAGAGGCATAAATTTGATCAATACCATACCTCAAGAACTGCAACTTTTTAACTAAAAGATCAAATTACTAAACCATGCAGTTAACCTCAGGAAAACTGAATTAAATCTTTCTAAACAACTTCGTATGCACTACTGCAATGACTGCTATGAATCAAATTGAGAAATTGATTTCAGAATTTCACACAAAAGAGAATATTGCAATCTTTAATAACTGAATTAACACACTAGTCCTAGAAAACTATACTAAAAACTTCTCAAACTCATGAAGAATCAATATTAACAGCAATGAATGTGATAATGACTATGCAAGTTCACTCAAGAATGTCAATTATTAGTTAAATCAACATTAAACTTCTACAGGACCATGAATTACATCAGAAAATAATCGGATAAAGCATACCACCATAGACGGATTATCGTAACCATCTTCATGCGTACTTGAAGAACTCGATGCAACCGATAGCAACGGCTTATACACCTCGGATTGACTTCGATTACACGAAACCTCCTCATCAATCTCACCATCGACGTTATTAAAGTTAATGTCAAAAGGACTCGAAGGATCTGATGGAGCAGTAGCTTCAGCACCCAAAGGATATAACATTGATTCGTCAAAATCTTCAAGCAATTCCGTTAACATCAAACTATCCATACTCGTTTCCTTCTTCAATTCAGATAACGTGAAATCCTCTGATTCTTGGGCTAAATTATCAACCAACATAGATTCAGTAGCGTGAGTATCAGCTTTAGAACTACAATAGCTCGATTTTCGATTTAGGGTTTGTGCAGATGAACGCGAATTTTTGGGGCAAGATACAGATTCAATCGTTTTTGTGCGTAAAGTAACTGATTCTGACGCTTTGGGTATCGTTTCTGCAGAATCCTCCATCGCAAAATAGCATAAAGAAGACTAAATGGCTGGTGATGCAAATTGGGGTTTCTGAAAGGATTACGGGAGTGAAATTGGGGAAGATGGTTAGATTTCTAGGGTTTGAATATTGTTGGTTGAAGAATCAGTGGAGATGATAGTAGTTGAAGAAAATTCTTTGATGCGATTCTTGATGTTTTAAAATGGGAGGGAAAACAAGATGCCAATTTCAGGACATTTGACGGATTATCCGTACCTTTTTTCTTATAGAAAACGGTTGAACACATTACTCGACCTCTTAAAATCTATGGATTTTTTTTTATTATTATTAAATTTTAATAATGTTAACTTTTATTTATTAATCGACATTAATTATAGCTCAGAAAATATTTACAAATACTTTTAATTTTAAACTTATTTTACTCTAATAATATATTACTAACTGATCTTTGTTTTTTAGTTACTGATGGACGGGTATTTGTATGTGATAATAATATCTAACTATGTGTTTGTAAAAATATTTGAATATTAAAAGTTTTGAGAGACCACTAATGAAAAGGTGTATTTTAATCCAATGAGTAGTTATAAATCTCTTATTTAAATTAAAAGTAAAGCTGAAAAGAATAGAAATATTGTTGTTTAAATTTGAGTAAAAACTATGAAAATATCAATCTAGTTTAAACATTGAATTATATCTATATTTAATGAACTGCAATTGAACAAGAATAAAATTATTTAAATATTAATAATATTTGTTTATTAATAATTCTTTATTGAGTTATATTTATTTATTAAATGTTTATTTAAACAAAAATATATCAGGTCAACTTTGACACGTCTTTTTGATCCTTAAGTTTCTAAACTTTTGGATTTTCACAAAATAATTTTACTTAAAAAACTAATATCTTACATTCGTATTATTATATACGTTGCTCAAATATAAAACGTTTTCGTGTGTTTCATTCGACGATATAAATCCAAGTTCATTTACGTTTCAATGTAAATTTAGTTCGTAAACGAGCGGTGACGATAATCCATGTGTTTTTTATATACGTTTTGAGTTTGTCTGCATTTTGATATAATTTTGCTTGAAAAATAGCCTGGTCAAGTATAATACGCTTTAATTCAGTAGTATAAATTTGGGTTACTTTACGGTTCGATGAAAATTTTGTCTAAAGACAAATCAAGTCGATTATTAGTTTATAATTTATCACGTCGCGTGCAATGCCGCCGCAACGTGCGGCGGAAAAAAAAACTAGTTATATATTAAAAGGAGAGAAAAAAAATTCATAAGATATAGATTAAAATGTTCATAATTGTAAACAAGTTTATTCATCTTAGATGCAAACGATACTCATTTGTGAATAGGAGTGCAGTTTACTTGAATGCAAATTATGAAGTCTAAAAGAGCATTTACAGTAGTTTTTCTATATTTATGTGAGTGTGTTCTTTATAATTTAAGGAATGGTTGTAAGTGGTTGTGAGTAGAGGATACGGAAAAGTTACTGTTCATCTATATATTTGGGGAATCACTGTTCAATCTCTATAATTTTTTTAATATTTTTAAAAATAGTTGTGAGTGTAGGAGAAAAAAAATATAATGATAACAGTATTAAAAATATTATTTAATTGACAAAGAAAAAAAATTTAATAAATTTTAATGTAATTATAAAACTAACAACAGAAAAAAAAATGCTTTAACAAGTCAAAAGAACAAGCCCATGTGATCATTGTTGAACATGCAAACCAAAGCCCACGAGAATTAATTATTGGGCTTTAAGTCGAAGCCCAGTTAGCATTGCATAACAAGTGAATATACGTTGGTATTGAAAAAAGGGTTCGCACGACGGGACGGCAGATGGTTTTGCATTGGGAAAAAGTCACAGCCTTTTGAGTTTTGACCGACACAATTTAAATATCTGATTTGGTAAATCATTTATTAAATGATTATTGGATTTTAATAATCTTAATTTTCATTTGTTTGCCGGGATTAATCCCAACTCGAGATTGTTTACTGACACCTTCAACTTTAAGCTTATTTTCCTTTAATGATCTCTTACTAACTGATAGTTAACACCGTTAGTTTTTCGATAACCTGGACTGTTTATATGGCCAAAACACTAAGCTGAAAGTTAAAATCAACCATCTGGTCTGTCAATCTGTAACTTCTGCATCCTAAAACCCGTCAATCTCCAGCTTCTTATCTGAACCACTTAACTCATTCGAGGTAGATTTCAGGTGATGTTGGAGGCTAGACATCGAAAAACGGACTTGGTGTAGGCTGGGTGGCGGCATAGTTAAAAATAGCTTAATTTTGGCCTCATTTCATGAAAAAAAAAAACTAAAGTAGATTAACTTTCAGTTAGTAAGGATCGTTAGAGGAAAATAAATTTAAAGTTGAGAGTGTCTTCAAACATTTTATTAGTTGAGATTAATCCCGGCCAATAAATAAAACTTGAGATTATTAAAATCCAATAACGCTTCATTAAATTATTAGTCTTAGAATTATTAATCATTAAATGATTGATTATTATATTATCTTTAATTGGTGTTTATTAATAATATAACTAGGTTCGACATTAATCATTTTTATTATCTAATTTAACAACTTATTATCTAGTTGGTAATTATGTTTCAATAGAAATATAAAACTAATAATGTTTATATGATTTTTAATTTGGTAGAACCTAGGTGACACAACTCATACACATATCTGAAACCCGGATATAATCATCTTTTAATTTTCTTTTGTTTAAGCAATTGTTTGGTATAATTAATCTCATTTGCACCCATTCATAATCAAAGAGACGACAGTTCAGTCGTTTTAATTAGGAAGTTAGTTAAATTAATCAAACGAATTATGCAACACTAACCACGTGCTTTTCAAGGATACAATAACTTACTTACCCTAACTACCTATGTTAATTAGGTTTTTATATGATTCTAACAACATATCATTGGTTACTCTATACTATTTATATTATGTTTGGATTTAAACATAATATCTAAGAATATTGGTTGCTTTTACAGTTAAATGAACACTTATTATTTTTTTTCAAGTTGAATGCAAAGATAATTAACTTGTTATATGTTCATACAAACTATAAAGTATAATAAAAGGTATTTATACCTCATTACTATTTGAGGGAAATGTGAAAAAAAATACTTTTAAAACTAGAAAGTGTAAAAAGTAATCTCAAACATCAATTTTTTAATCAATAGTCGAGATCAAATTATATGGATAAGTTTGTTAAAGAGATATTTTAAAAATACTTACTTTTGTTGAATTTTTTAAAGTTCCCATATATTTTTTAAACATTCATAACATTTATATACAACATTAATTTTTATAAAAAATACACCATAAAAGCCGAGCATTTTTTATCTTTAAAACTAGTACAATGTTGTTATATAAAAAGATAATATTTTTTTCTATATTTTTAAGCTCACATCTCGTCATTATATCTTTATACAGTTTATTATTTCTTTTTATTAGTTATTGTATTTTTCTGAATATTACTGTGTTTTTTTAAATTGATGAATTTAAAAAAAAAAAGACAATAATGGAATAGATTGTTGTGTATCTCTAATATGTAAAACACAATAATAAACTTACAACTAATTAATTTAATACATTAAAAACAATGACACAATAACATAATGTCTTAATGTGTTTTTTGTTTGTCATTATGTTATCTTGAACACTATAAGTTTCGAAAAATATATTGGTGAAATAACATTATTGTGTATCTCTGATTGTAAAACACAATCATAGATAATAAGTTTGTATAATCTATAAACAAGCAACGACAAAAAAAATACATTATGTTATCTTCAACACTATGAGTTTTAAAAAATAAATTGGTTAAATTATATCATTGTGTACTTTTAATTATAAAACAAAATGATAAATAATAAGTTTATATGATAGATAGCAAGTTTATATGATTATAGATAGCAAATTTATATAATTATAGAAATAATAAAAAAATAACACAAAATGATCTAAAATGTAACATACAATGGTGAATTTATATAACAAATGATTCAAAAAAATATATGTAACAACCGGCCTCTCGTACCACCAATATTGTCCGCTTTGCCCACGAGAAGCTCACGGATTTGCTTTTGGTTGCCTGAGTGAAAACTTCCTAGAGAGATCACCCATCCCTGGATTACTTCCACCTAAGCACGCTTAACTGTAGAGTTCTCCTATCATCCACAGGCAATACGCCTAAAACGCATTGGTGATATAGATTCCAGACATTACTCATGAACCAGGAATCTCTTCTGTCCACGGCCAATGTGGGAAATATGTTGGGTGTCATAATCACCCCCTCTTTGGACTCATCGTCCTCGATGCACCCGAGAACATACTCACCTTCCCCGGTGAGGTTTGTCCCGCCATCGCGAACGGCACAGGAGTGGCTCTGATACCATTCTGTAACACCCGGCCTCTTATACCACAAATATTATCCGCTTTGCCCGTGAGTAGCTCACGGATTTGCTTTTAGTTACCCGGGTGAAAACTTCCCAGTGAGGTCACCTATCCCTGGATTGCTCCCACCTGAGCACGTTTAACTGTGGAGTTCTCCTTTTATCCACAGCCAATACGCCCAAAACGCGTTGGTGATATTCGATACCAGACATTACTTATGAACCAGGACTCTCTCCTGTCCACGGCTGATGTGAGAAATATGTAGGGTGTCACAATATATGACACAATGAACTGATATTTAACACAATAAGCGTATAAGACACAATAAGATAACGTATTTGATACAATGACCAAAATGTCATTCTCTTTAAAACAACAGAATGACATGTGTCAAGCCCACAATTATTCTTAAGTTTTTCAAAATAAATACTACTTTTACCATAACCCTAATTCCTACCCATTACTTAATTATTGTTCAAGTTAGTAAAATTTTCTTTAATTAATATTGTTTAACATGATTTTCTTATTGAAGTATAATATATAGCAGACTTTTTGGTTAGAGATTATGATATCATCACTTACATAGTTAGCTCATATGATACGAACTAAAAGCGTTCATAGTATCTTTCTCATCCCATCCTTCGTAATTAATAAAAAATAATCAGCCTTTCAAAATTTTATGTATTTTCTGAAAGTCTATCACATCAGTTTCATCATATTTATCCTTATTTCAATTAAATAATATGTAATTAATCTTTTTTATTTTTTATTTTTATTTTTCACTCACAACCACTTATAAAATTTATAAAATAATAGATTACGGGATGGATGATGACCCCTATATATGAGGATAATTATGGTTTCCCCTAAAATCATAGGGGATGAAAATGGGGATAAGGAATCTAATGTAAGTGTGAAATTACATAATTTATTATGTGTTTCATATAATTTAGAGATGATAATATTAATGAGAATGCTGATGTAAATACTTTAAGACACCAAACTACTTAGGTTTTGAATTGTCATTTTGGTTCATTCAATAAAATATGTCGTGTTCGGGAAATTTTTTTAATCTGTGTAATACATAGATCTTGTTTAATTCAATATCTTAAACTTATTTAATCAAAAAAGATATGTTCATGAGATTGGCATCCGTTAAATATATCAACCCATTGTCTTGTTAAACAATAAAATAAGACATGAAAAAAGTTAAAGTTTAAACCGTTAACAATGGTTTAACTTATTTATTATAACTATTTTATAAATTATCAAGCTGTTTGTGACACATTTAACTCATTCTATATCTTAATTCAGCTTGTTATATTTCGTCAACTAATTTGATTTGTTTAGATAAATGAGCTTTTACGTTTCAATTCATGTTAAAGTTACATGGTAAGCGTATATGATTAGGGAGTTAGGGTTAACAATGTTAATACGACCAAATGCATGATTTATGCTTTGCTTCGTCGTAACAATGACACGTAGTTGCCTCCGTACTTAATTATACACGTAGTTGCCTCCGTACTTAATTATACACGTAGTATAACTTAGAATCCAATATTAATGTTTTCCTATGTTTTGTATCGATTCTTTATCTTACATATATATATATATATTTTTTTGTGTTAGTTTTTAAGTTTATTGAAAATTTCCCATGATAAACAACTAAACAAGCACCAAAGTACCATTCACACAACACGAGAGTAACCTTGACACCACCACCGTTCACCTCCACCATAGTCCGTTAAACCCCACACAACAACCGCCCGCGATAGATCTTAGGTGGGAAAAAAATCTGGTTCGAATAAAATGGCAAAAAAAACCAATCATGTGTATTATTTAATTAAATTTTAATTTTAGAAACAAATATATATTTAATAATATTATAATGTCTTTTTTATAATATTAAATAAAATTTATTATATTTATATAAATTATAGACTCCTGTAAAGCTCAATTGAGTCGTTGAGGGTAGACTCGACTCAAAGTTAAGTTTTAATTTTTTGAGCTGGTCTCGAGTAGCTCGGTTAGTTTTCACACGTAACGATGTTGATGGTGAAGATGACAAAGAGTGGTGTAACGATGTTTAATGCTGGTAGGGTGGATATGATTGAAAGAGATTTGAAGGACCATGAGATGATCGAGTGGTCTCTAAAAGAGATTTGAAGGACCATGAGATGATCGAGTGGTCTTTGAAAGAGAATTGGTCCAGGAGATGATCGAGTGGTCTATGAAAGAGATTTGAAGTACCATTAGATGATCGAGTGGTCTTTATAACCCTTTACATTTAATCCCATCCTATCTTTACCCAACATGCTTACTAGTGGTTTTGTTTATATACATGTTTATATAAATGTTACACAGATGTTTATATTTAAATTTTCACATGACTGATTAAGATATATACTTTATATGCATGAATATATATATATATATATATATATATATATATATAGGGTAAGTAACGGTTGTTAACCCACCTTTATTGCGATAACCCGTTAACACTGATGTAACAAGCACTTACACCATGATTATGTAGTGTAACTAACTTTACACCTTGTTACACCACTGATGTAACAATTCTCCCTCCATTTTTTAAAAAGTTTCACCCTTTTTCAAAACCGTCTTAACTTTTTTGTATGATGTTATTTTTTTATACAAATTACACCATTAAATATATCATTTTAATATCTTTAATTCAAGTATAGTCTTGCTATATTTTTTTTTAAAAAATTTAACGTTAATTGTGAACCACTAATTTATCACTGTAACTCTAACTTACAGTGATGACGTGACCTGCTGTGGACCACTAGTTTGGTTAATGGGTTATCGCAATAAACATGAGTTAACATTCGTTCTCTATCATATATATATATATATAATTAGTTAATTAATCACTGGTTTACTTAACTAGGACCATCATTATATAAGTTTATTATTCTAAAGGAAATCATCTTATGGCCTAAGATATCTATATATAATCCCGTGATTTAATAGTAATAATAATAAACTTTGAAAAGGTTAATTATACGATACTAGGTTAGATGCTAAACAAGTTTTATTTTTAGCTACATGCGCTCAATGCTAAATGAAATATTTCTTATCTATGTATTTTGGTTTGCCACCTAAGACAAACATGAATTATATATGATACAACACATATTTTACTTCATCGGATCTATATTACAACTAATTTATATCGTAATAAACAAAATTTTGAAACCCTGACATTTAATGAGAGATTCATTACCCTAAATTTAATAACATTGCTATTATCCCCATCCAATTTAAAAATGAAGCAGGCTAGAGACTAGCGAGTGATGTTTTCCACTAACACAAAGTAAAAAAGAAGTGTACACAGTAACAACCAATCAATTAAAAGCTTATATAGAATAATAAGGTAAAAATAACAAAAAAACGTGTTTATAAATCCTACCATTTTTTATAATTGCTAGAAGCCACATGCTCCCTTCCGCACACAATTCAAACCCACTACTAAAATACGCCTCCATCACTTGTTTTTCTCACGTTTCACACACACTAACCTACTCCACCACCACCACAACCACCACCGCCACCGCCGACGTCGCCATCGTTCTCCGACCAACCACCAAACCTTTGAATTCACCTTCTCCTTTATGTAATGACCGATTATCGCTTCAACACCATGAATCACTGGACTCCCGACGACAATTCGTCCATGATGGACGCCTTTATCACCTCCGACATGACATCCATTTGGGCTAATCCGACCAATACTCCGGCGAAGACGACGACGACGACGACGGTGCATACGGCGTCATCATCTGCTTCCACTTCCGTCATCAACGAGTTCAATCAAGATACGTTACAGCAACGACTTCAGGGGTTGATTGATACAGCACGAGAGTCTTGGACCTACGCTATCTTCTGGCAATCCTCCGGCGTCGAATATTCCGGTACGACGGTGTTAGGGTGGGGAGATGGGTACTACAAAGGGGAAGGGAACAAACCCAAAACGACGCCGTCGGCGGCTTCTGTGGCGGAGCAACAGTACCGGAAGAAAGTGCTCCGGGAGCTCAATTCGTTGATCTCCGGCACACCGTCGCCGGAGAACGATGGTGTAGATGAAGAAGTGACTGATACAGAGTGGTTCTTTCTTATCTCCATGACCCAATCGTTCGTCAACGGCGACGGGCTTCCCGGTCAGGCGGCGTACACCAATCAGCCGGTGTGGGTCGCCGGACGGGAACGGCTGACGTCATCTCACTGCGAACGAGCTCGTCAGGGTGAGGGTTTTGGGTTGCAGACGATCGTTTGTATTCCGTCTGTTGATGGAGTTATTGAATTGGGTTCAACGGAGTTGATTTTTCAGAGTGCTGATGTGATGAAGAAAGTTAGGGTTTCGTTTAATCTCAGTTTCAGTAACGAAGGGGACATGATGCAAATCAACAACGATGATAATGATCCCTCCTCGATCTGGCTCACAGATCCGTCGGTGACGACAGTTAAGGATTCTGTTGGTGTCATTCCGTCAATCGATTCTCACGTTCCGAAACAGCCCCAATTTGAAAACCCTAATTCGGTGTCTGAAAACCCTAGATCTGTTCAAAACCCCAAGTTTTCTGTGAGTAAGGAGTTGAATTTTTCTGATAATCGAGTGTTTGACGGAGCAACTGCCGGAATAAACGGGAATTCGTCGTATAATAAGCCGGAATCCGGCAGAATTTTGAATTTCAGCGACAGTAAGAAGAGTTCCACCACCACCGGAGCTATGTTCTCCGGTCAATCTCACTTCACGGGAGAAGATGATATCAATACCAACAAGAAGAAGAAATCTCCCACCTCAAGCGGTAGTAACGAAGATGGTATGCTCTCTTTCGTCTCCACCGTGCTGCCGTCGTCTACCGCTGTGAAATCCGGTGGTGGCGTGTTGACAACAGCAGATTCCGGCCACGTGGAACCGGAGAAAAAACCACGAAAAAGAGGGCGAAAACCGGCCAACGGGAGAGAAGAGCCATTGAACCATGTGGAAGCCGAGAGACAAAGAAGAGAGAAACTGAACCAGCGATTCTACGCGCTACGCGCAGTCGTCCCTAACGTCTCGAAGATGGACAAAGCTTCCCTCCTTGGTGACGCCATCTTATACATCAACGAGCTCAAGTCAAAGCTCGAAAACACAGAGCACGACAAAGAAGAATTAACCAACCAACTTGACGCGTTGAAGAAGGAATTATTAACCAAAGACTCGAGGCAATCGTCTCCCTCCACCACCACCATCGCGACGCACGCTGCAATGGTGGATTTGGATGTAGATGTGAAAGTCATTGGCTGGGATGCGATGATTAGAATCCAATGTAACAAAAAGAACCACCCTGCAGCGCGGCTAATGGGGGCATTGAAGGAGCTTGATTTGGAAGTGAACCACGCAAGTGTGTCAGTGGTGAATGAACTAATGATCCAACAAGCGAATGTGAAATTGGGTAGCCGGTTGTATACCGATGATCAGCTTCGGGTAGCCCTAACGAAAAGGTTTTTGGATACGTTATGAACTCGGGGATTGGTACTTTTGCAGGTTTTTTTTATGTAGTATAGTAGTGATATGTAGTTAGATTGATTACTTGTGTATGTTGAGTGAATGTTATGTAAATGAGAGTAGTGATCGATCTCTTTGTTTATATGTGATCAGATCTTATTATTTTTATGTAATAAAGTCAGACTTCAGCATGTTCATGTTTCTTTGGTATGTAATAAAATCAGACTTCAGCATGTTCATCAAACATTATGCAGCCTGTTGTTACCAACATACCAGCAATAAAATGCATGTTATGGTGCCAACTAAAACATTTTTGTTTTGTTTTCATTCGAAGGAATTGAGGTATATGATCATTCGGTTGACAAAACAACAACTAATCTGAAATGTAATACAACGGCCATCATCTACAGGTCATCGCCGCCACCTCGGCTTCCCAATGCGCTGCCGCCAAACTAGCATGGTGGCAAGACAAGTAAGTGCTGGTGACAGGGATGGCACTAAGTGTTGGTGGAGTGTGTTGCGATGGCGATAACAAGTGAGTCAGAGATTTTATTTATCTTCAATTGAATTCTTTTCAATATGATTTAAAAGATGCTTTACCTAGTGCTTGATTTAGCTGGAGTGAAACGCTTCACAATTTGATGTGTGTAGTTTTATCATGCACATTTGTGTAGAAGACTGGCTTCTACGGCTTGAACTAATAACTTTAATATCATAAAAGAATAACCTTATATATATAAAATTCTAACTCTATTTAATTCTCAACCAAACATGTTGCATTTGAAATTCATATTTCAATACGAATAAATCATTCAACCTAGACAAATTAAAAAATGAAACAAATTCTAGTTCTATAAATTTTTACAAAACAAAAACACCATAATCTTATAAACATAAATACATAATAAATTTCGACTAGTAGGCAGGCTATATATAATCATATTAACTGATACATTCACCGTTTTTATATTTGAAATACAACAAATAAAAGCTACGAATTGTTCATCCAACGTCAAATGATTTCTGCAACACAAGATCTAATCTAGATACGTTGATCTTTTTATTTAGTATAAATAAATAATAATTGGAAGGTGCATTGAATAAACGTGCAAAGATAAAGAATGGTGAGAGGAGAGCGAGGCCCCATCTAAAATAAAACAAAAGTGTCGCTACCAAAAATAAAGAAGCACGTTTGGTTTTTGTGCCTCCACTAATTATACCAAATAAAAGTGACTACATATTATATATCCTATCAATAAAAGCGGAGTCAACCACTAACCATTAAATCCATCGTATCCTTTATCGATAACTAGTGGGTTTTGTTTGTCGAAGATACGAAGGATGATGAAACCTAAGAATGAGAACAACCTAGGATGATGACACTAGAAAGAGTTGGATTTATAATTTAAATTTCTGGATTTAGAATTTGAAATAACTGTAATGTAACAAAAGAATATGAATTTATGAACATATCAATCTCGTCATATAGCAAATTGGTCAAGTCTATCAGTGTGAAAGTTTTATGTCTTCTACTCTAACAAAAAGGGTACGTTAGAGCATTCACAGTAAATTCCTTATCTTTATCCATATAATGACACTAAAAATCATTATATTTTCTTTCTTCTTTTCATTTAAATAATACTTTTTATACCCTATCATTACTTTTTTCTCTCTCCTTCACTCACAACCACTTTTAAAAATATTAAAAAAATTATAAGGATTGAACAGTAATTCTTCAAATATACCAATTCACAATAACATTTTCTCTCTCCTTCACTCACAACTACTCAAAACCATTCCATATAATATACCAAATACACTCACATAATTATACAGATTTCACTGTTAATGCTCTTAAATATATGAGGTTAAGTTTAACCATCCTTTGGTATTTGTTGTATAATTAATTTTGTCATGTTCTATCACATGATGGAATAAAATTCTAAATTAAAATTGTATGCTAAATTGCTTTTTAACAATCCTCCGAAGGCATCAATACCATATTAAGTGGCGCTATATGTTCTTTAGTTAATAATCTTAGAAAAATAACAAGTTATTCTTTCGAAATATCTAGTTATTTAATTGTAAGTAAAGGTTATTCAATATTTTTTTATTTTAGGGGTCTTAATATTAAAACACTCATCATTATAAATCGACACCCACCTATACATCTCTTATAGCACTATACGAGGTGTATAGAGTCGAAAAAACTAAAAACGAGAAAAATTCAAATGGACTGTTAGAGAGCTATACGCCCCATATAGCCTTATACGACACATATAAACGTATACGACGCGTATAGCAAATTTCGACAGTGACAATAAGAAAAAATTCAAGGGCTGTCAGAGGGGTTATACGCCCCCATATAAAATTATACGACTCTCCTATACAACGCGTAGTACTATTCGACATGTATGAAAATCTACATAGTTGATTTATAATAGAGTATTGTCCCAATAATTGGATCCTATTTCAGTGAACGCATTTTAGCATGATAAATGAAATGCTATTCATTTTGTATCTAAATAAACTTGAGTATATACGAAATGTATTATAAGTAACTATTTAGTGGTGTATCTTAAATTAACTACTTTATATTATATATAATGGTTTTATCAAATTGGTAATATTGCATTTAGGATATAAAATTATCAATGTTTAAGTACATATAATAAATAAGTGAAGACGAAAATAGTCATTACGCGAGCATTATGTTATTTTTCTCGCTTTTTTTTTTCATCTGATAAATAATTTTGATTATCGCCTTTATTTTTTTATTCTTAAATCTTTATTATTTATAAGTTATTTTCTTTAACTTCTTTTTATTCATCGAATAAATAACTTTGTTTTATGGTTTTTTTTGTTAACCATAAATCTTCAAATTTAACTACTTAGTATTTAATTTAATTGTTTATTTATCAATAAACGGACTACATTGTCATTGAGTCCATTCCATATTTCCATGAATTAATCCTTTATTCCTATTACAATTTATCGGCCCATATTCACTTATTGAATAAGAAGGAAAAAAAATATAAAATCACAGCCAACCAAGCCCATGTCGGTCGGCCCATAATTTCATACTAACTTATGCCCCAATCACGAACATATCATTAAAAGCTGGTTCATCTTCTAAGACCATGGGGTTGGTTAATGCCCCTTTAAGCGTATTTTCCGTCGCAGTAGCAGCAACTTAACCTTTTTAATTAAAGTGTAGTGGTTAATGTTTTTTCAATCATTATCTAATTACCTTGTTTTATTTTATTATTTTTTATTCTACTTTTTTTCATATAAAATAAAACATACTAAACAATAATAATGGAAGTACGAGCAGATGACCCAAATCAGAAATTTAAATTCAGGTATAGCCTTTTAAATCAAAGTAATAATAAATAAAAAAAACTATTGATAATTTCATATATATATTTTTATGTATTTTCAAGTCTTGAGTTAATATATGGCAGCCTGTTTTCTTCTCTTGAATAGTAGGTTTTTTAAAAGCATTTTTAATTTTACAAAAAGAGTACACTACTCAAGTATCTTCGTCGTAGTTCCCATTCATCCTCTTCTTAAAAGTCAATAACCAGCAGGAACGTCGTCGTTGCTTCACCGTCCGCACGGAAAATTCTATGATGATACTATCATGGTTCTTCATCATTCCCTTTACACTCTAATCTATTTGAGATATTTTGAAGGAACAAACTGATTGAAGTAACTCTCTACAAAAATAAAAAAATTAGTTGAAGTTTCTCTCTCTAAAAATGACGTTATGGTGGTAACACCACTTGCCTTTCATGCCTACATAACGTTGACAAGGTGGTGGTTGTCTACATTTTTGGCGTCATGTGATGGACACTACGCCCCATTACGTTCGGTTTAAAGTTCATGCCTAACAACATATAATTGAAGGCTTCTATTGAATTTATATCAGATCTACATTGATTTGAACTTCTAGGTGTGTTATTTATTTTCCTTGATCGTTCCTCTTGCAATTGGTGACATATTTCCCCTCTTCCTTATCCTTATCGCGTCTTCCCCGCCCCTCATTCTCTTTTATATTAGTCAAGAGCATTGATCAGTTTCAAGTATGGAGACGCTCTTCTAACAGTAAATTGAAAAAGTTTTTGGTTTTTATTGTTCATAAACTTGTATTCATTATTATAATACATTTTGGATAGGGTTTTATCTTAAATAAAATATACATAATATCAAATCTTTATCCACGTATCTAGAGTCTTGATTGTATACTATAAATTGAATATGAAGAATATCTTAATGCAACCATATGATGTAGTCAAAAGCTCTCTATGCTCGTTCCTAGACGGTTTAGCTAAGTCCTTTGCGCACTATAACTTTGACTTTCTAGCTGCGATTGATTTATGTTTAACCAAAGTATATAATTTTGCCTCACACAAAAAGTTCACTATTCATTTGATTATCGCTATCGATTTTCCCAATAATTCCAAATTATATGTAAACTTTGTATTAAATGTTAACTTTAAATTACTGTTGTAAAAATGTTATTGTTATACAATATATATAAATCATTTATATCCAGACAAAATACTTACTCAAAAATTGTACTAACCGGTAAATACATCATTATTCGTATTGATGTCCTCTTTTTAATTTCAAAGATGTGAGAATATTCATATTAATTAATCTAAATTTACTTTGTATACATGGATATGTTTGTGGTGGCCATTTTGTCCACTGTCGACGTGTACACCTTTTGAGCTCCACTAGATGTTTCTTTATATAGTTATATGTCACGAATCTTGTCGGTTATAACAAAATACTTTAAATATGTCTGTATGTTTATCCTTATATTTGTCACGGTAATATTTAAATATCTTTCATATCTAAAAGTAGACCCTCACAACACATTTTCCTTGCAATTAATCTTTCATATTTAAATGAATTCAATTACAACTAAACAAATTTAACAAACTATATTTTATTTTTCGATACAAGTTAAATAAATATAATAATAAAGTGTAAATATATTACGTAATCATTTTCCAGCATGAAAATTCTTCATACAAAATGATGAGAGAAGAATTTTGTTTACTAGTTAAATGTTTAATAGTATAAAATAAAAAAAGAATTTGCGGTTCAAATTTATTTTATCGTAAATAACTACTAATGATCATTGATGACAAAAGTAAGTGGTTGTGAACCAAACCTTAATACTTTATGGAAAGTGAAACAAATCAATATCATGTCATGAAATAAAATTCATTTAACCCTAAACAAATTACTTTTATAAGAATGTAGATTTTGGAAAACAACAATAAACAAAAATCTTTATAAAATTGGAGTTTCTATGTATATAAACATATTAATATAGGATGGTAAACAGAGTTCGTTCTTTGTTTATAAACAAATTAATATAGGATGTTAAACAGAGCGCGTTCATGGGTTGGAGGTCAAACCTCACACGAAGCAAAAATCTTTCCAAACACAACTCATGCATTTAAAAGTTGACAAGAACAAAAGTGCTTTTTGCGTAAAACTTTTTTTATTTGTTTTACATGTTACTATAATGTTAAAATTCACACAAAAGACATACAATTAAGTATTTATGCTTAACTACAAAATAGGGCATCTTTTTTCTTTATATTTTTATGTTTTCACATAAAACACTCAAGAAGTTTAAGTTTTACTATAAAATAACTTTTAGTTTTTTTTTTTAATAATGACTAACAAGTGGATATCTGGACCCGTTAGTTTGATCTGAGTCCAGCATGTTTACGAGTTTGATTTGAACCGCTTATGATTTCGTTTATATCACGACTAAACTTGTAAAATAGTGAATCTCATGTTAAGTTGTTTTTATTTCGTTAGCTACTAAGTGTTTTGCTTCCTAATCAAATATTCTGAGTTTAATTCTTGCGAAGTGTATTTGTGATAATTTTAAAAGCAACGTCAACTTTGAGTAGAGAGTATGTGTGTTTTTTTAAAAGAAAAAAACGAAAGTTTTCTCTTTTCTATGCCCATATTTGGGATTACTTATTTTGTTAACAAGTAACTTTTGAAAAGTTACTTTTGAAAAGTTAATCCTATTAACTTCTTAAAAGTAACTTGTTAACCCTTAAAAATCAACTTTTTAAAATTTTACCAAACATATTTATTAACTTATTAATTTTTCAAAAGTTAATAAGTTAAAAGTTAATCAAAAAATCATTTTGTCAAACATAACCTATAAAATCAGCAACTTGCAGATGCACTAAAATAAATCCAAGGTCATAAGCGAGAATTTTGGGCCTTTACTTTAGCATGGTTTTATAATGAATTCTTAGGTTTAAAAATAATTTTATTTTATATTTGATTTAGTTAACTAGTCCTAAAATTAGATTTAAAAATCCATATACTAACATGAGTTTTAAAATGATAACTTCTAACTTTAGACAAATACTTAGACAAATGTTCGACCAAGTAAATATATACATCTCAAGTCATTTTAGCTGAATTGATTGACGTCCTAATCAAAAGGAATAATTTATTTCATTAAGAAAAATGATAAGTACTACTAATATTATAAATCATTAATTAACATTATTGAGTATTACTCTATACTTATGATGATTAAATACTATATAATGGCTGAAGTCAATTACGAATCATACCATTGTTCTTATTTATAAAGACATGGTGGGTGCCAACAATTCGCCCTTGTTTGTTTAGCTCATCACTATTTCTAGATGCTAGATTCTTGATTTTAGATCACTTTACAAGCTTTAATTATATATTATCTTTGTTAGAATTTAATTTATTTAAATTCGAAGTATAAACTTTATAGTTTATCATTTTCAGCCTGACTATGTATATAAAAGATCACTTGTTAGTTAAAAGTTTTTCTTGTCGAAAAGATATCAAGTTTGAATTTCATTTTATACCCTCAAATTTTTATTGAACAACTATAGAATCATTGACGGATCACTGATCCATCTGATCAACTCCATTACTCGATTATAAAATCGAAAACACTCTTAGAAAGAAACTCATCTTGAGAAAACCCACTGGCTCAATCTGAAAGTATTTTTTGTCACAATAATTTCAATTCAAAGAACAAAGGAGACATAATTACAATATATGTGTAGAAAAGAATGTATCAATGGATACATATCGATTTGTGTATAGTTGGGCTTCTATATCTTCAAGGCATCCCACTTGCAGGTGCTGCAACAACAGGTCATGAAGAATCTTGTAATACTTTAACAAATACATGAGTAGCATCTAATCCCTCTTATAAAAGATATACGGAAACGTAACATATTTCAAATATATGTTAATATCTGTGAGTAATTGAACTTTGATGTACGGAAATGATTATGAACCTAACGAAAAATCCCTACTATAGCATGTAAATTCTATTATTATCTGTCAATGTAAATTCCAACATACATCTTCTGGCGCATCAACATCCGTTATAAGTTCAGAATTCTACGTTGGGAAAGCAACTGAATTGCTTCATCCAATCTTTTTAATTTTTATATATAATAAATAAAAGTTTTAAAGTGTTATGTACCATAATTTTAGACTTTTTTATTTTAATTTTCTCGCAATTATTTTTTAATGAATGAAATAGATAGTAATTATATTATTTAAAAATTTTAATATAATAATAATAAAAATTATAAAGATTAAAAAGTAGATTTTTTTATCAAAATAACACACTTTAAAAAAACTATAAGCTACTAGAATTTTTTTAAACAGATTTTTTTAAAATAATACGAACTATTTTAAAATTGTTTTTTTAATTTTTATAAGAATAATTTTTTTAAGGAAAGAAATTATTTAAAAAAATTGTTTAGATTTATTTATATTTTTAAAAGGAAAGTTTAAAATGATTCTTTTGTTGTTTTATTTGAAGCACTTACTTACACGAAACTCAATCATATCATATTTAGAGTAAACTGCTATTTTAGTCCCTGACGTTTTGTTGAATTTGTCATTTCAATGCAAAAACTTATTTTTGCCATTTCAATCACTGTAATTTACCAAATGATGTCATTTTCATTCACTCCACTAACACCGTTAAAACTTCGTTAAAACTCCGTTAAATATGAGGATATTTTAGTCTTTTTGAACACCCTAATTATCCAACTAAAACAAATTAATCAATTAATATTTAATTAAAACTAAAAAAACACATGAAACGACTAGTGAGACCAGACGCTTCGATTTAAAAACTTCGATTAACTCTAACCAATGTTGTTCGATTGAGGTTTGCCGTGGGATTTCAATTAATCTTCACGTTTTATTCGAACTATACCGTTATTTGATTGAGGTTTGTTGTAGGATTAAAGTTTTTTGTTGACATGCTTTTTGATTGAGGTCTTTGATTGAGATCTTTGAACGTGACAATAGTAGACCTTAATAAAATAAAGCATGACAACAGTAGACCTCAATCGAACAACAGTGCACGTTCAAACAAAACAAGAATATTAATTGAAATCTCACAGTAGACCTTAATCGAACGACATGTGTTAGAATTAATCGAAGCGACCAGTCTCACGAGTCGCTTCATGTGTTTTTTAGTTTTAATTGAATATTATTTGATTAATTTGTTTTAATTGGATAATTAGTGTGTTGAAAAAGACTAAAATACCCTTATATTTAATGGGGTTTTAACGGAGTTTTAACAGAGTTTTAACGGTGTTAGTGGAGTGGATGAAAATGTCAATATTTAGTAAACTACAGTGACTGAAATGGCAAAAAAAAGTTTTTGGATTGAAATGACAAATTTAACAAAATGTCAGGGACGAAAATAGCATTTTACTCTCATATTTAAAAATATTAAATTACAAACTATTTAATATTTTATTTATTCAACACGTATAATTCGCTAGGTACTAGACTAGTAAAATATATACCTAACAAATCATTATAATATCAAATATACCCTAGTCTAACAATTAAAATGTCAAATTTACCTACTTAAATTTACAACATTAAAAATAATATCCAGGATAAAGGTTCTCACCTTAATTCCGTTCAATATTTTTATTTCTTCAAAGATGAGTTATGCATCAACTAAATTTGATTAAATATGTAGCACTGAGAATACAAACATGTTATCCTTGATGAAAATGAACTAATTATTAATAATTGCATTAACATAAATCAAATGAACAAGTATGTTGACAACGGATCAGTTAGTCAAGCCATTATTTGGCATTTGACGTCACGTCTAATAGTATTCTAGTAGATTTATTATATGTTTATGATTGTATTTTTTATATTAATAAAAATGGGTGTGAGTATTGAGTAAAGTAAAAAGAAATTTTATTCTTCATTGTATATTCATCTGGATATTTAGTAAGACAGTGTCGTCCATACTTGATGAAAACATAAATCATATGAACAAGTATGTTGACAATGAATCAATTGTCAGTCAAACCATTATTTGGCATTGGACGTCACGTCTAATAGTATTCTAGTAGATTTATTATATGTTTATGATTGTATATTTGTATTTTTTATATTATTAAAAATGGGTGTGGGTAGAGTAAAAAAAAAAAATTTAAACTGTTCATTTATATATTTAGTAAGACAGTGTTGTCCATTCTTGATAAAAATGAACTAATATATTTTATTGGTAATTAGATAGAAGTTAAAGTGATGTGTTCATCCCAACCAAAAGTTGTGGGTTCGAGTCTTGGGGGGACAACTCCTAAATTATTTAGGTGTTGCCCATTCTATCTTAGTTAATCTAAGAGTTTATGTTCAAAAAAAAAGTAAGATATTATTCATCTTTATTAAATTTATAAAATTTTTTAAAAGTGGTTATGAGTAAAAAAAAAATAAGATGTAATGATAAAAATATAAAAATTATATAATTGAAAAGCAGAGAGGAAAAATAGTAATTTTTAGTGTAGTTAAATGTTAAGGATAACAAAATTGATGTCAATGCTCTAATATATATATATATATATATATATATATATATATATATATATATATATATATATATTAAGTTAGGGTTGGGGTACCATGCCACACACCATACCGCACCACACCACACATCCACCTTTAAATAATGTTACCTCACACTACACCACATTACACCACACACACCAATTTAGGGAGGGCACTCACACCACACCACATCATAATTTTTTTTAAATTACTTCATTAAAATTAAAAACTACATTAAATAAAAATAAAAAATATGTGGTCCACGAAATCGAATCTAAGTCTAAAATGTATGTTCTTATTGCGCAACTCTAGAATTGTATTTTCGTTCTCAACTGGATTCGTTGGTGGATCTCAAACTTTCAGCCTCGTCGACATGTTCGGCGAGACAACTAAAAGATTTCAATCCTTCGGACTTGGAACTATTTGAAGAGAATGAAGAAGAACCAAAATAAATGTTAAGGGATATTTTTGTAAAGTTACTAGTGAGTAGAGGAGATTTTTTGAATTGGTGGGTAAAAAAATAAGTTATAGGTTAGTATTTATAGTATAATTTTTTTTGGCATATAGTCATTGAGGGATGATGTGGGGTGGGGGTGGGCATAACGGTCAAATTGTGGCTAGTGGGAGTGGTGGGCACGGCGTCTACCCGCCATGTGGTGTGCATTTTATGCAGCGTGGGGGACCATCGGCAGTGTTGCGGCGCGACGCCAGCCCCCGCCGCAGGTGTCCAGCATGGGCGGCCCCACCCTCCTTACCCTATTATTATTACTCTCATCACTCCCACCACTACTATTAACACCAACACAACAACCACCACCACCACCACCACCACCACTAGCAGTAGCAGCGGTGGACGACAAGAAAAATTAAAAAACAACCATTACTTTGATGTGAACATCTTAATAGTCATGTCGGATAGTATTTACGTATACAAGTAGGAGTTATGTGAAATCATGCTCGTGTATCCACTTGGGCTACCATGTCCCACTTTATTTCAAAAGATGCATCCACAAAAAATTTGTTAAACAAGAAACATTTGAAATTTTAGTGAGAAGGAAGCTTTAAATAAACATATATTTTTCTACGAACGTGCATTATTTGTTACTGTGGTCCTTGTTTGAATATCGGACAACTCAAAGGGTAAAAGTGGAAAGCATGCCGGATGGTTATGGATGCATTTTTTAACATTTTGGTGACATAATGACTAGAAAGACAATAATAACGTGCAACTAATTATTAGACATTTGACTCAAACAAACTCAATTTTAGCCATACAAAATTAAATTAGAAGGGCAAAAAAATATTTTGATTGGTCGTGAATGATTGTCATGTGGGTCATGCTCATAATCCATGCCACACTCATCCCCACCTCCTCTTATTCCTCTTATTCTCCACTCACACAACTGTTAGGGGGTAAACGACCCAAGCTTCTGGTAGACTTTACATGATCACAAACATACAAATATACTTAATAATAATTTTAATCATAAAATTATAAGATGATGGTATATCTTACTTTTTTTTATATACCTTTTGTCAGTCACAAATCTTACTTCTATCACTTGGGACAATGATGTTCCTCTCAAAAAGACCATCCGCTCACAAAATCAATTTTATAAAGGGAAATATAAACCAGATATAAGAAAAAACAAGTATCGTAACAAAACAGCTCGTAGAAGATAAAAGAAAAGAAAATCATAAAAATCCCCAAGACTAAAGTAGGTGAGATTAAAACACACTTAAAACTTAACACATATCCAAACAAAAGACACACCTAGTATTACAAACAAACATAAAAAGTAGCTAATCGACACATCTGACTAAATACAACTTAGATGCAAATGCTAGCCAATATACTAAACAACATCAAATAGCAACTCTATAAATCAACTAAAAATCTTTAACATTTATCTGGTATTTCAAATAACTCCTATCACTAACAATGTCCTCAAAGAGTACAATTGTACAAATCTTGCATAATTTGCACATCCCATGTTGCATCTGCTCATCTTCTCCGCTACTATTAGCGATTCCATGCTCCATATAGGTGTTGTCACCTATCTTTCCTCCGTGCATGCTTGCCCATCTTAATGTCCCATCAATTATCTTATGTGAAGTGTGTGTTGCTTTAATCCATCTTTAAAAATTCCATTCATTATTTGGTTCAACTTTGTATATCCATACATCAGTCTTAACATTCTCATCTCTGTTACCTTCAACTCACACACTTCGGTATTCTTGATTGGTCACCTTCAACTCACACACTTCGGTAATCTTGATTGGCTAGCAGTCAGTTTCCTGTAACATAGTCGATCGAACTTTATATATAAATTTTTAATAAAGATAATTAAATAACATATTATTTTAATTAAATATATAATTAAAACTATAATATCTATCTTGTAAGAGAAAGATCAAGTGAGAGCTCTTATATTTCATGAGAATTTCTAGAAATCTTTTTTCTACACGAGTAAACATGTGTAAAATATAGAATTATTTTACACATGTATTAACAAAAAGAGTTTTCACTATTCTCGGAAAGTAAAAATTATTTTTTGTTTTTAAGTAGAACTATGATAACTATTTTTTACACTCTTATGATATTTAAAGTTCTCGAGATAATCCTACGCTACACACATATATAAACAGTTATATATGTATACACATAAATTAGTAAACTTTTGATTAATAATAAATGAAACTAGCTAGTCTGACTTTGAAAAATTATTAACTAGTCGAGCAAGAGCTTTTGACAGAAAGCCCGAAACATGTTAAGGTTAATCTCTTTTTAATCAAACAACTCGTGTTTAACTCGGTCCCTTCATACCCATATCAATAACATTATCGATCTTACCCCATCGTTATAGAAATTATTGAAAGTGTTTATCATTGTGCATGATGTAACACTAATGGTTCAGGACAC